>OX461808.1:162638151-163238151 GCA_949802685.1 Dicyrtomina minuta
CAGATCCAAATGTAAGTTGGGCCGTTGGGCTATTACTACTAATTTTGAAACAAACCTAACTATAAGGGAATGACACGTATTTATATTAAATTATTTGATGGCTACATATTTTTGAACTGTAATAATATTCTGCCAAATTTCCCTTTCCATTTAACCGATTTGGAACAGCGAAAGTCTTATTATATTCTTTTAATTATTTTTTTTAGTACAAACTCTTTTGTTAAACAAATATTATAGGTAGTAAGGTAGTTAGTTTACTGATAGGGCCTGATAATCACTGATGATTCACATATCGTCTGTGAAGAACTAAAATGCCCCATATCCAATTTAAACGAAAACCAAAATGAGCTAAGTTATAAAAACAAAATGAGAAAAATGCGTACAATGTTGAATAAGAGTTTTTGAAAGGTGTAAAATGTTCTATTTACATGTTTTTGAAAAGTGCAAAATGTTCTACTTATATGTTTTTGAAAAGTGCAAAATGTTCTATTTACATGTTTTTGAAAAGTTCAAAATGTTCTACTTATATGTTTTTGAAAAGTGCAAAATGTTCTATTTACATGTTTTTGTTCTACTTATATGTTTTTGAAAAGTGCAAAATGTTCTATTTACATGTTTTTGAAAAGTTCAAAATGTTCTATTTTTTGCATAGTTTTAAAAAGTGGAAAACGTTCTATTTAAATGCTTTCAAGACATATATTTTAATATTTTTTGAGATAGTGGATGTTGGTTTTAGCTAAAATTGGAAATGGGCCATTTTGGTTCTTCACAGACGATATCTATGTTGTTATGTCAAAATAAAAAATTTAGACTAACTTATGTATATGGAGTAAGTGGGCGTAAACTACCTTCTAAATTTTGCATTTAATTTTTTAACACGGTAGGAGAATTTGACTTTTAGTTAATAGTTACGTGTATGTATACCTGCGGCTAAAATGATATTCTTACTATTATGTTTTATTTGTATACATGCTACGCAGTAAAGAAGAGGTTATTGATCTCACACAGCAGTTTGCGATTAGAAACGAGGAATACGACGATAATATTTACTCTATAAACCGGAGACAGGATGAGCAAGGATCTCACATAATCCACCTTCACCGTGAAAATGACCAGACAAAAGCCCGCTTGGAAAAAATGGAACGTCAGATTCGGCAAGGGCAGCAGCAGCAACAACAGCCCACTCACAACGCCGGACCAGCTACGGAAGGTACGAACTGTAATTTTTGGCGATCTGATAATCTAATCTGGAATTTATTTTATGCTTCTCTTTGTGACGTATCGTCTATGAAGAACCAAAATGACCCATATTCAGTTTTAGCTAAAAACAATGTCAACTATCTACAAAATTATTCAAATATGTCTTGATTCCATTTAAACAGAACATTAAGCACCTTTTTAAAAATATGTAAATGCAGCATTTTGCACTTTTCAAACACACGGATTTAAAACATTTTGCACTTTTTCGAAAACATGGAATTAGATCGTTTTGCACCTTTTCAAAACATAGATTTGAAATTTTTGCACATTTTCAAAAACATGTAAATAGGATATTTTACGTTTTTCAAAATCTGCTTACCTATTAACATTTTACGAACGCTTCTCATTGTAACATAACTCATTTTGATTGTCGCTTAAACTGGATATGGGCCAATTTGGTTATTCACAGACGACATGTTAGTTTGTGTTCACGAATATTACCGTTGTTTTTGTAGTTTATACATGAATAAGTTATACTTTAATTTTGTTTCTGATTTATGTTATTCCTATATCTTTGCAGGATTTAAATGTCCTGATTGTCATCACGTGTTTCAAAGTAAAAGCTACATGCTTCGAAAACACAAGGGCACTTCAGCTTGCATCAAAAATCAAACAGCTGATGGAACTAGGGGTGGAGCTGCCGGGAGCAGAACCCCTGCATGCAGTAAAGCAGCTGCTAGGGCGAAACCAACCCCAGAAGCTACATATGGACGATTTGCTGAAAGAGGCAGTTCGTCTTTAGGCAGACCTCACTGGAACAGACAAGAAGGAGAGAAGAGTCCCCCATTTAATGTCACCTCCCGGCTTCGGCCTCCGAGACTTCAGAAACAGAAAAATACAACTCGTCGCCGTTAAAAACATAATGTTCTCTGCCTACCTCAAATACACTTAATTTGAATATCTGCGTACACTTTTTGTACAATTTTGTTAGAATATATTTGTAGTACTTATTTAGATACGGCCAACTCCAAATTCCCTGGAGTATTAAAAACTCCTTAAAGGTTCCTGAAACTCCCAAAACTCCCTAATTAGATTATTCATTAGCAATTATTATCACTGAAATCCTTTTACGTAAAGGCGCTTAAATCATTCACAAAATTCAACTTTTCATCTTAAGATTCTACCTTATTTGGCATTTTTTTGCTGCCACAATTTTCTGTATAAAAATCATAGATTTCAAGTTTTTTGGTAAAATTCTGATTCTCGAATTCTCAAAACTCTCAAAATTTCTTTTTGTAAAAACTCGTCCTAAAGTTCCCAAAATCCAAGGGAGTTTTGAAACGGCCAGCCCTATTGAATATTATGTAGTTTTAGTTTATCTGTATTTTAGTTCTGTAGGTATGTAATCAAATGGATGATTACTTAACCGGGAAATTCTGTTTTTTTCTTCCTGTATTTTTATTTAATTCTCTAAAGGAGTAATTCGTAACAAAACCAAAAGTTCGAATTTTGTATTTAAGGGTATCGTTTAAATGTAAAAACACACGTCTGTTTCCTCTTAACAACAGTTCAATTTATGAAGAGCTCTTTGTTTTTTATCAAACGTCCAAAAATGTGGATGTATCGTAAATGGAGCATTGTATTGTAAATAACTACCTGCAATAGCTATGTAATATGGATACAGAAATATTTGTGTTTGTAAAGTGATTCCTTATTTACTACAATTTCAACTGAAAAAAAAGCAATATATTATAAGATTTCTTTGATTTGATCTGATCTACTTACCTAGGTATAACTCACGAGTTTACTAGTTAGTGGTTTGTTTTGCAGGGATTAACTGAATTCCTTGATTTTGTTGAATTTGAGCGATGCGGAATTGAAAACGGGAGCGTAAATTGTAAACTTGTTCCTGCTTTACTATTAAATGACTTTTTATTAGTCAAATAAATTATGTATAATACTACATCAAACCTGTATGTGTTCTTTACAATTAAAGTATATTACTGCATACTGACTAGTGCAGTTTAAAGTTATCTAGATAATTATTGACTGGCCTGTGTAAGTATAAATTATCTTAATTTAGTAAATACAAATAATAATGTATAATAATAAATATTTAGAATAGAATTATGTAGGTTGGTTAGATTCCTTAGCTTACTCAAACTTAGAATGCTTTTTTATTGTAGTCGAATGTCGAATATAAAGTGTTTAGTAATTTTAATTATTGTTTAATGCGTTCGTTACACGTCCTATTATCTTCATATGGTATAATGTTCAATGTTTTAGAACATTTAGTTTACGTGTAATATTGACATTGATGATGATGACGAATATTTTGTTGTAAAATTATTTTTATTGCTGTTAAATCTGTACTTCTTTATACATAGGTACTTCGTATAATTCCTAATTTCCCGTGTGACTTTAATAATGAGTTTTCTTTTTTCATCATAATGACTTTCTGTAAAAGGTATGAGTATTCCCTTGATAGATGTGTATACCAATATAAGCTCAAAGTTTTAAAGAAACGAAAATAGTAACTGTGTACACAGTGTCCCAAACACATAAATTGACCAGTGTATGTTAGTGTGAATGCTAACAAAAATTGATAGTTTTAACGAAGTGTTGTAGTACCCTTATTACGGGGTAAAACAGGGGTTATCGTAATTCGTAATACTTGCATTTCTTCTTTGAGAAAAAGGGGAATAATGGAAAATGGAGTCAAAATGAAAACTTAGAAAAGTCATGTACAATTTTGAATTATAACTAGTAGTACAAAGTAAACAAAATACAAAGCAATACAACAAAATAATTATTAATAAGGTTAATGGAGATGCCTAATAATTTATCTATCACGGTCGGTTAGACAAGTGATATGCCATAATAGTTGAAATATACATACCTATTATATGAAAGTGTGTGAAATAAGAAACACAATACTGTGTTGATGCTCATCGAAGAATGACGTTGCATTTTGCTGTAAGTTCAAAAATAAAGCAATAAGTTGCACTAATGTGCAGGATATTGGTCACTGCATTTAATATAGCAGTAGTAAAATACTACTCCTAATACTATAAGATATTTGCGTAAATAATTGTTTGTGCGTTTAATTATATATATTTAAACATTATTGACTTTATGAGTGTCAAAAAATACAACACATATTGTAATAATGATTATTACATATTGTTATTTTTTAAAAATATGTTGTGTGTACTGTCATCAACTGTATAATATCGTTTCGTAAGTTTAAGTTCATATTATTGTATATTATTATTGTGAAATCATACCAAGTACTCTTAGATATTGAATATTCTTATATTTCTAGTTTTGTGAATATTATTTCTTACTATTGTTGAACAATTTTGTCTTAAGTCTTAGTTGAGCGGCACTGTGAACAAGTAAAGTGAATAATACATGACACGATAAAAATTGAGTGTAATAAAAATACCGTAGTGTATACTTAGATTTTGAATTACATGAGTGTAAATGCATTACGTGAGACCTTTATTTTAGCACGTAGTTTATTAAACAATGTTATTATTCATGATGTATTCATTCATACGATGCAATGACCCATACACACGCAACACCCGATAGATTTTGGTATCAATATTTTTGTAATAAATAACTGTAAGTACATATTGAGCTTAGATTAGATTATTTTCTTGCATGTGACAGTACTTTACTGATATTGTTTGTTTTTGTTTTTACTGCACGTTATAATATTATGTACCTACTTACCATGAGCACTGTGTGGGTTCCAATTCCGATACTGTCACTTCCCACTTCCTTAAAAATCCCCAACTGGAACTGGTGCTGACCTCGAAAATGGCAAATTTACCTCATAGTGATCGTAGTTTTTACAATGACATAAAATGATGATTTGCTGTGGTCCTACTAAAGCGGAATTTTGGGAAAATCATCGTTATCGTCATCGTTTTCAGGAAGTGATCAAATTAAATCAATAAGTCAATCAAAATTAACTATTCTCATGTTTCCCCATCGGACTGAAGTTAAAGTTTACTTGGCCGTTATTACTATTAAAAAGCCAAGCAAAATGTATGCACACAACAAATTATAATCAGAATTTAAAACGCAGTTTACTAAAAAGTTGGCAGATTATACTATGTATAAACATTAATGGTATGAAAATTGGATATAAAAGGACGTGTCCAATACACTATAATTACATGCAGCTGGGCTCTACTGTCACTTCAAATTTTGTCTGCTACAATTTAGAAGCCAGTGCCATAAGATCTATCCGTAGCTTTGGTTCCTCCGACACGACCCAGAATGGACTTAGCCTGTACTCCCAGACCAACTATGAAGAAGAAGAGACTCTCATTGAAGGCATGAAAGAATCACAATCGGGTATTTACTGGAATATCGGCTCCATCTCAGCCAATGGCACATCCAGCTGGACATTGTTTGAGGGTCAAAACTTTGATGAAAAATCCACTTGTTTCAAAGTACCCCAAAGAGAAGAGACTAATTGGTGCGATTAGAAAGAGGCTTTGATTTGACTACAATCGGATCTGTTTTGAAAGGTTGTGGTGGCGACTCAACCAAAATTCAAGAGTCTACAATAATTACAAAAATGGACCATACACACGTCAAGTTGAATAAAGGGAACATTGCTATAAATGGAATTTCGTAAATTATAAATGTGCATAACCTAAACAGCCGTGGTACTTCTACAAGTTTGATTTTGATATTATCTAATTTATTATTATATGCAAAATAAAACATTCATTTTCAGTAATTCCATTGGCTACTGTTGACTGTTCGTCTCCTCCGCGGTATTATGCATTGTTCAAAACTATGCAGTGCTTGTGTAAGTGCTCATAGTTCAAAGTTCATAAAATTTAGTGAAAAAGAATTTTTGGTTTTTTTTTAACTCTCACCTCATGATTTTAGGTGATTTCTAGGATGTGATCGTGCATCGGTGCATTTGATGCGTAACGAATTTTAGTCGTAGTACTGAATAAATATCATATATCACATACTTCCCCAGCCTCCCAGCGTGAATTTTCAATTTTCAACAAACTATTATTACATTTTTTAGGATCAGGGGTCGTCTGTGGATGATGTCACCGTCACCCGTACGGTTAATGGATCTATTTGGATACACTGATGACTACTTACGACTTACATAGTGATGACATTCCGTTTTAATGATAGCTATTCATGCAACGGCTAATTAAGCTGATGACAGAGGGCGTCATATAGGTCCCTCGAAATTGAAATGTGTCGATGACATCATTTACGAATGAACCCTAATTTCTGTACTTGACCAATCATAATGAACGTGGGGTGGATTTAAACCAAAGCGGTGTCCAATCATGGAAATCCACTTTATTACGAGTTTAATTTCACGTACTTTTAGGTAGTAATAATAGCGTCCATATTCACTTCGAATAAAGAAACAGGAAAATACAGAAGCCCTTTTGCAGTTTCTTTATTTGCTTTATGTTGGAGTCCAAGGTGCATAGGTGGGCAACAATTTTTGACTCGCGCTGAACTCATGAGGGATACCTACAAAGGAGCACGCACTCAGCCTCAAGCTCACGCCAACTAAAAACATCTCGCTCGAGCTTACCCTCAGGAGTGTCATTTTTGAATAGCAGGCACTCACCCTCTCCCTCATGATGCATGCCTCACCGTACAATCCAAAATTACAAAGATCAGAAACATGGCAAAATTTAAAGGTAGATAGTGTTAAAAGTAAAATACATTAAAACCAATATTCTGAGGTATATAAAACAATAATGGTCGCAGACAGCGCATGGCATGCAGTTTTTTCCTAATTTATGAATACAAAAATGCAAATCTCGTCTGCTTACTGCTGCTGTGAGATAATCGATGAGTGCAACTTGTATGCACTCACCTTCACCCTCATGAGGGGTTTTCAGGCCCCACTACACTCATCCTCACGGTTATGGGTCGACAAAATTTAAATCTGCACTCGCACCCATCCCTAACCCTTACAGCAATGAGGCTGAGGGTGAGTGCGAGGCATTTCCTTATCCCTCTTGATGTATACCCAACTATGCCAAGTTGCAGGGTCCGCCTGGCCTTGGTTCGGAGATATAAATTAAGCGGTAATAATTACTCATGTGTCTCATCGTCAGTCAGTCAGTAGTCAGTCCTCAGTCGTCATTCTGTATCGAGAAGTCAGCCATCATTCATTAAGCAAAGATTAACAGGATGAGATAAGGAAGACTGGAGGATAAAATAACGTGAGTGAATTAATTTTGAAGATCCTGATTTGAACAGTTGCGGAATACAAAATACAATGAGTCAAATGTAAGCTAATTCCTTTAAAAAATGGTTTGTATATTTCAATTTCCAACTGAATTATGATAGAATTCCATGTGCAGTCAGTCGTTCTTGACCTCGGACGTAACTAATTACAAATTATAACTACTTACATCATGGGCATTAAATACATATATTTATGATGTTTTATGTATAGAACAAAGCTTTTCAATATTTTAAAGTTGTTTGTGCTGTGCTGTGCAAATGATTTATTGCAGAAGCAATAGAGTTATATTTGATATAATTAAATCTCGCATATTCGGGTGCTAATTTAACGCGTTAGTGGAATTTAATCATAGCTGCTGAGAATAAATTAGTTTAATTTGCAATGCATAGTACTTAACAGTAGTGTTGTTTTCTGAAGATAAGAGAATGTGAAAACATGTGTGTAAAATTATGAACTCAAGTAATTCTACATTCTGTTTTTATTTGGTTTTACTAAAAGATGTCTGATTGTTTTTCCTAATTTTTGCTTTAAAAATATCTGCAGCATTATTATTGAAATTTTAAAGTTTTAGAAACGAAGTTATTTTTTTATAAAAATATAATTGTATACTATAAAACATAATATTACTGGGTAGGGTTGATGGACATTTTCGTCCCGGGTAATTTCTTCGCAGGCATTTTCTCCCCAGGATAGTTTTTCCCAGGGACCGCGGAACTGGGGGGGACACGGGCGCATTGTCCCCCCCCCCCTGAAATTTTAAATTCCTAATGTTAATAAATGGGTACATACTTATTATGTACCTATGCTTAACATAGGCTTGTCCCCCCCTAGAAAATTGACCTTCCGCGGCTACTGGTTTTTCCCCACTACATTATCCTCCCGGACATTTTCCTTCCAAAGCATTCCGAGGACATTTTATTCCCAGTAGAGAGAAAGACAACTTTATTAAAATAAACTTGACACTGTCGTCCAACGACGATAGCCCAACGGACTCAGTATACGTTGCACAATTTCGTTATACATAGTTTATGGTTGTTAATGTAATTAAATAAATTAGAGTTTTAAAATTATTAAAATTATTATCATTGTCAAAATTTTTTCAAGAATTTCGATCTAAGTTTAATTTACCTTCACAATTATTGGAAGAAATTGGATTATATGCTCTTAGAGGATCCATCCAGATTTATAATCATCATATAAATAATTATTAGTGATAAATACTGATATTTTCGTTAATCACATATTAATACTATAAAATGTTGTGTATTGTATACTGAGTCGTAAGGCTATTGTAGTTGTACAACAGTGACTGAATAAAGTTTGTATATATACAAGAATACAAATGGTGCACACATATTTGAACGGATTTCTTCAAAACAGAAAAAATAACTTCTGTCAATGAAAAGTGTACCTATGTGTACACGAGTGTGTCTTTCTCAAAATTTTTAGCATTCAAAGGTATTCCAAAAGATAATTATGCATTTATAACTAACTGACGAACTAAATTGCATCTTTTCCCCAGATTTATGAAATAATGATTAATAGTTTAGCGTTTTATTGAACAAGCCTGTGTTAAGGATAAGGAAATACCATTAAACTTGCGTTGTACTTCACATTAGAAATTTTTTTGCACATTCGGATTGCATTGCACATGATAGCGTTTACGAGTACATATCGTCGGTGAAGAGTCATTCTGTCATAAGTCCAGTGCACAGCTAAAATCATTCTGTCGATAGTCCATTCGATTGGTAGCTGCTGTCGAGGTCGCTTCCGCGTTGTCCTTTGCATTAGGTGGGGGTGGTATGTTTCTGACTGTATTGTACTCATGACCTACACCTAGGAGTCGTCCACAAAAGACGTACTAAAAATTCTATTTCCAGAACATTTTGCACTTTTCAAAAACATTTTTTCAAAAGTGTAAAATATTCTATTTACATGTTTCCCAAAACTGTAAAATGTTCTATTTACATACATGTTTCTCAAAATTGTATAATTTTCTATCCACATGTTTCTCAAAAGTGTAAAATGTTCTATTTACATGTTTCTCAAAAGTGTAAAATGTTCTATTTACATGTTCTCAAAATAGTAATATGTTCTATTTTTATGTTTTTGAAAAGTGCACAAAGTTGTGGGAATGGAATTTGTAGTACGTCTTTTGTGAAAGACCCGTAAGTGTACGTCATGAGTACACTGCAGTCAGCAACATCCCACTCCCACGTAATCCATAGGACAACAACGCGGAAGCGACCTCGACAGCAGCTACCAATTGAATGGACGTGCGACAGAATGACGTTAATCCAATGTTCAATTCTTGCTGGCCTCGAATCTCTTCCTTGATAAAGTTGATCTTAAGCGCCAGGCTCTTCGCATGTGTGGCGATCTATGTCATTAAAGGTTTACTTGGCTCTGTGTTAGTGCGGACGGGGTAAGCTAGTCGCAGGGGGGTTCGTATTGGGAGATCTGAACAATTGATTAGAAACACCATTACCTATTACAAATAAATTTCTTTGACCTTTTTTAGGGATGCATTTGTTGAAATAGGCGATTTAAACAGTGTCATTGGAGAACAATGGCTAAATTCATCTGCCATTGATACATACGCTTGGTTTCTTGAAGAAAGCATTCAGCATAAAATTGAAGGGTTTTATTACATTCCTACTTATGGTATCCAATTCATTGGGAGCGAATGGAAAACACCAGAAATTGTAAAGCGCCATATGTCGCAGTCCGTTTCAGATAAGAGAAACATTCAGACCGTAGCGGTAATAATTAACGTGGTAAACCATTGGATACTGATTGTAGCAAGATCTAAATCTCAAGAAATTGAAATCATTGACACGTTACCCCCCATATCAAATGAGGAAGTTGTCGACAGCGCCGTATCACGGCTTATCAAAGATTATCTTGAGGTTGTCTTTGGAGTGGTCAATTGGAAAATAGAGCCAGTGCCGGATATTTCGAAGCAAGTAAGAAAGGAATTTTTCAAATTCAAACTTGTTATATTTTATATAAAAATCACAAACAATTTAAATAATGCAGTAATGATTTTAATTAAATAATTAATTCTATTGAAAAAAAATGTATTTTCTTTGAACATTAAGTCTGACAGTCACTCATGTGGCGCTGCGGCCTTATTTTATTTGGAAAAAGTAATCCGTGGAATGAACTTAGCAGGATGTCACCCTCTCTTATACAAGAGCTATCGATCCACAATAATAAGAAAAATTCTTTGTAGAATTCCAGAGGGGAAAAAACTCCTGAACTCAAAAAACAAATTTACTGATTTCCTCAAGGAGCAAGACGAATATTTTAAGCCTTTAAAACTGAAAACATCTACAGGTTGGTATATGTGCATTTGGCTTACTACTATAGTATCTAAGTGTATATCTTGTAAAGGAAGAAGCAAGCCAAAGTAAAGCATTAATAAATTAATTGTAATTTAATTAGTTAAATATTTTTGAATACATAAAAAATCATAAATTATTCTTGTTTTTCAGAATTTAAATGTCCTGATTGTGGAAAACTGTTTGCCTCCCGAAAGTACATGATGGAGAAGCACTGTGGAAATTCTGCTTGTAGGCGAGCACTTGGATACGACATTCAAAGAGGAAGTCGCCGAAGTGACCGAATTCGGGGTAATGGTGATGGGGATGGGAATGGTGGTGGTGATATTATTAGACTTGGACTTGGACCTTAATCGCCCCCGTAAAAAAATGTTCAGTTATATTATAAGTTCTTCGTTAATAATTAACCTACGTTAAAATCAATGGATCACAGTTAAGTATCATCTATAGCTTACTTCATAATCACTACGTATGATGGTATTAATTTCTTATTATGTTCAAAGAATGTGGAAAACAGCTTATATATTTTATAACAAGGGAATTATTTTCTTAGTTAAGTACGTACTTATACGTGGAATATAATATGATTTTGTATTTGTGGGCTATATGGTATTTAGTCTATATACATATAGTTCAATATATTATTGAATAGTTGGCTAGATTAAACCATGGTATATTTATATATATGGAAACACAGCCTATAATATATGCTGTGATTCATATGATTTATATTTTTTTCAATTATTTTAATCAGAATATACTGTCTATATGTATGGGTTTGACGGCTACTAACTACATCAAACCTGTATGTGTTCTTTACAATTAAAATATATTGCTGCATACTGACTAGTGCAGTTTAAATTAAAGTTATTCAGATAATGATTGACTTTCCTCTACAAGTATAAAATAGCTTAATTTAGGAGTAAATATTATTGTCAAATATTAATAAATTATTATTATGTAGAATAGAATATTATGCAGTTTGGATTCCTTATCCTTTGTTTACTCAAAGTTAGAATACGAAAGTTGTTTTTCTATTGTAATCGAATATGAAATGTTTAGTTAGGTATATTAATTTGTATTATCCTAAAAAGATATAATTGTATTGTAACTGAAGTTCATTTACATCAGATATGATATTTTTGACAAATATTTTGTTCTAAAATTATTTTTATTGCTGTTATCTGTACTTCTTTATTAGGTAGGTACTTTGTTTAATTCCTAATTTCCCGAGTGGCTTTAATATTGAGTTTTCTCTTCGTATTGACTTTCTGTAATAAAAGGTTTGAGTATTCTGTTAAGATTAAGATATGTATTTCTTAGTTCTAAAGAAACGAAAATAGTGTATACCTGTATACATATAGAAAATTACAAAAATAGTAACTGTACAAAGTGTCTCAAACACATAAATTGGCCAGTGTATGTTGGTGTGAATACTAACAAAAATTGATAGTTTTAACGATGTGCAGTAGTACCCGAATTATAGGGGTTATCGTAATACTTGCATTTCTTGTTTGAGAAAAAGGGGAATAATGGAAAATGGAGTCAAAATGAAAACTTAAAGAAGTCATGTACAATTTTGAATTATAACTAGTTGTACAAAGTTAACAAAATACAAAGCAATACAACAAAATTATTATTATTAAGTAGGTTCGTGGTGATACCTAATAATTTATCTATCACGGTCGGCTGGACAAGTGATACGCCATAAGGGGTCGTTCAAGTATTACGTAACGCAAGCGGGGGTAGTGGGTAGTTCAGACTTCGCGTTACAAAATCGTTACGATAGGTAGTGGGTATAATTTTAAAAAGTTACGTAACGCTGTTTACTAGATACAATTATAAAATTAGTAGGATTCAGTATTTTTTTTTAACCAAAAGTTGAATACACACAGATTATGCTCGAATTTCAAAAAGTTAAAGATTGGAATATTTTAGTTGTTTTTTCGATTTTGGATTATCAGAACACAAAAACATACTGCTTTTGAGTAAATTAGACAAAAAACAATTTTACTAAATTTCATTTTTAATTAGCAAATCCGTGGGATGATTCTAACTTAATTTTTTATCAACAAATTCGATCTGGACTAAATAAATAATGCTATGATATAACACCGATGTAACGAATGCAATTGTGGAGATCATTCAGAATTTTCTCTATAACTTAAAAATGGATCAAAAAATCACCAATTTAACACAAATCGGTTATCCCGGTTAACCTCCTCAACTCAACATCAGAGCTTTGAAATCTTTGAATTTTAAAACTTTTTAGACCATTACTTGCTACGGCTTGAATGGATTTGTGAAAATGGAAAAATCCACAAATAAAATAAATTTTCGGGCATTTTAACAAAGACAATTTTGGGATCTCCTGACAGATAGATTAATTTTCCGGTAGGAGATTATGTTTTTAATGTTTAGCAATATTCTATGTTATAATTCACCAATAATGCCTATAAAATTAATTTAATTCTAAACCAAAATCCATTGTCCTGTATAGTAGCTAAAGGCTATTGCAAGTTTTAAGCAGTGAACTTATAAAGGTTATTTCTCTACGTTTTATCCCAATGAATTTTAAAATTTTAAGCTTGGTGTTGAGGTAGTAAAAAAGTTGTACAATAATTTCATTTTCATTTTTGTAATGTTTTGCTTTTTAAGCTAAGGTGGGGAATTCACGGAAGTATTAACTGCGAAATCTATAATTTATGTAAAAACGAATAATACGTCGTTCAAATATTATTTTTCGATGCATTTGTCAGATTTAAATTTTGCGTTACGAAAGGTAGTGGGTGGGTAATGGGAAGAGTTACGTTCGCGTTACACTGGCTAGTGGGTGGGGTAAAATTGGCGATTTTTGCGTTACGTAATACTCAAACGACCCCTAAATAGTTGAAATATACATTAATATGAAATTGTAAGAAACGTTATAATACTGTGTCGATACTCGTCGAATGACGTTGCATTTTGCTGTAAATTCAAAAATAAAGCCACAAGTTGCACTAATGTGCAGGACATTGGTCACTGCATTTAATATAGCAGTAGTTAAACACTATACTCCTTATACGATTTCAGATATTTAATTTTATTTTAATTTTAGATATTAAATAATTGTTTGTGCGTTTAATTAAATATATTTATAAATTATCGACTTTATAAGTGTCGAAAAATACAACACATATTACATTAATAATAACTACAATTTGTTATTTTTCAAAAATATTGTGTTTGTTATATCATCACAGTTTATCATTTCATAAATTTAATCATAAATTATTGTATAGTTGTTGAATCATACCTACGCGTAGGTGTATTGAATATTCTTATATCTATAGTTTTGCGATTATTTTTTACTATTGTTGGATAACTTTGTCTTAATTTTGAGGGGCATGGCACTGTGAACAAGTATAGTGAACATGGCACGATAAAAATTGAGTGAAATATAGATACATGTAGTGCATATTTAGATTTTGAATTACAACAGTGTAAATGCGCAGGACGTGGGTGGGATTTTTTATTTTAGCACGTAGTTTTTTAAACAATAAATTGTATTACTCCTGATGTATTCGTCCATACGATGCAATGACCCATACACACGCAACATCCGATAGATTTTAGTATCAATATTTTTGTAATAGTTAAATAGCTGTAAGTACTGCCACTTCCTACTTCCTTCAAAATCCCCACCTGGTTCTGACCTCGAAAAACGCGCAAATTTACTTAATAGTGATCGTAATTTTTGCAATGATGATGAATGATGCTATTATATAAAATTGCATGGAAAATATGTATTGCTGTTTGTAGTGCTAACTGACTGATGAGTCCTGTGGAATTTTTGGGAAGTCATCGATATTTATCGTCAATATTTATTTTCAGGAAGTGATAGCATTAAATCAATAAGTTAATTATTATTCTCACGTTTCCGCATCGGACTGAAGTTCAAGTTTACTTGGCCATTATTACTATTACGTCAAGCAAAATGTGTGGACACAAAAAATTATGATCAGAATTTAAAACGCAGTTTACTCAAAATTTGGCAGATAAAATTATACTGTATAAACATTATTAGTATGAACGTTGGATATAAAAGGATCGATCCGGTAGGTTGGAAATACAATTTACTCATTAACTCCGCTTTTTACACTGAAGTAGCATTTAGGACAGGTTAATACTGAAATATATCGCAAATTGTACTTGAATTTTCAAGTCGCATCGCCATCGATCCTGCAAAGCTAATAAATAATAAAAACTAAAATCCTAATATTTCACCCGGTTTCGAAGTAAAATAACGTTCAACTTGTTTAAAATATTTACCAAAGAAAAAAGTGTTTTGATAAGTTGAATATTAAGTTTAAAACTAAACTATACAAAATCATGGCATCCACTGGATTTACCGTATCACGGTCATGGGTCGTCCTGGCTCTGGTTTTCATCGTCGGTCAAAATTCAAATAGTGTGGTGAAGGGATTTAAGCAGGAGATGTGGTTTTACTTGGAAGACGGGGTCGTTCATGATGACCATCTTTACTTTGCCAATAAGAAAGCTAATCTGACATCTTTCAGTGAAGTTTTGCCTAAGGTCAAGAGCTATTGCGTCAAAGGGCTGTAAGTAATTAAATTCTTACTTTAATGAAATTAAATAATAAAAATGTTTAAGTCAGCTACTTATCTTGTACTAAGCCAGGGTATGCGATAGGGTAATTAATTAATTAGGTAGATTACATTTAACATTTTGTGTGTAATATATTCGTAACAGTAATTATAGTTGAAACAAATCGTCTGTAAAGAATCAAAATGATCTATATCAAATTTGAACTAGAATCAAATTGAACTTTGTTATAAAAACAAAATAAGAAAAATGCGTAAAATGTTAATTAGGAGTTTTTGAAAAGTGTAAAATGTTCGATTTACATGTTTTGGAAAAGTATAAAAGGTTCGATTTGGATCATTTTGAGAAGTTCAAAATGTTCGATTTACATGTTTTTGAAAAGTTCAAAATGTTCTATTTGCATGTTTTTGAAAACCGTAATTTCTTCGATTTACATGTTTCTGAAATGCGTAAAATGTTCTATTTACTTGTTTTTGAAAAGTACAAAATGTTTTATTTAAATGACTTCAAGTCATATTTCAATATTTTTGTAGATAGTGGATGTTGGTTTAAGCTAAGTAAAAATTGAAATGGGTCATTTTGGTTCTTCACAGATGAAATTACACATAATAAATATTGTCTTGTTTTTATTTTAAGATGGTGGACTTACGAAAATGTGGATTTTCAAAAACGATACTTGCAGCTGGGCTCAACTGTCACTTCAAATTTTGTCTGCTTCAATTTAGAAGCCAATTCCATAAGATCTATCCGTAGCTTTGGCTCCTCTGACACGACCCAGGATGGACTCAGCCTGTACTCTCAGACCAACTATGAAGGAGTAGAGACTCTGATTGAGGGGAAAGAATCCCAATCTGGTATTTACTGGAATATCGGCTCCATCTCTGCCACTGGCACATCCAGTTGATCCACTCTACGCAGTAGAGTTTTATTTGTTCTATTACAAATTCTAGAACCCCACTTGCATCGCGAAGGGCCGAATCAAATAGCTTCTCGGAACCGCCAAATAGCACATCTAGCAGCATGTCTAAGATTGTCAGACGTGTAAAGAAATGGCGAGAGTCAAGAGGACTTCCAACAGACAACAGCCTTTCCTCTACCTCATCCTCACTGTCACATCCAGGGAGTAGTGAAAACCCGAAATTCCGGTGCCGGTAGTTAACAAATAAATTTTTTGGTCTTGCAACTTTTTTTCTAAAATTTTTACTACCTACCTACTTATATAAATGTAGAAATATTAATAGGTTTAATCTGACAGCCTGTACTTATACACAACGGTCTTTTCTTAATTCTGGAATATTTAAACTGACCTTACGCATTTCGTAAACAGACAGGGGCATGTTTTGTAATGACTCGGATTTGATTTACATTTGAAGGGTGCATGGGAGAATGGAGGAACTTGAAGATGCAATTGTCGAGCAGGATGCCAGGCACGAGCAGAATATCATAAACCTGCACCGCGAGAATGATGAAAGAAAACGGGAGATTAATGCAATTCAACAACAGAGGCGACAGGAAACACAACGACGAGAACAAGTCCCTCTTATCAATCAGCAGAACGAAGCCACTTCTCGAAGACTATGTACTCATTTTAATTTTTAATATAATTTTCGATATTGCAATATTCTAATTAATATCGCATCAATATCGCAGTTCCTATTGTGCTGCAATATTCTATAACTAACATCAAAATCGCAGTCACTACTGCGATATTTTTATTTATATCGCTACGATATCGCAGTCGATATTGCGATATTTGAATTCATATTGCATTAATGTCGCAGCCCCTTGATCTTTCGATGTACTGATATTCTAATTTATGTCATTTCAATCTTGCAGTCAGTATTGCGACGTTTTAGTTTATATCGTGTCGACATCGCAGTCACCTCTGCGGTATTCTAATTTGTATCGCGTTGATATCGCAGTCTGCATTCGTTAAACTTTGCAAAAATTTGCAATATTCGTATCGCATATCGAACCTCTTTGCGGCCCCAACTCAATATGTATTTGGGCTTGCTATTAGGGTCTTGAATTGAAAAGCCCTTTCAATAGCACAAATCCTTTAAAATCAAAACTTTCAAGGGTCTTGATAAATATGTATGGGTAAATTTAAAATACATGTATGTGGAGTATTTTTACAATACTGTAGACGTCTCATGAGGGGGTTGGGGTCCGTTATTCTTACTAATGGTGACAAGGGGGGGGGGAGGTCAAATATTTTGAATTTTTGGATACACGCAAATTATTTCATGCTCTCCTATTTATTTAATAATAATATTCACACACTATAAGTCATAGATGTTTTTACTATATTTCAGTGTCTGAGTGTCCAGAATGTGGGAAACTGTATAGCTCTGCGTACTACGTGCTGAAGAAGCATCAAGGAAATACAGCCTGTCGCCGCAATCAAGGACTCGGGTTTCGAATTGGGAATCGCACAGGTGGTAGCGTTAATGCAGGTGCTAATTTTGGACTCTGACCAACTTGATTAATTGATCCATTATCCAGCTGTACTAGGGAAAATCCATTCAAGAAAAAATTAAAGTCTCAGCATGAACTATTTAGTAAATATTAAATATAAGCTTTCATTTAATTAGCTAAGTTAATAAATTATAGACAAAAAATTTGTTATGGGTCACATACATGTACTGATATTTAAAGGGTACAGGTTGTCTATATATTGTATTTCGTAGTTCCAATGAATTAGCTACAACTATACTTAGAATGTAACTATTAGAATCGTATATTTTATATTACTGGTACTTACAGGATGTTTGCACTACTCATACTCATTTTCATTTTTGATTAATATTATACATAATGAACTTTATTATGACTACAAAATACTTTTTACTTACAGTATAAAACATAATCTGACACACTATTTTGAATCTCGTTAAAATTAAAAACTATGAATTGCTTTCAAAATTGTTATAGTTTCCGCAGACTCGATAGAACTGTATTTATTATCCATGAAAAATTCACGTGTTTTGATCTGCAGAAAAACAACTTCACAAATCTACGACGCATTTTTGAAATTGTAGGAGCTAGATTTTAAGGTAAGTAGTGGGTCGACTAGGTAAATAATATACTAGAAAGTCATTTACACTCTTACGAGCATAATTCGCCAAACCAAAAAAAAAACAGCAAGATTTTCCATGAAAAATGTTTTTCAAAAAGAGCGTCCAAAAAAGCTGAGCTTAGTTTCAATTTTTAAAAAAGTGCAAAATTTTTAATTTGGTTGCTGTAAAAGTGCAAAATTTTCTATTTGCTTGATATTTAAAGCTTGACAATGTTTTATTTGCTTCTTATTTTGTAAGTGCAAAAGTTGTTTTTGAAAATTGTATATTATAATAATATTCTTTTTACATGCTTTCATGATCATGATACTTTTTTTCGTACATACTCTATTTTAGTTTTAGCTAAAGAAAGATAATGTACATCCAACATTTTTAATCTTTACGGAACATACGTATCGTCGGTGGTTGATTAATTATATATCGTCTGTGAAGAACCAAAATGAGTCATATCCATTTGAATCTAAAAACAATATCAACTATCTACAAAAATATTCAAATATGTCTTAAGAGCATTTTAATTGACAATTTTGCATTTTAAAAAAATGTGTGAAAACAAAATTTTGTATTTTTCAAAATATGTACACAGAACATTTTACATTTTTCAAAACATGTAAATAAAACATTTTAAACTTTTCAAAAAACAAGTAAATAGAACATTTTGCCCATTTTCGAAAACATGACATTAGAAAATATTGCGTCTTTTCGAAAACATGCAATTAGAAAATTTCCCACTTTTCAAAAACATGTAAATAGAACATTTTAGACGTTTTCTAAAACATGGAATTAAAACATTTTGCACCTTTTAAAAATATGTAAATAAAACAATTTTCACTTTTCAAAAACATGTAAATAGAACAATTCACACTTTTCGAAAACTTCTAATTAACATTTTATGCATGATTCTCATTTTGATTGTAGCTTAAATTCGATATGGGTCATTTTGGTTCTTCACAGACGATATCCGTTATATTCTTAAAGCTAGAAGCAAATCCGTGTCCTTCCAATTTCCCTTAAAGCAAAAACAAACGCTTCCTCTTATCGATATTATTCGTTATATATTATCGTTAAGTAAGGAAGAAAACGGGTTTGCTTCTAGAGAAATGTGAAAGGAAACGATTTTGTTTTTCGCAAAAAATAGAAGGAAACGGAATTAAAGTCCTTCACCGACGTTATGTACCGATTTATTTTATCAGCTTATTGAGTATGTTGAATGCAATTACTTTTGATAAGCTTCCACACTTACTCTATAAGAGAATTGATTTTAGCAACGAAGAGTATTAGCCATGGCAGCATTTTTGTGAAATAACACTCCTCACGTTCCCACGGGGGAACCAAAGAAAGAGCAGATTTTTTCCTTTCATGTTTAAGTATTCTTGACTTTATGTAGGTATATAGTTTAACTGTAAAATTTAAAATAACTCTCTCGAAATGTAAAATATGGTAACTAGCAAAAAAAAGGTGTAGCGAACGAGACCGAGACCGAAGGAAGAATGAGCGGAGAGCGATGCCAATTCTATCCCAGATCCGTCCATCTCAGCAATAAGTTAAAATTATATGAACAAAATTGATTAGGGAAAATATGTTACCATTTCAGAGAATGCTTTCAGTGATCAAAAATAATTCTTTTAATCTGCAGTAATATATGTATATTAACTTCCAATGGTATATTATTCTAAATGTCAGTGAATTTCCTGTCATTACGTACTGCTCGAATTTACAGTGCAAAAACAAAATTGTATAAAAAATTAAATCATAAATAAAAAAAAAATTAATTATAAAACATAATTGTATACTGACTTTTTCAATCATGGTTTTTACAAGACATTGCTTATGCTGAACTATATCTTTTGGACCATATATAATTATAATAAGAAGCCTTTACAAAAGTCTTGTTATCAGTTGAGTAGGTATAGGTAGATATAAAAATTAATTCTATTTGCATTTTTTTAAAAATTAGTGGGAAGGAGTATATAGATCAGGAAATGGATCAAATGTGATGTCATTATTTGTGAACGCTCCTTATAGCATTCTGCTTCAGATGTTACTTTACTAATTGAGTACACGGTCCTGCATACAAGCAACAAATTAGAGTTGCCTGTTCAAAAAACTGATAAGGTGTCGCTGTTGTTCCCATGCGAATTACATAGTCAGGTAAGCAGCGTGGTGTAGCTTTTGTGCTGTGCGTAGTTGCGTTCTGGTGAGGAAATGCCAGTTTACGTTTAGGTTACGTATTTCTTCCTTGTTCCAGCGTGCTTTGTAACTTATGTACCACTCAGCAGACCAGTAGGCATAGTGTCAGTAGTAGTAAAGAAGTCGACAAGGGCACGCAGAAGGAAGTGTGGAAATTAGAATTAATTAAAGGACTCACTAGTTAGTTGTTAGTTATAAATGTGTAACCTATACTGTTGTATTACTTTTACTAGTTTGATTTTGATATTATCTAAATGTAAGTACTTACCTAAATGTAAGAATAATTATATGCAATAAAAAAACTTCAATTTTAAGTAATGCAAAAAAAATATTGGCTGCTTGGTCCCTGTGCTTTATATAATGCATCGTTTTACTTTACAGCATCATAATACGCAAACCATATCGTCTGTGAAGAACTAAAATGACCCATCTTAATTTTTCAAACAAGAAGCACCATATCTACAGACAAAATTAAAATAGCATCTTCATGAAAGCATGTAAATAGAACTTTGCGCATTTTTTAAAAAACATGTAAATATAACATTTTACATTTTTGAAAAAATATGTAAATTAAGCATTAAAAACTTTCAAAAAACATAAATAGAACATTTTGACCTTTTGAAAAATATGTAAATAAAACAATTTGCTTATTTTAGAAACTCGTGATTAGCGCACTGTAATAAGCATGTGTCTTATTCATTGTATTTTATTGACATAACGAAAATTAATTCTAGCTTAAATTGGACATAGTCATTTTGGTGGTTCTTCATAGAAGATATACATAATATGAGGCAGTGCTTACAATGCTACCTGTGTTGGGGACGGTTAAAGTATTACGTGACGCAAAAATGTCGAAGTGTGACCCACCCACTACCCCAAAACGTGACGTGACGATATGTTAAAGCATAACAAAAAATGGCTGACATTGACCTACCCACTTCTCTGGACTGCGTGACGTAATACTGAACGGTCCCTTGTATGTAATATTGAAATATTCCTATAATACCTCAAGGGTTGAGAACTTGTTTCCCATGAGTCCCAAAAGGCAACAATCAACCTATCAGCGACTGGCTTTTATGACGAGTGAGACCTGGAAGTGGGGTGAGCTTATTTTTGTAAGATTTTAACGATAGGGATCGTCCTAAAAAGATTTCATCGAAATTTCGTATTTCCAGGACGCTAGGACTATTGTGTGATGACGATCTTTAATGGCATCCACAACCGCAAGTAGGTACATATTTCCATTGACCCTACCCGTAACGTAATTTATGGAAGATTCCTTATCACTCAGTCGAGTACCGGATTTTTGGTTTGTGTACTAGAACAAGGGTAATGAATGAGGGGTGGAGTAAGAATAATGGCGTCCAATCAGGGCCCATTACTACCGGGCTTTTTACTGGGGCACGCAAGCAAGACGTATAGACGTGTAGAGTGAAATTTTGTATTCGTATTTGTAATAACTGTGCGTAATTTTCGTAAGAAAACGCTTTGCTGGGAACGCAACAGAGTCGTCGTGATTTCTTGGTTTTAAAACAAAGCATTATTAGTTCACAGTAATAAATTAGTAGCAACTACTACTGTTGCAGTCGTCAGGCATTTAGTCCATAACGAGAAGTCAGCCATCAAGGGTGAAGGAGTAGGTTGAGATAAGGAAGACTGAAGAATAAAATTTGAAAATTTTGAAGATCCTGACTCGAACTGTTGAGAAATTAAATAAGTAAAAGGTAAGCTGATAATTTTTGTAAATTATTTATATTTCAATTTTAAAATCTATCATATTATAACAAAATTAGGAAAAGTCTCGCCTTAACTATTTACAAATTCTAACTACTACGACATTGACATTATGTCTAAAACCGTTTATTGCATAAATAATAAAAAGTATCCAACTAGTAAGTATGTGCATTTGGATTCAGATGATAAATCTAGAATTAGTTAGTGTGCATTAAAATAAGATGTTTAGTTCGTTAATAATTTAGGACTTGCATTTGCAGCATGTATTTTTTGAACGGCAATAATACAATCGGCAGTTGAAATTAACGAATCCGTAGCTAGGAAAAAATCCACGTAAATCTTTTTCCATCAGTGCTAAAACTCGGTTGTTTTAGATTTTAATCCTTCAAAGAAACTACTTTTTACTTCGGTGAAAAATTAGTAGTTACTTTATTCTCCAGAGAACGCTTTCAATGGCCAGAAATAATATGTTTAATCTGCAGTAATATTAACTTTCCATGGTTTTAGTCTAAATTCTAAATGTCAGTTTCATGTCATCTTGTACTGCTCAAATTTGCAGCGAAAAAAATAATTTTATTGTATAAAAAAGAAAAGAAATTAAAAATGAACCATAAAAATCATTGTTTATTAGGTTATCAACTATGGTTTTGAAATTTGAGAGCTATAAGGCTGTGTTCCCGGTTTTGACCTCCTGATCCTGACACCACTGACTTTTACTTTACTTCCTTGCTTGGGGTTACTATTATTAAGTTGAGTGTCTATTGCTGTATTAGGAAACTAGGTCTTCAAAATTAAAACAAGACAATGCCTTCATATTTATTTCAAATTTGATGACAGGTGGTTCTTAAAGGATAATAGTTGCGTGACATCATGTATGCCCAAACTCTAAACCGTTTACCTAATGTTAATGTGACACCACTTGGGTAGGAGGCAGGAGGATTCTAAAAGAGGAGATTTACAAAGCATTGTTTATGCTGAACCATAGTGTTTGGACCATATAGAATAAGAAGCCTTTAAAAATGATGTTATTATTTGAGTAGGTATAGGCAGATATGAAAATTAATTCGATTTGCATTGTTTCCAACATTAGTGGGAAGGAGTGGATGGATCAGGAAATGAATCAAACGTGGTGCATAAAATGTTAATTAGGAGTTTTTGGAAAACGTAAAATGTTCTATTTCCATGTTTTTCTACAGTGTAAAATGTTTTATTTACATGTTCTTGGAAAAGTGGAAAATGTTATAATTCCATGTTTTTGAAAAGGTGCAAAATATTCTAATTTTATGTTTTTAAAAAGGTGCAAAATGTTCTAATTTCATGTTTTTAAAAAAGTGTAAATTGTTCCAATACCATGTTTTTAAAAATGTGCAAAATGTTCTAATTCCATGTGTTCGAAAAGTGTAAAATGTTGTATTGACATATTTTTTTTAAAAGTGCAGAATGCTGTATTTAAATCATTTGTGAACGCTCCCCAGCATTCTGTTTTGAATGTTGATTTACTAGTTAGCGTATTAGTTAGCTACATGACTCTGCATAAAAGCAACAAAATACGTACCTAATTCGTACGAACTTGTACGGACAAGCAAAGTACCCCTACATAATAAAATGCTGTTGTGGAGAAACGAATCCGAATGCGTCGTTATAGTTTTCCGTTCAAACTTATATGGTGGCGTTGTTGTTCCCGTGTAAATTAGTCAGGTTCAGATGGTAGCTTCTTGTAGTTTTTGTGCTTTGTGTACTCGTAGTTGCGTTCTGGTGAGGAAATGCCTGTCTACGTTTATGGTACGTATTTTTTCCTTGTTCCAGCGTGATTTGTAGTTACCTCACCACTCACCAGTCAGTAGTATAGTAAAGAAGTCGACAAGGGCACGCACTAGGAAGTGTGGAAATTAGAAAAAATTAGAGGACTGACTAGTTGTGAGAGTCTAGGGGATCCGCCATATTCATAATTGTATCGTTATCGTTATCATTAATTTGTTAAATACTTTTGAAGCTTCAGAATACTGAAAATCATCTATAACTAAGGCCAGGTAACTGAGCTAATTTATTTTAAAAATATTTTACTGTCGGAATTTTTAGTTTCAAGTTTAAAATAATTTGACACATAATCAGCAATAATAAAATACTAATTCATAACCTAATGATTAAAACCACTATTATTATTATAACTAATTCAATATACGACATCAAATGTGTGTATTAGGACTAATCCGATTTAACACGTTTATAGTTTTATAATAAAAAGCAGTTGTATAGCCGCAGCCAGGTAATTACTTGCTAGCATTTTAGCGAAACAATTTGGATTGTAAATAATAATTGTTTTATTGCAACAGCTTAGCAGATTTTTGGTTTTTTGTCGATTATTTTATTAGGATGTTTTTTAGTGTTCTGAAAAAATATTGTTATTTTTTAATTCATTGCAATTCAAAATAAAAAATGATTATACTTATTATATATCGGTTGTGAAGAACCAAAATGACCCATATCCAATTTAAGCTACAATTAAAATGCGCTATCATAAAACCAAAATGAGTAACGTGCGTAAAATGTTAATTAGGAGTTTTTGGAAAGTGTAAAATGTTCTAATTCCATGTTTTTGAAAAGGTGCAAAATGTTTAAACTGTGTAAATGATTTAATATTTGTAATTTTTCAGGAGGACACGTTTGCAGGCATTAAAAATGGAAGGGAACCGTATGGGTCAGTCGGATTCGGATTCGGTTTCGGATGCTAACCACAGTGAGAGCGGCCGAGAATTTAGGGACATAGCAAAGCAGACAACAAAGAAATTGGAGGACTTCGATGCTTTTAACGGTGACTCCATGTCACTTTCCAGCTGTACCAACTCAGGCCAAACTTTAGTGACTTCGTTACTCGCAGGCTCACCCTTGGACTTGGTAATTCATGAATAAATTTTCATATTGAAATTGGAAATTTTGTCTGTTATATGGCTCTGAAACTTTACAGTGTCTCATAATTTTAAACTCACCCCGGTTTATGGGGTTTACTTCCTTTCAAGAAGAATGTGTATGTACATAGCAATATAAGGAAGCAACTTTCCTATGTAATCAAATAGAGGAAAAAGTTGACCTGAGGTTGACCAATCGTTTCCCACGGCATGAGTGCTACGGTTGCTCAACGTTCGAAATGAATAATTCTAGTCATAGGTAATAATTATATGTAGGTACCTACATATATTCAGTGAAGAGTCATTCAGTCGTGAGTCCAGTGCACAGCTAAAATCATTTTGTCCCAAGTCCATTGAATGATTCAATTGGTAGCTGCTGTCGAGGTCGCTTCCGCAACCGCGTTGTCCTATGCATTAGGTGGGGGTGGTATGTTAATGATGAATGGGTTGTACTCATGACGTACACTTAGGGTTCGTCCACAAAAGACGCAATAAAATTTCATTTCCAGAACATTTTGCGATTTTCAAAAACATGTAACTACTTAAAACATTTTACACTTTTCAAAAAACATGTAAATAGAACATTTTGCTCTTTTCAAAAACATGTAAATAGAACATTTTACACTTTATAAAAAACATGTAGATAAAACAGTTTGAACTTTTTAAAAACATGTAAGTAGAACATTTTACACTTTTCAAAAGAGTGTTAATAGAACTTTTTGCACAAAGCGCAAAATGTTTTGGGAATGGAATTTTTTGACGACCCCTAAGTGTACGTCATGAGTACAGTACAGTCAGTAACATATTACCAACCGTTCTAAATTATTTTTGAGCACTAAAAAACTCCTCCAGCAGCGCATGTTTAAAGCACATATGGATCGCCCACAGATGACGTCACGTGGTAGGACACTTTAGTCATATTTGGCCGAATCCCAGGGTTACACCTGAGAATTTTCCCAAGATAGTTATCTATTGACACATATCATTAAATGAGTTTCTGAAATAACTAGAAAAGCTCTTTTTAAGTTGTGCAATGGACTAAATAGAATATAGTGTTACCTATACGCTATTAGTATTGTTATAACAAGAGTATTTTGATTTATTGTTATTGCGTAGTCAAAGGTCAGTCCCAAAGATGCATCGATAACGACGTCCACAACTAGGACTGGAGTTCGAGCGGAGCAGCAAGTGTAAGTGGTTATAAAGTTTTTACATGTTTATTTAGATTTTTTTTCGAATATTACAAAATGAAATTGGAATGTTTTATTATTTTGAGTCAAATTTGGTCAGTATGAAAATAGGAAGGGGTAGAGTTTTATTATTTGATCTATTTCAAATTCTAGAATCCCACATGCATCGCGAAGTCCCAAATCACCGTCAGATAGCCCCTCGTCACCGTCATGTGGGACATCTAGCAGCACGTCTAAAATTGTGAGACGTGTAGAGCAACGGCGACAGGCAAGAGGACTTCCAACAGACGGTCTTTGCTCATCCTTATTGCCACGTCCAGGGAGTAGTGGAAACCGCAAATACCGGTGCCGGTAGTGAACATATATAAATTTGTTTGTCTTTTTAAATTTATATTAAATAGTAGTACGGCCCGTCCTGCGGACGGAATTTATCAGGGCTAAGAAATGCACGTGTAAAGCATTCGCACAGGCACCTTTTTTCCAAGCACATGGTTTCGAAGCATAATTGTACCCTCGCTAGTCAAACGCAGACCGCTCGTACCGACAAACCTCTTACCACCTGCCATATTTGAATTTTATTATTATGTAGATAGACATGATTAATTCATTAATTCATTAAAATAAATTATTTATTTTGTTTTGTTTCTTTAAACATACAGTCAATATTAAACACCAATGGCACAAACTTTAAATGCACCTTATGCAGAATTTAATTCGCTATCGAACAGTATATTGCAAGTCTGTGTAGCTATAATATTTTGCAAAGGAATGACAATTACATCTGGCAAGGTATTTAAATTGCTATTAGCTGGTTTGAAGTTATTTCCTTGTTTAGAATTCCATCACCTAGCTAATTTAAAGTTATTTAGCGTTGCTTGGACGATATTGTGTGCCTGGACAATAGTAGGAGACAGCGGACAGAAAGGCCGGACAGAAAGGGCGGACAGAAACGGACAGAAACGGACAGCGTTATTTGACTTTTATTATTATGTAGATATAGAAATATATTAATAGGTTTAATCTGACAGCCTTAGTGATACTTGACGTCCGTTTCCTAATTCTGAAATATTTAAACTGGCCTTACTCGCTTCGTAAACAGGGGCATGTTTTGTAATTACTCGGATTTGGTTTACATTTAAAGAGTGCACGGGCAAATTGAGGACCTTGAAGATGCAGTTTTGGAGCAGGAGGCTGGGCACAAGAAGCATGAGCAGCAAATCCGAGACCTGCACCGCGAGAATAATGAAAGGAAACGGGAACTTAAAGCAATAGAGCAGAGACGACAACAGAAAACACAACAACGACAGCAAGTAGCTTCTCTGACCAATCCGCAGAACGCAGCCATTCCTCGAGGACTAGGTACATACTTATTTTAATTTTTATTAAATTGAACTTAATAACTTTGCAACAGAGCAGAATCAGCGCAGGATGCACGGACGCAATGTTAAATGCATTATAAAATTTTGTTAGGGATCATACATTAATCACGTCTACAAAAACGGGCTGTCAAATATTTTAGATTTATGTAGACATGATTATTTTATGCTCTTTTATTCATTTTTGAATAATAATTTCCACACATTATAATTCTTGGATGTTTTCACTATTTTGCAGGGTGTAAGTGTCCAGACTGCGGGGGACTTTACAGCTCGTCTCTGTCCTACGTGTTGTATAAGCACCGAGGAAATTCGGCATGTCGCCGTCATCAAAGATTCGGGTTTCGAAGTGGGAATCTCAGGGGTGGTGGCCGTGGTCCAGGTGCTAATTTTAGACTCGGACAAACTTGACTGAATAATGGATCTCTTATCTAGCTGTACGAAGAAAAATTCATTAATCCATTTTAACGAGTTAATCCGTAACATTATACATAATGAACTGTAATATGATTACAAAATACTTTTTACAATATATTAAACATATGACACACCATTTTGAATCTTGTTAAAAATAAGAACCATGAATTGCTTTCCAAATTGTTTCTTTCTGTAGGCTGTAACTGTATTTATTATTCCCAAAATATTCACGTGTTTTTGATCTGAACAAAAACTACTACACAAAGTTACCACTCATTTTTGATAACTAGATTTTAAAACGTTAATAGTCGATGGATTAAGTAAATATAATATATTATATCATACTAAGTTATAATACACTCTTACAAGCAAATTTTGCCAAACCATAAGCAAAGTTTTCCATGAGATATTTTTGTCTGAAAAGAGCATCTAAAAAATCTTTCATTGATAAAATACTTTTTGAAAAAAAAGCAAGAGAATTTCTCAACATGATTTTGTATTCCTAATTTGTATTTTCGCTCTCAAAATTTGTAAGCACACTTTGAGAAAAGTGAGTTTAAAAACAAAACATTTTGAAAACTGGTCTAGAACATTTCACACGTATTATAGAACTATATTGGTACGATACTGCATAATATTGGTATTTTCTAAACGGGTAAATGTTTTTTTCATCAGTGCTATTCTTCAAAAACCGGTTGTTTCAAAATTTAATGCTTTATAGAAACTACTTTTAACTTCAGTGAAAAGTTATAGTAGTTACTTTATTCTTCAAAGAATGCTTTCAGTAACCAAAAATAGCTCTTTAAATCGTCAGTAATATTAACTTCCCATGGTATTATTCTAAATGTCAGTGAATTTCATGTCATCACGTACTGATCAAATTTGCAGTGTAAAAAAAATTGGTATAAAAAATAAAATAATAAATGCACAAAAAAAAATCCGGCGCTTCGCGCCGGATTTGTCGACCGGGGGCTGCTCCGAAGTAGATGCTGAGCTACAACAAAGGCACAAGATAATTTATATTACGCTAAAAGATGATATAAGATTTATGGAAGCTCCTCTACAATCAATAAGACATATACCAATGTTCGTAGCATGTAATTTAATATAGCTGAATTTTTTTTGAAAATTGCACCAATCACAAATAACGTCATTTCAGACAATCCCTGAATATCTGTTACGCTTATAGGTAAGTACGTGACATGTAGTTAAAATAGGATGAAAACAAATTTAACGTTGAGACTTGGGATACTAAAAACTATAGTATTTAAAGGACGTTATTAGGGACGATCTCTGAACATGTATAACACATATAGGTCAGTCCGTGACATGTAAAAGAAATTTTCACGGGACATCATTTGCGCGTCACCCTCAACCTGCTTAGCTAATAAGAATGCGATTCCATCTGGGTAGGGGAGTCTAGAAGAAATTTTTGCCTGACGTCAGTTGCGCGTCACCTCTAACCTGATTACCTTATGTAAATGCAATAGCAGCTGAGTGGGGCTGTCTCAAAGAAATTTTCACGTGACGTCCTTTGCGCGTCACCCCTAGCCTGCTTACCTTATGTTAATGCGATAGCAGCTGGGTGGGACTGTCTAACATAAATTTTCACGTGACGTCATTTGCGCGTCACCCCTAGCCTGCTTGCCTAATGTAAATGCAAAAGCAGCTGGGTGGGGCTGTCTAACATAAATTTTTACGTGACGTCATTTGCGCGTCACCCCTAACCTGCTTACCTAATGTGAATGCGATAACAGCTGGGTGGGAGTGTCTAGAAGAAATTTTTACGTTAAGTCATTTGTGCGTCACCCCTACCCCGCTTACTTAATGTGAATGCAATAGCAGCAGAGTGGGGGTGTCTGAAAGAGATATTAATCTGACGTCATTTGCGCGTCACCCCTAACCTGCTTACCTAATGTAAATGCAAAAGCAGCTAGGTGGAGCTGTCTAACATAAATTTTCACGTGACATCATTTGCACGTCACCTCTAGCCTGCTTACCTAATGTTAATGCGATAACAGCTAGGTGGGGGTGTCTAGAAGAAATTTTTATATGACGTCATTTGCGCGTCACCCCCAGCCTGATTACTAAATGTGAATGCAATAGCAGCTGGGTAGGGGTGTTTTAAAGAAATTTTTGCCTGACGTCATTTGCGCGTCACCCCTAACCTGCTTACCTAATGTAAATGCGAAAGCAGCTGGGTGGGGGTGTCGAGAATAAATTTTTACGTGACGTCATTTCCGCGTCACCCCTAGCGTGCTTACCAAATGTGAATGCAATAGCAGCTGGGTAGGGGTGTTTAAAAGAAATTTTTGCCTGACGTCATTTGCGCGTCACCCCTAACCTGCTTGCCTAATGTAAATGTGACAGCAGCGGGGGGGGATGTCTAAAAGAAATTTTTACGTGACGTCATTTGCGCGTCACCCCTAGCCTGCTTACCCAATGTTAATGCGATAACAGCTGGGTGGGGGTGTCTAGAAGAAATCACGTGACGTCATTTGCGCGTCACCCCTAGCCTGCTTACCTAGTGTTTATGCGATAACAGCTGGGTGGGGGTGTCTAAAAAAAAAATTTCACGTGACGTCATTTGTGCGTCACCCCTGGGCTGCTTACCAAATGTGAATGCTATAGCAGCTGGGTGGGGGTGTTTAAAAGAAATTTTCACGTGAACCTGGCTGGAAATGGTGCTATGTATTTCGTTTCATAGCTGGGCATATGTCTTGCGCTCAGCTATGTTTATCGCTACTCCCGTTTTTATGGTGCTTACTTTTAAATTTCTTGACCTTTGTCAGTTCAACATTTAATTGCTAAGCAATGGTAAGTTCGATTACAGTGAAAAAACAATACAGACCTGCCGGCTCGCTTTTGTGATTCTTTCAAAAAAGTTCTAAGACAATAGTGTAAACGGTTTGACCTGTAGCGTGGGGCCAACAGACAGACGGACAGACGGACATGACCATTTCATTAGATGCTTGCTCAGCATCTAAAAATGAAATATGTAATTTAAATTATAAAACATAGGTAATTGTATATTGAGTTATCAATCATGGTTTTGAAATTTGAGATATAAGGATGTATTTCTGGTTTTGACCTCTCGACACTGACTTTTCCTTGACTTTCTTGCTTGGGGTTACCATTACGTTGAGTGTCTATAGAAGTGAATATATCAGGAAATGGATCAAATGTAATGACATCATTTGTTAACGCTCCCTATAGCATTCTGTTTCGGAAGTTACTTTAGGGAGCTTTCACAAATGATATCAACGCATTTGGCCAATTTTTTGACCTACCTACCCCTCGTCACCCATGTTAAGCATAGGGAAAATCGTCACTTTTCAGACCCACCTACCTACCCTACCGATGATATCATTTGTGAACGCTCCCTTATAGGTACACGGCCCTGCATACAAGCAACAAAATACGTACTCAATTCGTACCAACTTGTACGGACAAGAAATGTACCCCTATACATCATACGTTAGATTTGCCCGTTTAAACTGATTAGGTGGCGTGGTTGCTCCCATCCAAATTATATAGTCGGGTAACCAGCGTGGTGTAGCTTTTGTGCTGTGCGTAGTTGCGTTCTGGTGAGGAAATGCCAGTTTACGTATAGGTTACGTATTTCTTCCTTGTTCCAGCGTGATTTGTAGTTACCTCATCACTCACCAGTCAGTAGTAGTAAAGAAGTCGACAAGGGCACGCAGAAGAAAGTGTGGAAATTAGAAAAAGTTAGAGGACTGACTAGTTGTGAGTGAGAGTTTAGACGATCCTCCATATTCATAACTGTGTCGTAGTCGTTATTATTAATTTGTTAATTACTTTTGAAGCTTCAGGATACTAAAAATCATCCATAACTATATAGGGACAGGTAACTAACTAAGCTAATTTACTTCAATATTATTTTACTTTATTAGTTTCCAGTTCACAATAATCGGACACGTAATCAGCAATAATAAAATATACTAATTCATAACTGATAAATGATTATAACTACTATTATTATTATAACTAATTTAGCATACGACATCAAATGTGTGCATATAAGGAATAAAACGATTGAATAAATTTATGGTTATATAGTAAAAAGCAGGGCCAGGCGAAGGAATTGTTTTTAGGGAGAAATTTGTTTCCATACAATAACCACTATTTTGATTTCATTGATGGTTTTCTTTATTAAAGATAAATTTTGTAATTACATGCTGTTTTAGAATGTTTAAATGTTCTTTTTACTTGATTCAGAAAAGTACGAAATGCTTTATTTTTACATGTTTTTTGAAAAGTGTTGGAATGTTTTATTTCCATGTTTTTTAAATGTACAAAACAAATTATTTTACATGTATTTGAAAAGTCATTTTTCTTTTTATATATTTTTGGAAACGGCAAAATGTTCCATTTACATGTTTTTTGTACATTTAAGCAGCGGAGCCTACCTACGCTAGCATAATTATCCGGCCCTTATAAAAAGTGGGTGGATAGCCCGAGTCAATTCCTTGCTAGCATCTTTGGGAGACAATTAGGATTTTAAATAATTGTTTAATTATAACAGCTTATAGTAGATTTTTGGTTTTTGGTTTTTTGTCCATAATCAGGATGTTTTTGACAATGTTCAGAAAAAATATGTTTTAATTCTCTATATAAAGCTTAAATAAGCCTTCAAAATAAAAAAAAACGACCATTCTTACAAATATCGTGTGCAAAGAACCAAAATGACCCATATCCAATTTAAGCTACAATCAAAATAGGCTATATCATAAAATGAGTTACATGCGTAAAATTTTAATTAGCAGGTTTTGAAAAGCGTTAAATGTTCTATTTCTATGTTTTTCAACAATGTAATTAAAATGCACTAATTCCAAGTTTTAGAAAGGTGCAAACTGTTCCAATATTCCATGTTTGTGAAAAGGTGCAAAATGTTTCGATTCCATGTTTTGAAAAGGTGCAAAATGTTCTAATTCCATGTTTTAAAAAAAGTGCAAAACGTTCCAGTTTATGTTTTTTGAAAAGTGCAAAATGTTCCATTCTGTTTTTAAAAATGTGCAAAATGTTCTAATTCTATGTGCTCAAAAAGTGTAAAATGTTGTATTTACATTTTTTTTTGAAAAGTGCAGAGTGCTGTATTTGAATCATTTGTAAACGCTCCCCAGCATTCTGTTTTGAATGTTGCTTTACTAGTTAGGGAGCGTTCACAAATGATGTCATCGCATTTGGCCAATTTTCTAACCTGCCTACCCCTCGTCACTCATGTTAAGCATAGGGAAAATCGTCACTTTTCAGACCCACCTACCTACCCAAGCGATGACATCATTTGTGAACGTTCCCTTAGCTTGGTTAGCTAAATGACTTTGCATAAAAGCAACAAAATACGTACCTAATTCGTACCAACTTGTACGGACAAGGAAAGTACCGCTACATAATAAAATGCTGTTGTGGAGAAACCAATGCGTCGTTATAGTTGCCCGTTCAAACTTATATGGTGGCGTTGTTGTTCCCGTGTAAATTAGTCAGGTAATCAGCTTCTTGTAGTTTTTGTGCTTCGTGTACTCGTAGTTGCGTTCTGGTGAGGAAATGCCAGTCTACGTTTACGGTACGTATTTCTTACTTGTTCTAGCGTGATTTGTAGTTACCTCACCACTCACCAGTCAGTAGTATAGTAAAGAAGTCGACAAGGGCACGCACTAGGAAGTGTGGAAATTAGAAAAAATTAGAGGACTGGCTAGTTTTGAGAGTCTAGGCGATCCGCCATATTCATAATTGTATCGTTATCGTTATTATTAATTTGTTAAATACTTTTGAAGCTTCAGAATACTGAAAATCATCTATAACTAAGGCCAGGTAACTAAGCTAATTTATTTTAAAAATATTTTACTGTCGGAATTTTCAGTTTCAAGTTTACAATAATCGGACACATAATCAGCGCAATAATAAAATACTAATTCATATAACTTAAAGATTATAACTACTATTATTATTATAACTAATTTAACATATATGACATCAAATGTGTGCATTAGGACTAAAACGATTCAACACATTTATAGTTTTATAATAAAAAGTGGTTATATAGCCGCAGCCAGCTAATTACTTGCTAGCATTTTAGCGAAACAATTTGGATTGTAAATAATTGTTTTATTGCAACATCAGCTTAGCAGATTTTTGGTTTTTTGTCAATAATTAGGATGTTTTTTACTGTTCAGAAAAAATATTGTAATTTTTAAATTCATTACAATTCAAAATAAAAAACTATTATACTTATTATATATCGGTTGTGAAGAACCAAAATGACCCATATCCAATTTAGGCTACAATTAAAATAAGCTGTCATAAAACCAAAATGAGTAACGTGCGTAAAATGCTAATTAGAAGTTTTTGGAAATTGTAAAATGTTCTAATTCCATGTTTTTGAAAAGGTGTAAAATGTTTGACTTTCATGTTTTTGAAAATGTGTAAAATGTATTACTTTTATGTTTTTAAAAAGGTGCAAAATGTTTTAATTTCATGTTTTTGACAAGGTGCAAAATGTTTTAATTCCATGTGTTTGAAAAGTGTGAAATGTTGTATTTACATATTTTTTAGAAGTGCAAAATATTGTATTTATATAACTTCAAGACGTATTTGAGTATGTTTGTTAATAGTTGATATAGTTTTTAGCGAAAAATGGATATGTATGGGTTACTTTGATTCTTCACAGACGATATAAGAGATATGTAGCATAAATAGCGGATATACTTTTCAGACTTTGCATTATACTAAATTTGATTTTTGTTTCTTGTATTATTTTAAGGATAAGAACATTGACAAAATCACAAGTAGAAATGGGTGGAGGTGGAAGGAAGGATCCAAAGTATGGTCCTGGTGGTGGCGACTGCAACAGTGGAAGGTTCAGTGTCCTAACCGAGATAATAGGACCAGGACGACCTATCAACTCAGAACACAGTGGAAATTCAGAGTTTGAAACAGACATGTTCAAGGGGATGAATTACCATCGAGATAGAAGCGTGTTACCCGGCCCTGTGCTACGTTCAGCTTCTTTCGGAACGTCGGCACGTCGTAACGATTCAGTTACAGTCAGTTCAGCCAAAGACTTGGTAATAATAAGTTAACATACCTACTATAATTTATTGAAATATTTTGTGTAATTTGTAATATCAGTGTTGGAATTATTTGTGTATTTTGATTTTTATGTTGCACTGTAGTCAAAATCCAGCTCTAGCCGTAGCAGAAAAGCCGAATCGACAACGGTGACTAATCCACACAGAGTTGAGAATTCAGCAAGGAACGTGGCAGCGAGCCGTCGCCATTGCCCGCCACCATCGGGATCACGAGATAGATCACGGTCCAGATCATTGTCACCGTTACGATTAGAAAACCCTGCCTCAGAAGTAGACGGAAATGGAAGTGAAAGGAGTAAAGATCTTCCTGCAAGTGAAGGAAATGGCCAGTTTTGGGCTTGTTTTAAAAGTAATTTCCTCTTCGATGTCGATGACGGTTCAATAGGCGGTCGGCAGGTGGAAATTCCCGAGGTGCAACAAGTGTGAGTTTGACCTGTTTTGTTATTTTAGTATTTGTTGAGTACTTTAAAGTACTTTATTCTGGATCATAATATTATTTTCTTTTAAAGATGTGTATAATAACTAAGCTTTTCAATATAAGGAGGTTCTTGTACTGTAAAAGATTTAATATTTGTAATTTTTTAGGAGGACTTATTCACAGGGGTTGGAAATCGAAATCGAAGGGACACGTCAGTTGGATGCTGCTGCTGCTGACTCCCGTGATAGCGAAGAATTTGCTGAAATAGGGATGTTAGGAAGAAAGGCTGTGAAAGACTTTGATATTTTCAACGATGACTCCATGTCGTTATCCAATTCAGGACCTACCAACTCGGTCCAAAATTTGGGAACTGCGTCAAGCGTCAGTTCACTCTTGGACTTGGTAATGCATTCAGTTTTGTGTATTTAAATTAGTATTTTTGTCCAAACTGGCCCATGTCCTCCAATTTAAGCTACAATCTAAATGAGCTGTCGCTGTCATAAAACCAAAATGAACATCGTACGTAAAATGTTAATTAAAAGTTTTTGAAAAGCGTACAATTTTCTATTGTCATGTTTTGCAACAATGTAAAATGTTCTATTTACATGTTTTTAAAAAAGTGCAAAATGTTCCAGTTTATGTTTTTGGAAAAGTGCAAAATGTTGCATTCTATGTTTTTGGAAAGGTGCAAAATGTTCTAATTAAATGTTTTTGAAAAAGTGCAAAATGTTCCATTTTATGTTTTTGGAAAGGTGCAAAATGTTCCATTCTATGTTTTTGGAAAGGTGCAAAATGTTCTAATTAAATGTTTTTGAAAAAGTGCAAAATGTTCTAATTAAATGTTTTTGAAAAAGTGCAAAATGTTCCATTCTATGTTTTTGGAAAGGTGCAAAATGATCTAATTAAATGTTTTTGAAAAAGTGCAAAATGTTCCATTTTATGTTTTTGGAAAGGTGCAAAATGTTCCATTCTATGTTTTTGGAAAGGTGCAAAATGTTCTAATTAAATGTTTTTGAAAAAGTGCAAAATGTTCCATTCTATGTTTTTGCATAGGTGCAAAATGTTCTAATTAAATGTTTTTGAAAAAGTGCAAAATGTTCCATTTTATGTTTTTGGAAAGGTGCAAAATGTTTAATACAACTCAAGTCTCTAATATATAAAGCAAGGGTTCGCTATGCTTAAACATTGCGCATATGTGCATGTGGTTGGAAATGTTAACTCTTTAATACATCGCGGGTCTCTACTATAACGTAAGCCTACGATTTTTAATACAACATTAATTAGAATGTATACGCCATGTAATAATGACGTTCATTCTCTGCCAATGTATGTATCGATATTGCTTGTGCTTTGACATCTCCTTCACATTAGGCTTGTGGAAGTGTGTACAGACATTTGCCATCCAAACTTTTGCAACCAAAGCATTTTGCACTGGGACAATTTTTACCTGGACATTTGCGACGCGCAACCAAGGCTAGGATATTTGCTATATCGTCAGTGAAGAGCCATAATGACAAATATCTATTTTCCACTAAAAGCAAACTCAGCTATATCCAAAACGTTCTAAAAACAAAATGACCCAAATCGATGTATTTCCACGCGTACGCCTAGGTCATTGAAAATACAAAATACAGTAGGTGCAGAAGCAGGTTTGTACAGGAATTTAGGCGTACGCGCGGAAATAAATGGATTTAAGTCATTTTGTTTTTAGAACGTTTGGATATAGCTCAGGTAGCTTTTAGTGGAAAATGGATATGGGTCATTTTGGTTCTTCAATGACGATATACGTATCTACTAATAAATTGAAACGATACAAATTGTACCATATTCAATTTCCAAAACATTTTGCGCTTTTCAAAAACATGTAATTAGAACATTCTACATTTTTGAGTACTATGTAAATATCAAATTAAATATTTGACACTTTTGAGAAACATGTAAATTGAACAATTTGCCCTTTAAAAAAACGTGAATAGATTATTTTTCACTTTTGCAAAACATGTAAATAGAACATTTGACACTTTTAGGAACACACATATAGAGCATTTTGCGCTTTTCAAAAACATGTAAATAGAGCATTTTGCACTTTTGAAAAACATGTAAATAGAACAATTTGCACTTTTCAAAAACGCGGAAATAGGACATTTTGCACTTTTGAAAAAGTGTTTTTGATAATGTTTTGGAAATGGAATTTTGATTACGCCTTTTGTGGACGACCCCTAAGTGTACGTTATGAGTACAATACAGTGAGTAACATATACCACCCCCACCCAATGCAAAGGACAACGCGAAAGCGACCTCGACAGCAGCTACCAATCGTATGGACTTGCGACAGAATGATTTAAGCTGTGCACTGGACTTGCGACAGAATGACTCTTCACCGACGATATACATGAATGACGGGCATACTTTTCAAACAATTATTTGTGATGTTTTTGCTTTAAACTCGCAATTACAACTTTTTACAACTTGTTTTGGTATTTTGAAGTTATTTTGAGATTTTGCCAAAAATGAATAAGAAACACAGGAAGGGACCTGGATTTTTTCATTTTCACATGTTAAATCCCGTAAGAATTTGGCCATTTCGAAAGTCGACCACTTTTTCAAAATGCGCGCGCCTTTTATGCGCGAACAGCGCAAAATGCACTCAAGTCTATATACTAGTAGAAGTGTCTAGGGTCAGTAGAAGACGTTTTGGTAACAATCAGTTAAATCCTAGAGTTACATGTAAAATACTTCCCAAGTTAGTTGTTGCGTGATCTTACTGTGATTTTGGTAAACTTGCTACAATAGCAGTATACCTAGGTACATCCCTAACTGAAATTTATCTTGACTAATGTTAACTGACTTTGCTGTAATTAATATTGCCATAACAAGAGTATTTTTGTTTTGTAATTATTGCGTAGCCAAACGTCAGCCCTACAGTTCCAGCCGCATCGAATACGACGTTCACGACTGGGACTGGAGCTCAGCAGGAAGTGTAAGTACTTCTTCAGTTTCTATAAATGTTTAGCTTTGGGTTTTAGTAATTTTTAAATACATACCTACCATTACAAAATTAAGGATGTTTTATTATTTTGGTTCAAAGTTGGTCAGTATGAGAAAGAATAAGAAGTTGTCGAGTTTAATTTGTTCTATTTCAAATTTTAGATTTGCATCGCCTAAGTCACCGCCATATTGCCCTGCTAGCTATACGTCTGAAATGATGACACTTGTCAAGCAACAGCGACTGTCACAAGGGTTTTCAACAGACATGCCTCCTTCACCTGCATTGCCACGTCTTAGCGGGTCAAGGGTCAGCTACGGAGGGGGAAGCTCATCGGCTGCAACTTCCGGCACCGGCACCGGCACAAGAGGGAGCAATGAATCGATCCCTATCGTGGAAAGTCGCATTCCATCGTCATCTAATTCGCAGGAGCATAGCCTCTCTCAAAGGTCTGAGGAACTGATCGGAAAGCAATAGTTAACATATTTTATACACAGTCTTTTTTCTTGCAACTTTTTTCCTGAAATTTTATTAACGAATTTAGTAATATTTTAAGGTTTAACCTATTACGAGTTAGAATGCACTAATACACGTACAATGTAGCCCTATTATTATTATCTCGAATTTATACTGTGAATTATGACACGTCAATTACGCCTTGCAAATTTCGTAAACAGGGGTATGTCTTATAATAATTTGGACTTGGTTTACATATTTAACAGGAACCATGAGGACATTGTGAACCTTCAGAATGCATTTTTCGAGCAGAATGCCGGCCATAAGGAGCACGAGCAGCACCTTGTAAACCTATACCATGAGAATGATGAGAGAAAACATGACAATGATGAGCGAAAACGGGACATCTGTGCAATTCAACAGAGGCAACAGCAACAAGAACAGGCTCATGTAATCAATCAACAGAACGGGGCCACTCCACAAGAAATGGGTACTTAAACATTCTAGATTTGAAAAAATTTGACTAGCTGATTTTGTAGCAGGAGCGGAAATAATGTCAATTTTAAATAAAGCAGTTTGATTTGCTTATACATTTCTACATAATTTTATATGTACCGTAAAGCTTCAAATAACTCCCGGGTCCCTATCAACTCCCGGGTCCCTTGTAACTCCCGGGGTTTTGAGGGAACGTTTCAAGTAACTCCCGGGTCCCTAGCAACTCCCAGGGTCCCTTGTAACTCCCGGGGTCTCTAGTAACTCGAATCCCGGGGTCCCTAGTATCTCCCCTGTGTCTTTGTATAGTACAGTAACTTTTTTTAGTACCGCCTCATCATTACGAAATTTATTTTACTTCACCCCGCACAAAACTTCGACGTAACTCCCGGGTTCCTAGCAACTCCCGGGGTTTGAAGCAAAGTTTGAGCTAACTCCCGGGGGGAGTTATTTTAAGCTTTACGGTACCTACACTATTATTGAAACACAGTCAAAGTTATATGGATGTTTTCACTATTTTTATCAGGGATTAGATGTCCTGATTGTGGGAGACTGTACAAGTCGTCCGTGGCGCAAGTGTTGAAGAAGCATAGAGGAAATACAGTTTGTAAGCGAAACCAAGAATTCGACGGTTTTCAAAGGGGAGGTCGTGGAGGTGGTGGCGGGGCTGCAGGTGCTAATCTTATATATTAGAATGTTAAGACTGTCTACGTCACATGTGTCACATGTGTTTAAAGGGCACATAGTGTCTCTATATATTTTACTCCGTAGTTCTAATGAATTAGTTACCACTACAATAATGTATTGATACAGTTTATATACTTACCGTATTGTCTCAAATAACTCCCGGGCCCCTTGTAACTCCCGGGGTTTGAGGCATAGTTTCACGTAACTCCCGGGTCCTCTATCAACTCCCGGGGTCTTTTTATATAGCACAGCACTATTGTAAGTGCTGCCCTCTATTGTCCACTAGGTACTACAATGATTTTACTTTAATCTGCATAAAACTTTCATGTAACTCCCGGGACCCTATTAACTCCCGGGCCACTTGTAACTCCAGAGGTTTGAGGCAAAGTTTGAGCTAACTCCCGGGGGGAGTTACTTGAGACAATACGGTACATGATATTTCTATACAAATTATTACATTATTATTACTATTATTATTAATTAATTAATTTAGTATTGAACATATAATGCTCTGCGTTATGCGGTACGCTCTTCATTCTCCAGTCGTCCTATCACAGTGAGGAGCCCCCTGCCAGTTCGTCCCTCGACAATTGGTCCCCACATAAGTGGCCCTACGTTTTAGATTGTCCCCTGGCAATTCGCCACATAATAAGAGTAATGCCGTAAATATTTATATTATTGTACACTATAGTGTTTATTTACGAATTTATGATGTGAATTTTAGTGTCTTTATTTGTGCAAGTCTGCGTTAAAAGAACGTACGTAAGTTTCTCAAAGATAAGGAATGTAAATGAGCGATTCGGAAGTTGGCTAACTGATAAAGTTTAGAATGTATATTTATTATTACGAAATACTTTTTACAATATACAGCATTATGTGCATGATACAACATTTTTTGGATCTCATAAAAAATAAAATCTATGAATTGCTTTTTTTCTAAAATTGTTTGTACTTACTGTCTGCAACTGGTTTCATTTTGTCCCTGACAAATTCAAGTGTTTTTTGACTTGGGCACAACAAAACATTTGCTAAATATATTATATAGTCTTAAAGAGTAGTCTAAAGGAAGGAAAAACGGTTTTGTTTTTAACAAAAATTGGAAAGGTGCGGATTTACTTCTAGCAGAGTAGTGGAAATAAATCGAATTGACACCCATACCGACGGTATGGAAAACGGGATCAATAAACTTATTCATATTATGCCTGTTCTGATAATTAGTCTAAAATACAAAACTGAATATTTGTGGACAAGTTTCGCGTTTTATTCCCAACAAAATTTAAAATGACAATGCATGATTAAAACAACCTGCTCATCTCAATCTCAAGTTTCAGTAATAATACAGTGATACTACCTTATTAGCATTACCATTAATACAAGATAGATTTTTAGATGTCGAAACTGCAGAAAGTAATTACACAAAAATCATCTACTGATTTACGAAACGAGCTAATTCTACAAAATAAAAATTATTTTTGAATATTCATAAAATGAAAACAAATTGTAAGGACGTAGTCAATATTTTTGTTTCACGTAGTTCAATAGGAAGAAACATATTCTGATCTCCTGATATATTAATCTTAGAATTTACAAACATAAATCTCACTTAAGAGTAGTTCCTACTTAACGGCGTGAAGTCAAACCAGAATCCTGCCCATGAAAGCTTGTAACAGAGATTGAACGTGTGAGAACAGAAACAGAATGGCGTCCTTGACCACGAACTGAAGTTGAAACTCTCCTACCTCCACGAGCTTGCCGCCCAGATCTTTGACCTTGAACGTCACCTTTTTTAGTGCCTGTCGTAACAATGCGTGAGCCCCTTGGTTTTTTGTCAGAGCTTGACCCAACTGCACTACTCGTGGTCCTCTCTGCCAAAGAACCCTTGCAAGTTGATTTCCCAATATGCTTTCTCTGAATGTAACTTCGAGTAGCATAATTCTTTCCACAAATAGGGCATTCATAACCTTAAAAAAAGCAAAGAAAAAAATTATTATAATATTTCCCCTTTAACAATTATATTAACTTGCACTATAAATGACAAAACTACTAACTAACTAACAATCAATTAATTCATGTAGAAATAGCCGTGTACAGTACCTTCTCCGCTAATACTGATACTTGATTCGGCGGTGGTCTGCTTCGTAGAATTTTGAGTTAATCCAGTCTGAATCGGAATCCCAGGATCCTCCCGATTCTGGACTCCTTGATCATCAATAACCTCATTGTACAATCCCTTATTTCGTTCAAAATGGTTCCACAACTGTTTTACGACATCTCGGACAGTGGTGGCTGCGGTTGTGGTCGTCGAAGTTGCTGAAACTTGTTGGTTCATTGAGGTGGACATGGAGTAATTATTCCGGAAATTCAACGGAGATCCTTGTGTTGCCCTTAAAAATGAGTGCGGAGTCCTAACACCGACGTTCTCGAGCAGGTTTAGATTCTATAATTGAACATTTAAACAAAAATAACACTATGAATCGTAAAATGATTTGAAAAAACTTTAAAAGCTGTAGTTGAAGGTAAGAACTGGGGGTAATTAGGTCTAAAGCTAAACACAAATTTTACAAACTTACAAGAGGAGGCAATAACTGTGGGCGGACTATTCCATGTGGTTGCCCTCCAGAAATTAATCGATGAACCACCCGCCTGTCGATGTTGTCCTGCATAATCACTTGCCCACTCCAAGACGGTACCTCCATATTACTGACCTGGGCAACTTCTGAGTGATCAGCAGCCGTAGTTGTTGTAGATAGTTGTGCAGTATTTCTTGTCCAGGTATTGTTGGTAGTTGACATCCCCCTTTTTTGGAGGAAACCGCCTTTTGAACTACCGCGACTTCGACCTCGGCCTCGACCTCGACCTCGGCCACGCCTATGATCAACTCCTTTGCCTTGTTCCTGTCCTTCCATCTTAAATAGTGCAACAAATTAAAATTAATTAGTACCTTCACATTAACAATAAAGCTAAATCAAGACGTCACGTAATTAATTTCTTTATGCCAATAACTATCTATTAAAAAAGCACTAAAAACAATGTCATGTCTACCGTTTACTTTTTCGGATTTTGATAATTTTTGTATTATTTAAAATATTTTTTTAGGATTATGGTCTCCAGTACACTCTAGTCTGTCTGCTCCCTCTTCTAGTTCAATAATATGACGGCGATCACAAATTTTCCCAAAAAACTAATAACAAAACTACCAAAAACACTTCAGCACTAACTACTACTACTACTACTATTACTACTGGGGTCTGCTCAAATAAATAATGCTCACTAAATCTAAATGACTAAACAATGCTGCGTTTCTTACTACGAATACGATTACGACTACGACCGACAGACGTTTTACAGTCTTTCAAGTTCGACATCGAAACAACAAAATGCGTAATTCGTACGAACTTGTACAGGCAACAAAAGTACTCCTATTAAAAATTACGTTACGGAAAAAGGAGTGCGTAGTTAGAGTTGCCCGTTCAAACTGTTGTTCCCATGCTAATTAGCCAGGTAATACCAGTGTCGTGTAGTTTTTGGACTGTGTGTAGTTGCGTTCTGTTTTTAGTTTTGTAGTTCGTCGTTGATCTATCCTGATTTGTATCTCACTAGTCAGTAGTACGTAAGGAGTCACCGAGGGCACATGCAAAAAAGAAGGAAGCGAGAAAGGATTTACAGAAGAACTGACTAAGCAGTTGTAAGAGTTTTCAAGATCCATTTATATTCATAAGTTATGAATCATAACTGTATCGTAATTATTGTTGTTTTATTTAATTTGATAAAAACTTTTGAAACTTCGGGGTGCTAAACATCGTCGAACTGAGGAAAGGTAACTAATTCATGTAATTATTATAAACTTGTTTCTTTTAACATTTTACTGTTTGAATTTTCAAACAATTTGGAATGTAAATAGCTGTTTTATTACAACATAGAGTAGTTAGTAGAATTTTAGTTTTTCGTTGATAAGGAGGATTGCTTGATCTCATAGTGTTCAGAAAAAAAATATTTTTTAAATTTGTAAACGCAAAAGTCCAATACTTTGAAGTCTTCAAAATAAAATATGGCCATTCTTACATGAATAGCGGATAACCTTTGAAGACATTGTACTAACTGCTTTGTTTGTATGTGTATTCTTTTAAGGGTATAAACATTGACAAGGTCACAGGAAGAAATGGGTGGAGGGAAGATGGGTGGTGGTCTCGGTGATGGTGACTGCGACAGTGGAATCAACGGTGTCCTGTCCGAGACACCAGAACGTCAAATCAACCTAGGTCAAAGTGGGAATTCAGAGTTTGGAAACGGAATTTCCAATGTGTTGAATTCCTATCGAAATAGAAACGAGTTACTCCGCCACATGCCCCGTTTAACTTCGTTTACGATGTTGGCCGGTCGTGAAGATTCATCAGTTACAGCCAGTTCAGCCATGGGCTTCTCGGTAATAAGTAATAAATTACATACTATAATTTATTGAAATATATATTAGGTAGTTAGTACTATTTGAGTCGCAATAATTAGTTATTTTACTATTTTGATTTTTTGAATGTAGTCAAAATCTAGCTTCAAATCGGCTACGATGACTAGTCCAATCAGAGTTGAGAACTCAGCAACCGTGGCAGCGAGCCGTCTTCATCGTGGGTCATCATCGAGATCAAGATCACCACCAACATCATTGTCACGAACACGGTTAGGAAGCTCTGCTCGGCTGGATCAAGACCGAAGTGAAGATAATACGGCAAGCGGGGGCAATGATTTTAGAGCTCGTTCCAAACAACAGCGTAGTCCACGTAGTTCCTGTGATAACAGCAAATTCTTTAGTGGTGACAGTGACGGTTCAGCAGAAAACGGATCATCAGAAAACGGTTCAACAGAAGACGGCCAGCATGAGGAAATCACAGAGATGTGAGTTTTAGCAGTTTTTTGTTACAGTACTTCTTGAGTATTATATGATATAGTCTGTGAAGAACCAAAATGGCCCATATCCAATTTAAGCTAGAATGAGTTTTTCATAAAAAAAATGAGAAACGTGCATAAAATGTTAATAACGAGTTTTTTAAAAGTGGAAAATGTTCTATATAGATGTTTCTGAAAAGTGTAAATTGTTCTATTTACATACTTTTGAAAAGCAGTGGCCGCGGAAGATCAATTTTCCAGGGGGGGACAAGCCTATGTTAAGCATAGGCACATAATATTGTATGTACCCATTTATTAACATTAGGAATTCAAAATTTCAGGGGGGGGATAATGCGCCCGTGTACCCCTCGGTTCCGCGGTCCCTGTTGAAAAGTGTTAAATGTTCTTATTTAATTACATGTTTTTCAAAAGTGTAAAATGTTCCATTTACATGTTTTTCAAAAGTGTAAAATGTTCTATTTACGTGTTTTTGAAAAGTGTAAAATGTTCTATTTACATGTTTCTCAAAAGTGTAAAATGTTCCATCTACATATTTTTGAAAAGTGTAAAATGTTCTATTTACGTGTTTTTGAAAAGTTGAAAGTGTAAAATGTTTTATTTAAATATTTCCTAAAAGTGTAAAATGTTCTATTTACATATTTTTGAAAAGTGCAAAATATTCTATTTAAATACTTTCAGGACATGTTTCAATATTTTTGTAGATACATAGTGGACAATGTTTTTAGTCACAAATGGATATGAATCAGTTTGGTTCTTCACAGACGATGACGATATGAAGTTAATTCTATATCATATTTTTATTTTGTATTACAAAGATGTGTGTCGTGTGTAAACATATTAACTACATCATGTGAAAAATATTGTTTCCATTTATTTTTGTACAATTGTAAATTGCAGAGATCCGCAAACTTCCCAAAAAGCGTCACCGAGTAGTTCCGCATTCCATATTGAGAAACGTGTCCGGGAAAGACTCCTGTCACAAGGACTTCCAACCGAAGTGTCTCGCTCAACTGTTTTGCCATGTCTTAATAGCGGTTCCAATAATAGCTCAGTCACAGGAACGAACTGTGGCAGTGGCAGCTGTGCTGGTGCCGGTACCGGCTCACAGAAGTCTGATGGTGTGGGAAGTGAACTCCTCCAACGCCGGTGGGTCAATAATATTTAAATATCTTTTTTTACTATTTGTACTTGAAATTCTTTAACTCAACTTTTAACTTTATATTTTTTGCATGAAATTTAAACTGAATTTTTACGAATTTACGAATAATTTTGTAAATCGCAATAATACTTTGTAAATGTACCCTGGGGTTTTGATTATTATGGGAACAGGGAGCTGAGTGCGTTGAAAACTCACTTCAATAGGACAATAGTAGAGCACGAAAATGCAATTTTTGATGTACGTGGCAGACAATTAGAGCAGGAGGAGCACCTCGTCCACCTGTACAATCTAAATAACGAGAGGCAAATGGAAATCAATGGAATTATACAAAATCAGCGACATTTGATGAACCAGATACAGAGAAATGGAGTTCTTCATGGGGAAGCAGGTAACTATAAATCATAATTTTTAGAACAAGCTTTATTACTTTTAAAATCAACTGGTAAAACGTGATTATATTCAGTATTCTAAAATAAAGTAACCTTGCACCTTGATACATTTGGATTCAGCATGCTTATACGACTTTACCTTGTTGGTTTAGTTAGGGCAGGGGTCGTTCACAAACGACGTCATTAGTAAAAGGTAATCCCATGTTAAAGATAGCCATTTACTCAATGGTTAAGCTCATCACAGGGGGATCATTGAATCTTGAATCCTAAAAATGGTGACTTTTCGACGACGTCTTTTGTGGGCGATCTCTTACAAGTAAGAGATTTTATTTAATTATAATTTATTTGATACATTAAAAATGATAAATTATTTTTGTTTTCCAGGATTTAAGTGTCCTGATTGTGGACAACTGTATGCCTCCCGAACCTACATGGAGTGGACGCACCGTGGGAATTCTGCTTGTAGGCGAGCACGTGGATACGGAATTCAAAGAGGAAGTCGTGGTGGTGGTCGTGGTAGTGGTCGCGGTGGTGGTGGTATGGATGGTGATGGCAATGGTAGTGATAATATTGGACTTGGACTTTGGTCACTCCCTTAAAAAAATGTGCAGTTACATTATAAGTTCTTCGTTAATTAACCTCTACGTTAAAATAAATGTATCACAGTTATCAGCTCACTTGATAATCACTACGTATGCTACGCGGTAATAATTTAATCTGCGGTTGTATGTAATATAGTAATTAATTAGTATTATTAATTAGTGGATAATTTTAACCAAAATTGGGAACGTGGGTTTTCAATCAATAATCACTGCCGCCGCATTGCAAAAGAATAACAGTTACAACAATTTTTGTGGTATCGGATTATTTTGAGCAACTTTTGATTATGTTCGAATGTTGGAATGTTCAAACCGAACAGCTTTTATTTTAATAGAAAGGAATTATTTTCACAGAAGCGTACCTATGGTGGATTGTTATAAGTTGTATGTTCGATAGATGCTTATATAGTTAGCTATAGATTTAACCAAGGTATACGAAAAGAAAACACAGTTTATATATTATACAGTGATACACGTGATTTATATTTTTCTAATTTACTAATTATAATAATTATGCACTATATGTATGGGCTTGAGGGCATGCTATAAGTAACTTTATTTATTCTTGAATAAATACAGACTTTAAAATTATTTAAAATAAAATATTTTTCTACACAGATTATTATTAACCTGTACTAAATATAAATTATATTATTTTATACGACTTTAATCAATTTTTTTGTGATGGTGATTTTAATAGATGGCAATTCTAAATTTTTTACATGTTATCTGCTATTCATATTTTGAAAATTCTAGACTATTATGCATTTATATTTAATTATTATTCCCTCGGATCGAGTTCGAGAAAATCATTGTGCCATGACCATATGAAATCAAGAGGGAAACATACAAAGCAAATTAAACGTCCACCCAAAAATCCCCTTTTTCCCCTCTGAGGACTAACCCATAGTCAAAATAATAACTTGAGCCGATTTGAATTCTGATAGCCCTCAAAGATTCCATTGATTTTTGTTCCCATTTTGAATTTTCCATTGTGATTAAATTGTAGAGGCTGGAAATTTTAGCGGCCATGAGCCGAAATCTTTGCCTTTTTTTGTCGACGAGAATTCTAGCAGAAATCTCATTCACCCGCCCGCGCATCCCACTTACGAGGATAAAGACAGTGATGTTAATGCAAAAAATCGTTAGGAACGTGAGACCCTGACGGGAGTCCCCAACCAAATCTGGCAAATATTAAAAGTGGTAAGCAAGTTCCCATCTGAGCTGCTGTTATAACAATTAAAATGACGTACTTTACTTACATTAATAATAATGCCAAATTAAGACGTCTCATAATTAGTTTCGTTAGACAATTAACTCACTATTTTAAAAAACACTAAAAAACAATGCAATGTCAACCGTTCACTTTTGCCAATAATTAAATGATAATATTTGTATTTAAAATAGGTTTGACTACTATTATTTCTCCAGTCAGTCTACTCTGCGTGCTGTTCTTCTTTAAATATGGCGACTAACCAAACTACCAGACCTTTCGATACTACTTTAATTACTATTTAGAGATGAGCGATAGATAGTAAGAGATAATGCGGGGGCAGGTTAAAAATTTCCCTGCGGGAATTTTAAATTTTGCTCCAAAGTCATCTGTGATTAGGGATTAGTCCTAAATGCTCCAGCAGAATTGCTTATTGGCTTACGGGGTTCACGTGGTATAGAAATGTATAACGTGCTATTGCCCTATCTCTTACTATCGCTCATCTCTAATTACTACTCCGATCCAATCACGGCTTCTTCTGCTAATTCCTGACAGCGTGCGTACTATCGTACTACTGCGCACTGTCTGTCTCTGTGCTGTGGGATCGGGAGCTAAAACTAAATTACTAAATAACCATTTGATAGTGCAGATACGAGGGAAAGACTTTTGAAAATGCTTCAAGTTTGACGAAAAAGCAACAAAATACGTAGTTACTTTAGTAAGAACTTGAACGCAGAAGAAACGTACCCCTATTAATAAAATGCTGCTATGGAGAAACGAAGTGCGTAGTAGAGTTGCCAGCCTGTCGCTCAAGGTACGTATTTCGTAGGGTTGTTCTATTGTGATTAGTGATTTGTATCTCACTAGTTAGTAGTTCAGGAGTCTCGGATGGCAAAGGACATAGGAGGAAGTGTGGAAATAATTAGAGGACTGTGACTAGTTGTGAGAGTTTCGACCTTCGAAGGCCATATTGATAACTGTATTTTAATTGAAATTATCAATTTTCTAAAAATAGTTTTAGGGCTTCGAGATATTGAAAATCATCTATAACAAGGGAAAAAGGTAACTAATAAAGTAATAAGCTAAAATTTAAAATTTTACTGTTTGAATTTTTGCAATGATCGTTGCATAATTTTCAGGACCTAAGCAGTAACTTTTAAAGATTTAAATACTTGTAGAACTACTTATTTAACGGCTAATTGTACACTTTTAAACCAATTTACAGCACTAATAGCTTAAATAAAAAGTGGGTCGTGCCGCATCATAATTATTACCTAGCATTTTAGGGAGGCAATTTGGAACGTAAATAATTTCTTTATTACAACCGCTTAGTAGAATTTTGGCATTTGGTCGATAATCAGAATTTATTACTAGTCAGTGTTCATAAAAACATTTGAAAATGTTTTGATATTTTAAATACGAAACTTATAAGTCCTCAAAATAAAAAATGACCATAAACCTAATATACTTCATACTTACATGTAGACGATAGCACAAATAGCGGATATAATTTTCAGTCGTTGAGTTGAACAAATTGATTGTATTTTCTTGTATTTTTTAAGGATAAGAAAGTTGACAAGATCACAGTTAGACATGGGTGGAGTGAAGGATCCGAAGTATGGTCCTGGCGATGCCGACAGCGACAGTGGAACCTCCAGTCTCAGTCTCCCGTCCGAGAAATCAGGACCAGGACGACCTATAAACTCAGGTCAAAGTCGTCAAAGTGGGAATTCAGAGGTTGGAAAAGGAATTTCCAACAAGTCAAGTTCCTCTCAAAATAAAAGTGACATACTCGGCCCCATGTCACGTTCAGCTTCTATTGCGACGTCGGGTTCTTCTAAAAAATCAGTTAAAACCAGTTCAACTATGGGCTTATTGGTAATATTTACATACTATAATTTCTTGAAGTGTATTGTGTAGTTTGTGATAGTAACGTATTTGAGTTGCAATAATTATTTGCCTATTTTGACTTTTTTGTTACATTGTAGTCAAAATCCAACTCCATATCCATATCCAGCCGTAGCAGAGACGCCAAATTGGCGAATATGAATAATAATAATCCATTCAAAGTTGAGAAGTCAGCAGCCGCGGCAGCGAGCCATCTTCGTCGTGGGTCACCATCAGTATCAAGATCACGATCACGATCCAGATCAGTGTTACGATCACTGTTAGAAATCCCTGCTGATGCTGCTGATGACGACGGAAGAGAAATGAGTAAAGGTACTACTGTAAGTGGAAGAAATGGTCAATGTCGGGCTCGTTCCCAACAAAAACGTCCAAGTAGTTCTCGCGATAATAGCAAGTTCGTCAGCAGTGACGATGACGGTTCAACAGACGGTTGGCAGCAGAAAATTCCAGAAAAGTGAGTTTTAAGTGTTATTTGTTTCAGTATTTTATGAGTATTAGGAAGTTTATCATAGATCACAACATAATTTTGTTTTAAAGATGCGTAATGTATTATCATGTGAAAAATATTATTTCGATTTATTATTGTACTGTTTACAATTTTAGTGATTCGCAGACATCCTCAAGAGCGTCACTAAGTAGTTCCGGACTCCATATTGATGAACGTGTCCGGGAAAAACTCCGGTCACAAGGACTTTCAACCGAAAAGTCTCGCTTGCCTGTATTGCCATGTCTTAGCGGTTCCAATTCGAATCATAGGAGCCGCGGGGGTAGCTCCGTGGCATCAACTAACAGTGGTACCGATACCGGATCTAGCAGCAAATCTCACTGGAGCTATGAAAATCAACCCCTGCCTAATCCGCAAGAGTCTCAACGATCTCGTGGGGGGAGTGAAATGGAACTCCTACAACGCTGGTGGGTCAATTAATATTTAAATATCTGTTCTGTAAATTCTATACCAGAGCTTGTAACTTTATTTTTTTTCTTGGAATTTAAACTGAATAACGACTTTACCAATTTTGTAAATAACAACATACAGTAAATTTATTTACCCGGATGTTCATGTAGGTTTCATGTTTGTTTATTATAGTAAAATGGAGCTGAATTTATTGACAACTTACGTCAATGAACATGACGATGCAATTTATGGTTTACGTGGCAGACAAGACGAGCATGAGAAGCACCTCCAACACCTGCACACTCGGAACAACGAGACTAACGAGAGACACATGGAGAATGATGGAATTATACAGAATCTGCGACAACAGATCAATTTGATAAATCAGATTCAGAGGAATGGCGGTCTTCAAAAGGAAGGTAAAAAAGTTAAAATCCTATTTTAGAGCAAGCTATACTTTTAACAGCAAGGGGTTAAACGTGATTATCCAGTTTTTAAAAATAAAACACGTTGATATTTAAATTCAGCATGCTTGACTTGTTAGTCTGGTAAAGGATCGTCCATAAATGACGTCATTAGTAGGGCAACGAGTGTAGTCAATGTGGCTACTAATGACATCATCCCGTGGTAAAGTTAGCCATTTACTTTATGGTTAAGCATTAATACTATTAAAATAATTGTAATTTAATTTAATTAATTTAATATATTAAAAAGTGATCAATCATTCTTATTTTTCAGGGTTACAGTGCCCTAAATGTGGAAACGTATATGCCAGCCGACCCTACATGCGGAAGCACATAGGGACTGATGTTTGTTTGAAAGCGCAAGGATTTGAAATTCCAAGAGGAAGTCGTGTTACTCGTGGTGGTGGTGGTGGTGATGGCAATGGTGGTGATGCTATGGGACTTGGACATTGATCAACCCCGTAAAAAAATGTTCAATTATATTATAAAAGTTCTTAGTTAATTAAGCTACGTTAAAATCAAAGTATATCACAGTTATCAGCTCACTTTATAATCACTACGTATATGATCTTACTAATTTCTTTTGCTGTTTCATGTAATATATGTGATTATTTTGAGCCAATACATGCAGAACTGTGGGGTTTCATTAATTAATTACTGCCACATTGCACAAAAATTACTTTCAAAACAATATCTGTGGTATCTATGATCTATGAATATTTTGAGTTGAAAGAATGTGGAAAACAGCTTATATATTTTAATAGAAAGGAATTATTTTCTCAGTTACGTAATTAGCTATACGTAGTACATAATATGCTTTTGTATTTGTATTTGTGGGCTATATGTTATTTAGTTTATGGCTATATAGTTCAATATATTAAGTAGTTGGCTACATTTAACCATGCTATATAAGAAAACAGCCTATATTATAATAACATAGGGATACATATATGATTTACATTTTTCCAAATATTATTATAATTATATACTGTTCCGTTGTTCTATATTTATGAGTTTGACGGCATGCTATAAGTAACATAATTTATTCTTGAATAAATACAAAATTTAAAATAAAATATTTTTCCACACAGATTATTATTAGCCTGTACACTAAATAAGAATTATATTACTTTATACGACGAAGCAATTTTTTTGTGATGGTGATGGTCAAATTATTCTAAAATACATGTAGATACGTGATACGTAAGGTTGTTCAATGTCTGTTCAATTCATATATTTTTAGTAGACGGCAATTCTAAATTTGTACATGTTATCTGCCATTCATAATTTCAGAATCCTATATACTTAATATAATAATAATTTATTCATTGGGTCGATTTAACCGAAGTTCATACAACCAGACTCAACCAGTCACTGTGGGTGAGGAAATAGGAGGCTACCGCGTTAGATCGTCTCGGTCTTTGTACCCTTTCACCTATCCCCGTCCCCTCCTCCACAGTAAAGGAGTCTCATTCCCTAGGCCCCTACAGTAAGTAGTGGTCACTAAGGAGTACCGAAGGAGATTGGGTTTCAATCAACCATCCAGTGACGTTTACCGTACAACACAGAGCCGTAAACGATTAGCAGTGGCCGAGGATCGAAGCCGGGTCTGAGGCTGTAAATTTCGTTACAGTCTGCAGTCCTAACCACTCACCCAAGCACGCCTGCTTTATATACTTAATATACTATTATGCATTTATTTAGTTATTATTCTCTCGATTTAGAGCAAATGATTCTGCCATGACCATAAAATCAAGACGGAAACATACATAACAAATTAAACGTCCACCCAAAAATCCTCTCTACCCCCCTGAGGACAAACCCATAGTCAAAGTAATAACTCGAGCCAATTTGAATTCTGATAGCCCTCAAAGATTCCATCGATTTTTTTTCCCATTTTGAATTTTCTATTGTAACTAAATTGTAGAGGCTTGTATTTCTAGCGGCCATGAGCCGAAGTCTTTGCCTATTTTTGTCGACGAGAATTCTTGCGGAATTCTCGTTCACCCGCCCGCCCATCCCACTGACGAGGACAAAGACAGTGATGTTAATGCAAAAAATCGTTAGGAACGTGAGACCCTGACGGGAGTCGGAAAATCTGGCAAATATTAAAAGAGGTAAACAAGTTCCCATCTGAACTGCTGTTACAGCAATTAAAATGACGTTGCAGGTCAAACTGTTTAAACGATTCGTGAGGATTCTGAGTTGATTGTAAGTCTTAATGAAGGGGTGTGAAGGTGAAGGGCGGAGTTGGTGTGGAGTCCATCCATTTCCGTCTGACTTATTATTTGATTTCAAAATTGCAAGCGCCGAGTAGATGACGTAGAGGCAGGGTGCAATTCCAAATCCCAACAGAAAACATTGCGCATGGACAATGATGGACGTGTAGATAGCGCAGATGACATTAATTATTAATTTAGACACAACCAACGCAGAAATGTTTTCCCACCCCAGTTCTTCCTTTTGAACTGGAACAAGAAATAATGGATGCGTCGGGTTGATAATGGGGAAAAGAAAACTTTGAACACAAACGATACTTCCGATGTAATAATTTATTTTTAACAGAAGCCCAAACTTGTCAATTTCCTTCCGTAGTAGCTTCCGGTTTCGTTTTTCTTGTGGAGAAGTGGCGTAATTGTGCTCGAAATATTGAACGTACTTCATCATGCCTTCAAGTGTACAAGGTATTTGGTCGTACACGAGGAGAAGACAGATATGTAATGAGCAACCCATCAAGAATATACAAAAAATGAAAATCGAATATAGCAGATCAAATTTCTGCGGGACGGCTGCTGTGGACCAATTCGGTCTTGCACTCAGATTGATGACATAGTGGTCCAGGAAACGGAGAGTATATATTGTAGCGGACAAGAAATAAAATAAAATGCTTAGTTTCCACAGAATTAAGCGCTTGTTGAACTTTGGCCTTGTTGATTTATTTGGGGCAAGCACAGGGCCTGGATGGATTTTCTTATCGTCCCACACGAATGGGAGGCAGTAAAATATTTGACCGAATATAAAACCTTTCTTTATGACCTTTTTGGTTTGACTTCCAAGCATTTCGACGAAATTGAATTTAAAAATGTTTTGTTGTATATTGTGGTTGTTTAGCGTTTTCTTGTTGTGTCGTTTTATAGCAATTTTTAATACCGTCAGCTGGTGGGGCTTGGGACTCTTGTGTGTGTATTACCTTCTGCTGGAAGGGTAAAGAGAGAACTGCGGGGTTTTCATGAAACCTTACTTTGGACTTTGCTATAATTTATTTCAGTTTTACAATAATTATGCAAAATAAACAAAATATATAAGCTTGAGAATTTTGCAAACACTGCTAAATAACTTAAATGAGCCTAGCAAAGTGAAGTCTTTATTTTTAAATTTGAGTTATTTCAGCATTTCAAACTAAAATCCAATATTTCAAACTTTTAGATGTGAAACGTTTTTTATTTATCGTAATGGATGTTTTCCTTTATCCAATAAGCCTGAAAAGTTTGAAGTTAGAAATATCTGTATTTTTTAGTGTATTTACTGCATCTTATAGAGTATATAGTAAGAGCACGTACTAAAAATTGCAGCGCTGAGAAAGAAAGTCTTGGACATGTCTTTGGATCCTGTGTTCGGATAGAACTCTTACGCAACAATCGCCATCATGGTATTCGAGAAATTCTAGCTAAAGCTCTTAAGAGCAAAGGTTTTGTGTTCAAGCAAGAAGTCCATTATGTTTCTAAAAACACACCATCCCATCTAACCTCACCAACTAATAATACTCACATAAAAACAAACAAACTCCAAAATTATAACCCCTATACTCAAATCAATGCACCCAAGAAACATAGTATGTGGCTTTCATGAGTGAATCGCGTGTATCCAGACTGCTCCAAACATTGTTCGACTCATGTACACGAACCAGTTCTAAAACTTTCTTATGCCGAATTCCCCTGAGCAAATCTTCCGATGTTAATTTGAGGAGTTTGCTAGCAAAACGCGTTAAGTAAATTTTTTCAGAAATTGAGATTATTGGTGCTTAAGAACTACTAAGTACATATAATTCACACTGTGCAATACCAGAGGTCAAAGGTCACTGGAACTATTTTAAATAATTCGCTTAAAAACCGTTTTCTGGCAAAACACGTTAAGTTCATCAGTCGTTTTTTGGCAAAACACGTTAAGTCCACTAAACTCAATAAAAAAAACTGATTCTAATAAAGAAATATCCTAATGTGCCCAAAACTGCCTCTTGTAATGAAACGAAATTTATTCGCTTCAATATCAAATTCACGTGTACTATTTGTAGGGGATGGTCCATAAATGACGTCCCACAAATTTTCACTTTTTAAGGCTGATCCATCGCCATGTCATCACTTTAACATTGCGTTCAACTGTTATCTTTACCACGGCATGACATATCATTACTACATGACTAGATTCACATACCCTACCGAAAACGTCATTTACGGACGATCCTTAACAGATCGATATGTAAACTAAATTTGTTTGGTACATCTGGAAGCTCTGCTGTTTTAATAATACAGAAGGGCATGGTTTACAAAGTAGTTAAGAAATTGTACGAAACAACAGTCGCGTTTCTTATGAAGAAAATAAAGACGTAAGGGGTCGTTCACAAATGACGTCATTGATAGGTTCAATGGGTCTACTTGGCAATCCTTTGCTAGGGATAGTCATTTAGGCAATATGATTAATCTGGTGACAGGGGGGAACATTTTAAAAATAAATATTCTATGACGTCATTTGTGGACAATCCCTAAGCAAACAACTTCTTTAAGGAGTAGTAGATTTGCACTCGACAATTTAACATTGGAATCCAGGATTGTTTTAATTAATGCTTATATACTGTTGTATTTATATGTTTTTAAAAAGTGCAAAATGTTCTATGTACATGTTTTTGAAAAATGCATAATGTTCTATTTACATTTGTTGGAAGTGTACAATTCATACTTCAATTTTACAATCAGAAATTAGCATGCAATTCAATATAATTCAAAAAGTTAATTTTTTGCATTGTCTCTTATGGGTTTTTTGGCAAAACACGTTAAGTCCAAGATTTCAAAATTTTGAATCATTTTTAAAAAATTACGACGCTGCGTCAGATTTGAGTTATTTTGGCTTCTGATACACCTGATAGTATGCAGTTACTGAAAAAAAAATTTCGAAAAAATATTCACGTTTTCACATGATTATCAAAATTTGCGGTTCCTGTAAAGTTAGGCAACATGGACTTAACGCGTTTTGCTAACAAAGTCCTTATTTGTCTTTCCACTCCTCTTCCACTTCGCTCCAGAACTTGTGAATGCCATTTGATACTAAATTCTCCAGAACCCAACTAACATCCTGCGAGCCCCCCATTGAAATTGCCCACACTGGGTACTCAAAGAACTTATCTTTCACATGAAAGAAATTCACTTTGTAATAGACTGGAAGGAGTCTCGTGAAGTATAGTACATCTGACGGAATAAGGACGCCAAAGCTTTTCCTAACCATTTTTTGAAAGCGAGTATGGATGCTTGTACGCGGTAGAAATCCGCTCTAGGGTTCACTAGATTCACTGAATCAATTTAATTAAATTATTACATTAGTACATCATTCATGAACGCATGAATTAGTTCATTAATCAATCATTATTGAAAGTTTAAAAAATTTAAGGGGTCACCCATGAATGATGTCATGGGTATGGTTAAGCAACCTTGTTGGATATTCATAGTGTTGCATGCTAAAGATAACCATTTACGTAACGGGTAATCTGATGACAGGGGGTCATAGGGACGTAACATGGGGATATTTTGATGATGTCGCATTCATGGTTGACCCCTAGTGTACTTAGTTTTAAATTACTAAACCCTTAACTAATCATTAAAATATCAGATTAGTTGTGTTTTTGTGAAAAAGGGAGATGATCATAATTGCTTTTAGTGCTGAATGGAGATGATCATAATTGCTATTAATTTACATACAATCATCACAGATATGTTTTCCATTTCTAGTTCATCTGTTTGAACTGGTAAAGGAAATAATGGATGAGTCGGGTTGAGAACTGGGAACAGGAAACTATGCAAGAATCCTGCATATGAGACGTAGTAAATAATTGTGAGCACAGGCACAGTTCCAAATTTGTCATTGCTAACTTGCTGCTGATACTGATTTCGATGAGATTGGGAAGCTAAAGTTTCTTTTTTACAATTATTAGATGCAGCCTTGCTTTCAAAATATTGAACGTAAATCATTATTCTTTGAAATATAGCCGGGACTTGATCGTACACAAGGAGAAGACAGATATTCAACGACAAGATAACATTAATGAAATGAAAACCAAACATTAAGTACAAAAAATCTATCTTATCTTTCTTACTCGCCTCATACCAATCCCAGTCATTCACCCTATCATAAGTGAAGATGTATGTTTCGAGAAAACGAAATACGAAAAAAACATAAATAAGGTTTAAATATAAACTATGCAGTTTCCACACAATCAAACGCCAAACGAATTTGGAATTTTCAGGTTTGGAAGGGAGTACTGGACCTGGTATAATTTTTGCATCGTCCCAGATGAACGGTATGCAGCAGAATGTTTGACCGAGACTAAAACCTTTTTTGGGAATTGTTTTGGTTAGATTTCCAAGCAACATTTAATAATATTATTAGAGTAAAAAAGTGGTATTCAAAATATTTAACTTTTCTGAGAGTATAAGATTTTTAAAAATCGGTTTGGGTACTAAAAGTTACTGCTAACCACATCGCTGGTTGACTGAGTTATCTGAAGAAAACTTACTGACGATGAGTTAGCAGTGCCGGACTGAATATAAGACCTTCGCATGTATTTAGGACATCTCAAATAAAATAAAATGCTGCTATATTGTATATATTCAGAATTAAAATGAAAGGCTATGTATATGGGAGATCGACATGTTTTCAAAATCAGGTTTCCAGTTTCCAGCTAAATCAGATTGATTATATACTTTGCAAAAAAAGGTATTTAAGCACGTGGAAGATAGGATATTATATTAAATAAGCACGTTTCTTTATGCATACGTCATAGGCATACAATATTTTTGTTTGTATATACACGCGCCTATTGTATTAAACTGCATGCGATTACCTATAAAGAAGCTCTTCATTGTAATATGTAATTCGTGTCATGAGTATAGAATTTGGAAAAATAATTTTGAGTTTATAGGAAGCCATGCATTTAAACAGAAATTTTGGAGGAAAAAGGCTGAACATATAAAAAATGGTCAATTTAAATAAAAACATAATTTTTCATGCACAATTATTAGAATATTTTAAATTCAATCAATTAATTTTAACATTAACCAGAAAAACTGTCTACTGGCCCCCACTAGCCGTCCCCTTCGGAGATACTTGGTACCTTTGAACTTTAAACCAAGGTTATAGGGGAGCAGGGAAGGTTGTGGGGCTACAAAAAGTTAGTTATGATCTACTGGAATTTATAAAATTATTTTAAAAAAAGTCTTGGTAATGCCTTAGGCTTATATGTCCAGGGCCGACGAGACGACGTCTGTCCCTTCCTATACCAGTCTCTTCCCCAAATGTTCTGAGAAAATCCATGTCCTGTCCCGTCCCATACATAATAATATATCACTGAAGGTTTTTGGGTGGCTAAATCAAGTCCAAGGTTCAGACTGCAATTTAAACGTTTAAAAGTAATGCAAATTCTGGATGCCATACAAAAGCAAGTTATTTGGAACCCGTGGAGACCTTATTATGTGGTTTAAGCTGTTGGCCAATCAAGCGCCAATAATTTACTGATCCCTGGAAATTATTAGATTAAATATAGTATGAAAACCAAAAAAACGTGCTGAACCGGGCTACGGTCAAATGGCCTTTACGAATGTACACATTTATTATTATGCTACAGCAATTACACTTAAGTAAGCAATTTTATTTAAAATAGGTTAGTGTAATGTTAAAATTAAAAAATTTACAGTTAATTTCAGCTAAGAAATAAGGCGCTTTATACATTGACTAGGATTAGCCAGAAATAATGGCGCACATTTTAAAATTTAAAAATTATATGCTGTATTAAAATTATTAAAAATTAAAAATACTTGCTTTTCTTCACTGGTGCACAATATAATAAAAATAAAATACATACAAAATTACATGAAAATACATATATTTATTCCTATTTTTCAACTACTCAGTAATTCGCACTAATAATTACTGCTTTCATTACAACAACCATAAAAAAATATTTATAGCAATTACGCGTTCATTACAACAGAAAAATCGGCAGATTAAGTCCTATTATTAAAACCAAAATTACTGTTCAACATTGCTGGCATACAAAATATATGCATGTGTAGTAGCTATGCCGGAAATATGTACAACATATTAATAGCCGAATCAAATATTCTTTCCAGTCCACTCACAACCATCCCTGAATCAAAATAAAAGCTCGACCCAATTTGAATTTTTAAACTCCTCATACTTTCTATAGACTTTCTTGTCCATCTTGGATGGTCCCCAGTAATTAAATTAAACTTATTTGTAACCAAGAGTCCCCTCTTCCTTTCCTTCAAAATGCACTCAGAGATCTCATTAATCCGGCCGCCAATCTCGTTGACGAAAATAAATGCGCTAATGTTAATGCATGTGATGGACAAGAATTGGACACTGTTCGCGGAGAAGGGCAATCTGATGACGAGTAAAAACGGAATACAAATCCCCAGTTGAAATGCCGTTTGAACGACGAGGATTACATTGCGGGTCAAACTATTCAAATGAATGGTGAGAATGGAGAGTTGTCTGTATGTTTGAATAAAATTTGATGACGATGCTGATTCCATTGACTGATTTGACTCTGAACATTGAAGCTCACGGAGCGCCGCGTAGATGACGTAGAGACAGGGAGAAATTCCAAAGCCCCAGAGATAACAGTGGGAATTAAGAGCGATGAATACGTAGTTGACAATAAGTAGATTAATTACTACTTTACCCACAACCATGACAGAGATGTTTTCCAGTTCTAGTTCATTAGTTTGAACCCGCAAAAGAAATAATGGATGGGTTGGATTGAGCACTGGGAAAAGGAAACTATTAGCACATCCTGCACACGCGACGTAGTAAAAAATTGTGAGCAAAGTTCCAAACTTGTCAATGCCAATTTGCTGTTGCTGATAAGCTTGGGAGGATGATAAAGTATCTATTTTTGAAGAATTATTAGATACAACTTTGTTTTCAAAATATTGGACGTACATCATTATTCGTTCAAATATAGCCGGGACTTGGTCGTACACAAGGAGAAGACATATATTCAACAACACCATAGAATTGACGAAAAACAGCCCAAACATTGAGAATAAAAAATCCATCTTATCCTTTGCACTTGCCTCAGACCAATCCCAATCATTTATCCCCTCGTATGAGAGGACGTAGGTTGTAAGAAAGCAAAGTGTAAAATAGACGTACAAGAGGATTAAAAATAAATTATGCAGTTTCCAAAGAATTAAACGCCACAAGAATTTTGAATTGTCAGATTTAGAAGGGATTATAGGACCTGGGATGATTTTTGTGTCGTCCCAGATAAATGGAATACAGTAAAATGTTTGACCGAGACTAAAACCTTTTTTGGGAATTTTTTTCGTTAGATTTCCAATCAACATTTTGAAGATATTGCAGTGAAAAAAGTGGTGTATTCTATGAATTCAACTTTTTTAGGATTGTAAGATTTTTGTTGTAAGTTTTTGAACTGAAGATACTGCTAACCGCTTTGCTGGTTTACTGAGTACTGATAACAAATTACGGCAAAGAGTTTATTGACTTAGCAGTGTCGGACTGAGTATGAGACCATTGTACATGGAACAACTCAAATTATATAAAAGATGGCAATCATGCATAAATTTAGAATTGTATTCAAGGGCTATTTGGTAGTTGCACATTTTTGTAAAGTCACGTTTTTTCCAAACATTAAGGCTGATTACTGACTTGCAAAATTGTTCCATTAAAGAATACCAAGGACGATATAAAACATTAAATAGGCACGTTTTTGTAATAGGCACAAAAATGGTTTCTTAAATATGCAAATACCTATTAAATTATATACTGTATGCAATTTACCTATAAATAAACTTCTACAAAAATAAAAGACAAGAAGCGCTTTTCCTGTTATGTCAGCCAATATGAATAGTACATGCCTAGAATAATATAAGCAAATTAATCACATAGGTGTTAATTTGCAACTTAATTTCGTGTTACTCCGACATCGACACCAAAAAGTGTTATAGTGGTCAACCCAAGTTTTAGTTAGGATTAACACTGTAATGTGTTAGAATGAGTTTACTAGTTTCTGTGTTGTATATTTAACCAAGAATGTACATAATTAGTTACGTGAATAACTGATTTCAAAAATTATGCAAAAATCCGGCGCTTTGCGCCTGATTTGCCGACCAGAGGCCCGAAGTAGATGCTGAGCTTCAACAAAGGCGCAAGATAATTTAAGTAACGCTAAGAGATGATATAAGATTCATGGAAGCTCCTCTACCATCAATAAGCCATAAACGAATGTACGTAGCATGTAGTTAAACATAGCTGGAAAAGTTTTGAGAATTGCACCATTTACAAATGGCGTCATTTATGGAGCCTCCCCTACCATCAATAAGCTATATACAAATGCAAGTGGCAAGCAGTTAAAACAAATAGGTTGGTAAACATTTTAAAGTTAGAAATGGGGGTACTTAAAACGGACTTTTTAGATAGCATTTTGTTTTTGTTTGTAATAATTTATTATTTTGTCTTTTTAAATTTTGATAAATAGAGTAGTTGAATTTTATTGTATTGTGGTGATGAATATTCAATTTGTGTAATAGTTACCCAAAAAAGTGGTGTCTTTAATAATCTAATTTACATAAATTATTAGAGACCTAATTTAATTACTTTGTGAAATCAAACAAAAAATTTAAAAAATTGAAACATTCCCAATATTCTTTTGTTTTACTTTATAGTTAAGCAAACTTACTTAAATAGGTTTATATAACTAAAGTCTATAGCAAATATTTAAGCAAGTGTGTACAACTCTAAATTGGCAATTTTTTACGTTGTCAACCAAACAATCCATTGCCTTCTTAAAACGTACGGCCAAGCGTGTATTATATTTTGTAACGGAAATAATGTTTAAACAAGTATTTATTAATTAATATAAATAAAGTCTGTATAGACTACTGTGCGACCTAATAGGAAAACCTACGTTGTTAATATAGACCTTCAAATCAAATAAATTTAAAATTGGTCGTAGTGGTTATAAAATTCAATTTCAAACAAAATCAAAGGAATTATTTACTTAATTTTTACTATTTCATGGTGCTTAAAGTTAAAAGTTCTATTTCTCTATACATTTTCAGTAGTGTGAATTTTTGTGTATTCTATTTATGTACATAACTTGTATAACTTTCAAGCTTCTTTTTATTAGATTCTACATGTAGCGCTACAACCTTAACAGGAATCTTACAATTAAAGTGATAATTACTTTTACCAACTAACCTGAAATTCACCATACAGCACGAAAATAGCATGATTGTGAAATATACTTTTACTGGCCTTCGTTGAGTAAAGTCGCATCTTCTCCAGAAATTTTTTAAGTACATGTTTTACACCATATATTTTAGCTAGTGAATTAGAAAAACTTTAAATTTTTTACCTTTTGATCTTTAAAAATAATAAAGAATTTTAAATTGTGAAATTGCTGCCTGTATTTGTTTTTGATTGTCATCATATTACTTAGTTTTACACAACTACTATACTTACGCATTTATTAGCAGTATTACCAATGGATTATTGATCTTTCAATGACATTGAACATAGCTGTTCAACAGTGCTGGCGTACACACATATTTGTAGTAATAACATTTTTGCAATATCATAAAATTATGCCGGAAATATGTACAACATATTGAGAATAAAATCAAATATTCTTTCCAGTCCACTCACAACAATCCCCGAATCAAAATAAAAGCTCGACCCAATTTGAATTTTTAAACTCCTCATACTTTCTATGGTCTTTTTCGTCCATTGTGGATGGTCCCCAGTAATTAAATTAAACCTATTTGTAACCAAGAGTCGCCTCTTCCTTTCCCTCAAAATTTCCTCAGAGATTTCGTTAATCCGGCCGCACATCTCGTTGACAATAAAAAAAGCAGTAAGGTTTACGCACATGATAACAAAGACTTGGATACTATTAACGGAGAAAGTCAATCTAACGGCGAGTAAAAATGGAATACAAGTCCCTAGTTGCAACATCATTTGAACGACAAAGATAACATTACGAGCCAAACTATTCAAATGAATCGTTAGAATGGCATGCTGGTTGTAAGTTTGAATAAAGCTTGATGATGATGCTAATAACTTTTTGGATGGATTTGACTCATCAGAAAATTGAATCTGACGGAGCGCCGCGTAAATCACATAGAAGCAGGGTGAAATTCCAAAGCCCCACAGAAAACAGTGAGCATTAACAGCGATGAACGTGTAGTTGACACATATTACGTTGATTGTTAGTTTACACAAAAGCAGTACAGACATGTTTTCCAGTTTGAGTTCTTCAGTTTGGACTGGGAAAGGAAATAATGGATGGGTCGGATTGGTAATTGGGAAAGTTAAGCTATGAACGAATCCTGCATACGAGACGTAGTAAATAACTCTGAGCACAGCTCCGAACTTGTCTTTTTTATTAGAAGATGATGATGCGGCGGATCTGCATTCAAAATACTGAACGTACTCCATAATTTGTTCAAATATACCCGGGATCTGATTGTACACGAAACAAAGACAGATATTTAACGACAACGTAACATTGAGAAGGTGATACCCAAACATTGAGAACAAAAATTCCATCTTATCCTTCACGCTCGCCTCGGACCAATCCCAATCATTTTTTTCCTGAGTGAGGATATACTTTTTGAAAAAACGAATCGTAAATATGACATAATATGAGATTAAAAATAAACTATGCAGTCTCCACAGAACTAGGCGCCAACAGAATTTTGCATTTTCAGGTTTAGAAGGGATTATGGGACCTGGGATGATTTTTGTATCGTCCCAGATAAAGGGTGTACAGTAGAATGTTTGGCCGAGACTAAAACCTTTTTTGGGAATTTTTTTTGTTAGATTTCCAAGCAACATTTTGAAAATATTGGAGTGAAAAAAAGTGGTATTTAAAATATTCAACGTTTTTAGAATGGTAAGATTTTAGTAGTAGGTTTTGAAATTTAAAACTGAAGGTACTGCAATCTGCTATCAACATTTCTGGTTCGCTAAGTACTGATGAAATATTATGGCGTAGTAGAAAAACGTATTGAGTTAGCAGTGCTGGACTGAGCGTGATACCCCCGTATTTAGGAATTTAAGACAGCCCAAATTTTAAAAAAAATGCTGCAATCATTTATAAATGTAGAATTAAACTAAATTGTTATTTATGAAATATTAAAGGGGTTAAAGCACGTGCTCGATACAATACATTAAATAGGCACGAGTTTCTTTATACTTGATAGGCATAAAATTGTTTTCCTAAATATACACATACTTATTTTGTTTTATATTGAATGCAATTGTCTGTAAATTATCTTTTACAGTAATACAAGACGAGAGATTATAAAAATGAAAATATCACATTTATTTCCTTCGGACTTTTTCTTTACTTTATCATAGCATTCAGACAAATAGGTTTGAATTTAGGAGCTTTTTAGTCACGACTAAAAAGCAGTTATGGAATTTGAGGTGCTTTTAATCTAAATATTTTTTGAGTTGAGTGATTTGAAGGTTTCTTAGTAACTCCGCAAGAAGCCATGATTTCTTAGGTACAAGGCTAACTATTTTAATGATGTGGGGTTTTTTCTGGACGTGTGCATGTCATTAACTTGTGTTTCGTCGGTGAAGAAGCATTATTGTCTAAGTCCATGCGTTTCTGTAAAGCATTTTTGCCCAAATCTACTGAAATGCGCAGCCTTATTGAACTGGATTTGCGTTAGATACAGTATATCAAGTCGGCTATAATTAAACATACTACTAGCAAAATATGAATTTACGGTTGAATTATAGTTTAAAATGATCCAAATTTAGTGCATAGAATGGAAGCGAAGAAAAGAAAAAGCAATTGAGCGCATTAATATCACTGAAATCGGAGTTGACTTAAAACCATTTTAGGAATTATTATTGTAATCGTCTAATTCAGCTCAATACCCATGTCAAATAATTCCAGGTAGCACTTCTAGACTATTTGCATATTTATTATTTATTTTAAATAAATATATAATACCTAATAATATTTTAAATTTTGAAAACGAAAGTAATTAGTAAATAAAAACTATGCTGATAAAACGCTTGATCCACTCCATAAATTACAGCATGGTATTATAGTATCATTAATTAACCTTTTTTAAAAAGTGGCCTAGTATTAATTGAACCTTTTGAAACGGGGGTCAGAACCAGGTCACCAAAGGTCACTGGATCAACCACCGAGTTGCACTCTCCTACCCTAAAATTTCCTGGGCAAAGTTTTATTATTTTTAATTTATAATATTTAATTATTTTATATCTATTTATTTTTATGCTTTCTAACCTAAATTTATGTACATATTTACATATTTAGTTAGTAGAAATGTAATGTTGGGGGGGGGGTGTCCACCAAGTTACTTTAGAGGTAACTACTCCCATGGGGGAAGGCAGGGATATATGAGCACGGGTGTTCACGGTTACCGGCCGGAGCACTACCTGAAAACAAATCTGCCAAATCGGCCGGTAACCGACCGCATTACCGTCGGTACTCTACCTGCAGGTAGAACTTAATACTTAATTATTTTTTACCATTAGTAAATATCACGTGGAAATACCACAAATGGGTGAAATCGAATGCAATTTTTTAAGCGAAATGCAAAATATGTGAAATGTGAAATTAAGTAACTGTTTTAAGTTGACCCCCAGATTCAAGGATATCTCATTGAAAGATACATTATATGCTTTTTTACAATAAAGTATGAAGTCAAAGTCATACCCGAAACCGAATAGCCGAATAGTGAATAGCCGAAGCCGAATTTGGAAAAAATTAAATGAAGAACATATTATATATTAATAAATCATACACAATATTGTAACACAGTATTTCTCATTTAATTGCGCCAGTTAATCCAGTCATACAAACAAGTAGGTTTTAATTTTTTTAACCATGTGCTAGCAATACAACATTTTAAACGACATATTAGTTTTAAAGGTTACAATTAGGCACAACAATTTTAAACTACAACATTCAAGGTAATTTAATTTACAATTTTGTCATCAAACTGAGCCCGACAGGATCCACATCATTTTGTATTTCTCTTTCTCAGCAAATGCATCAAAAATACGTTTTTACATTTATAGTTTCAACTGGGCTTTTCTCTTTACACTTAACGTCACCATCATTTTCCCAAAGTATGAACAGAAATTGCTCCCAACTGAATTATTTTCAAGCACAATGCGCCAAAAAAACTATTTTGAAGCTCGGAGTTAATTACAAATATTATAATGGAGCCTTAATTACATTTGGGCTTTCAGACAGATATCTTTTAGCATAAATCATACATAAAAATTGAAGTCAAAAGGTTCAATTAATTTTAATTAGCAATAGTTTCAAAAAGCAGTCATTTGGGTTTGTCAAAAATATAACAGGCATAATATTCATTATCCCTCTGTATGTAACTTAAGTTAAAGGCCTTTGTTGTAAGAAAAATTCCATAATCGGTTCAAAATAAATGACATTAATAGTTAACCTACACTACCTATATACCTAGTTATATATAGTTATCTAATAATATGAATTTACTCGCATTCTCACTCATAAGTTTTAAGAACTCTCGGGCTCAACGGGCTCAACAAGCTCAGCCCGTACTGTGGATTGATATTTTTTAGGAACCTTTGACGGCAAATTCAAATGCTCAACCCAGAATACTAATTCTTCTAATGCCACTGGATCTAAACTACCTCGATCTTTTCTGTTATGCTGTCCAACAAAACTATTTTGTCAGCATCTTAGTGTGAAGTTTTTAACTTTCAAAGAACGAATAAACTTTGTATTTCAGTTTAAAAACAACTACTGAATTCTAAAACTTTGAAGCTAAAGTTATTTTTCTGACAGTCAAAAATGCAGTGGTAGGGGTAGATTCTATGCATTGCAAAGGTAGGGAGTAAATAATTGCTTTATTTTCACATTCCTCAGCGAGATTACACTGGTTTTTAGGAATTACTTATTGTAGAATGAAACTGGCTGCATATGATAAAACTAATGTAAAACTGAGATGTGAAATAGTGGCTAGCGATAGGATGTATGCTGCCTCACTGAAAACCAATCGGTGGCTGGCGCGGTAGTTCGGTGGGAATCGGCATGCGGGTGTACCGTGCATTTTGCTTAGTTGGTATCGGTGGACCCGTCCACCGTTGAACACCCGTGTATATGAGTACCTGAAGTACTTATGCCTACCTACGTAAATAAAGATTCAGGATTTGCAATGTTTACATGAGTATCTAATCTAATACTAATTTGCATGAATTACTGTTACATATTTTTGTAGTTATAGTTTCAGTTTTTAATCTAAAAAGTGTAGTGAAGTGTAAATTTTAAGAGGTGAAATAGGAGAAAGGACCGACAGCAACGGGGTCTCAGTTGCTTCAAAATCAAGGTCAGAATTTGAATGAGACTGGGGAGATGGTGGACGGATCAACTGACATCAGGAAGTAAATGATGTGTTCAGTAACTGTTTCCCATTCCTCCTTAGTATGCTGTCATCCCATTCTTTTGATAATTTTGGAAATGAATTTATTTGAATGCGATGAACCTGAGTGAAGTGTACTGAATAATTTAATTTTAATATTTTAAGTTGTGAACTCCTAATTAGTTTGCCAATAATTCCTAATTAGGGCGACAGCCCGGGGAAGAACGCTACTCTCATTCACGAAGACAGTTAAACAACTCAGTGTAGCAGTGGACTAGAGAGTCGCTATTCCCAATGGCCCACCGCTACCGGAGAAGCCAAAGCTTTGCTTCCCTAAGTGCCCTAGAATTTTGTGAAACATTTGTATGGAATTTTTTTGAATGGTTTTTAATTAATATGCATATTCTAATAAAGGTGAGAGCCAAGTTGGGCTACTGCATGACTATCATACGAACTACTTAAAGTAACTGAATTTTGCTCAACTCAAAGTCATGATTATAGAGTACATACTACAACACTTAATTAGTTATGAGAATCGAAATTTTGTTTACCCATGAAATTACTTGTACACAACATCGAAGATCAGAAGAATTACTTTAACAGATAAATATTTATTTAGATTAAGTTCGGAAATGAAACGGAAAATTGAAAAGAAAATTCAAAGGAAAATGATACGGAAAATTTATAAAATTTTTTCTCTGACTGAAAATCAGGGACAAAAAGCTTACTATTAATTCGAATTATAATATGATTTCTTTTTCTTTTTATGTTTTGAATTTCGTCCACACATCACACAATTTATAATTTACAAATTCTTACGGATACCGAAGATTGTCCAATTTACAAGCCAATGGTTCCGGATTACAAGTCGAGGTAAGTATTGGTTCACAATGTAAAATAATTATTAATTTGTAATATTAGTTTTACGGAGACCTCAAATTATTTATACTCAAATTATTTGAAACAAATATTGAAGAGGGGAAGCACAAAGATGGAGACGAGAAGAAATAAAATACAAATTATGAATAAATAATCACAAATATAATTTTTCTTTTTATGTTTTACAGGTTTCTTGCACCAGCAAGAATCGCAGTGAATCACTTCACTCCCATGATCCCCCTGCAATTTCAAAATTCTTTTAGGAGTCTCCATATTTATCTTTCCCGAATTCACAAAAATTAATGTTAAGAGATAGAAATATATGTATATGTGTGCTCGACGAGTTTGATCCTGCGACTTGAGGTAAGCGTTCTCTTCAGCGTGCTTCTTCGTATGCTTCCTATGGTTCTGCTCTGGAATGTCTGTGCTTTATATGTAGCTTAGGGCCATTTCAGAGAGTTCCACAAGTAGCTCCCAAATGCACGGTGAAGATGCGCTGAGGAAAGGAGTCTTCTTCTTTTCTCTTATCTGTATGTCTTCTTCTTTTGGCTGGAGATGGCTTTGGCTGTTGTCCGAGCGAGAGGAGAAGTTGGTGTTATTTTGAAGTGTCATTTCCATTCCCGTTTTACTTTTAACTAACTTGGTCAGAAATCCCTAATGAATGATTCGCAAACTATAACAAAATCACATGCCTTAAACAAATACATTGCATTTAATTGCTATTCTTATAATACTAATGAGCTTGAAAAAATGAAAAAATGATGTAAAAGGGTAGAAATAATACAACAAAAAAACGTTAACACAGCTTCTGAATGCATTAATACCTAAATAATAAACTCCTGCTGTATGGCGCTTTAAAATGAATGTTTCATTACCAATGGGTTAAAAGATTTTTTAAGTCACCTTTTTTTAATCTATACCTGAGTTCATTACATACTACCCAACCGACAAATGGCGCTGGACCTAGTGTGTTGACCAACACAAGGCTCGAAGCAAATAATTGCACGCCCACGTAGAACTGAATTATGACTAAAACTAAGAAAAGAGCCAATTCACTATGTCCGTAAAGTTAGCACTAGTGCTGGCCAGCATCACTCCAGTTATGACTGTAGATCATCCAAAATACATTTTCAGAATTTGGACCCAAGAACATCAAAGACATTAAATCTGGCGATTTTGGGTAAGCAGCAAAGTAAGCCAGGCCACAACACGCAATGCCCCAAGCCGAATAAAAGATTCCTTTGTAATATTTGCTAGCTATAGTTACTAGCTTCAGCGGCTATTTCAGGAGTTTTATACCACATCTTACTCATTTTACGTACCAGTTTTAGGACAAGCGTTAAAATTAACAATATTACTAGTTTTACAAATCTTCCCATTTCATGAGATTATTACATATCCGTCAGCAGTTGGCACAAGTGTAGTGCGTCACTTACAACTATTTTATATGTTAATCCTATAATTTGGTATTAGCAGTTTTGAATTATGCTTTCTTATGAAGTTACTTTTCTGTTTCAATTTTTTTTCTTAAGTTGTCAGCGTTAAGAATTTAGGTCAACTATGAAGGTATTGTGTCTTTCCTACTGATTCTACGTATTTTCTTTTTTCCTTCTGATGTTAGGAAGCAGGAAATGATATGTGCTTTACAAATGAAACCAGTTATTTTTAAATTGGTGGATATGTTTGTTTTAAATTTCAATGCAATTAGATCCAATAATTTGGAGTTGGCATATGTCTCCCACTTAAGGTTAGGTTAGGTTAGGTTAGGTTAGGGATTATTAGGTTGTAGGAAATTCGTTTTTATTATAATACGTTTTTTTATGTGAAGCAAGTATGCTGAAATTCAAGTTAGGTAAACGTCCAATATACAATTAGTAGTAATATATCATACGTGGCATTTCAACTGTTTACTTTGGCAATTGGACATAATATTATCAATTGGGTTAATAAAATGATGCTCACAATTTTCTGGCTATCTTAGCTTAGAGCATGAGTCTGTATGATGCATTAATTTGTTTCTATGTAATTCGTATGATATTTGTCGGCTGCATAGTTTAGCTGCTACAAAAGACTTGTTTAACTTATTGGCTTCTTGTATTAAATCTATATATAATCTGATTTTATTGCGCAGCTATCGATTTTTTTAAAAGTACGATTATTTGGCATTATATTTTAGTTTTTATTTAAATGTTGTAATTTTATTATTATTATTTTGACAAGCAGTGATGTTTATTTTTACTTTAGCAGTTGTTCGCGTATTTATTACGTGATGTACGTGTTACACCCCTATTTGCATCTTTTCTTATCGTTAGATTGTTTATTGAGAGTACATTTATTATGTTCATATCAAGTAAAGTCTTCCATCATGCACACTACGGTTGTATTTAGTTGTAACGGTAGTTAAAAATAATTGGGATGATACGTGAAACTGATGACAGTTTATTTATTTACCTTAAAATATTTTTCAAATTTTGTATTTGACGCAGCAGAAAAATGTAGAAAATAAAAATAAAATATTAATATTATGCACTATATGAAATCGCTATGGGGTTGAAATTACAAAATTCATGTATTATTTGCTTCAACTTTAGAGTTTATTTTGTCACTTTTTCTTACTAATATGACATAAAGCATAATTTAGCATGTTTTAATTTCAGCGTGCAGTAAGTAAATTATAAGAAATATGATGATATTGACATTGGCACTTGTAGCATACTTAGAAATCAGCGCTAAGAAAAACAAGTGTACTTAGGACAGTGACAATGTATAATTCATAATGTAACAATATTAATTGATGTACTTAAATGTAATTAAGGAATGCAAAGACAAAACTTTAAACAATAAATTAATAAATTTCAAATATATGTAATACGTTTAAAATTTTAACCAATCTGTAGAGTCAAACCAAGCCATAGCTGAGTTTAACTTTAAATCGGCTAAGTCTGTTTTTAACAAGCTAAGAAACATCCGCAGCATTTATCCCTAATTTTCCTGCATTTAGTAAACTGTAGTAAAATGTGGTTTTAACATTCAACACGAAGAGCGCTTTACGCATTTGCTTAGAAAACGACATTTTCCTGGAAGTAACCCAATTCTTGCTTCTGTTGAAAACAGAGCCGAACAAAGACGGAAATTGGTCGAAATTTCACGGTTTTCAGTAAATAATATTTTCCAGAAAGTGGTGCGTAATACGGATTTAAATCGTAGAACAAAGAACTTACCTACCTACCTATGTTTGTTTTACCACCCTGACTATTATAACCTCAAAATTACCAATGTCCTCATTATTACCACACGATCACACCTCATTATATTTGTTTTTACTTCTTATGCTGATTTGAGTCTGGATTAAAACTAGTTTATGTAAACAACTCTGAAGGAAAAAATTCATATGTAAATCGATTGTCCCAACCAACGTAAATGTGTCCATGTCCGGTGATTTTTTATTGCGTCGTAAAGAAAGGAGTTATTTTGCTATGTAAGTACATATACCTAATACCTCAGTAATAATTTAATATATTTGGTAGGGTCATCTGTCCTAATTGTGATCACAACCTAAAGGTGGCTAGTAGCCAAAAGTAGCGGTAGTTCAAAAACTACCACCGATAAAAATCTAAGTCACTGTCGTCACTGATAGTAATATAGCTTCCGTTACTTTAAAATCTCTGGATTTGAAAATTCATGAACTTTTTCAACCTTTTTTCAAGCATATATCAGCATTAGAACACAATATTTCCTATAATTTCTATGCTCTGCAATCAAATTTATCACCCTATAAGGGCATTACACATAGTGAATATTTAAATGAATTTCGGCAGCTGGGTAGGTTGGGGCAAAATACAGAAAGTGTACTTCCATTCTTCAAACTTTTTGTAAAACCTACTAAGACATAGATGAGCTGCAGTGCAAATTTTGGGAACAATCGAACACACCGTTTGTGCGCCACAAATTTTTATGTCCCAATATTTACCATGGATTGAATGGCGAAACAAGTATTTTTGATTGTGCTCCAAGGATAGCAGTTTTCAACGTACTTGTATAATGTGAATGTTAGTATGCTCAGAATTAACAGGGCTTTCACCTCCATATGCGGAAAAAGGTCAATTTTTTCAAAACCTGTCGCGCGCGAAATTTCAAAAAACCAAAATTTTCAAAACATTTATTTTTTATTTTATTTTTTAATCATTGCCGACTGGTAGCTCCTACAATTCCCGTCCGATTTTCAAAAAATTTGAAGTTTTGTAATCTCTAGAACAATATCTATAAAGTGGTACCTGGATTTTCGAAAATTCAAAAAAAAATCATTAAAAAAAATATCGTATTTTTTTGGATCTTATAAAATTGGAAGTTTTCCAAAATTAATTTTTAAACGTAAAATTTTTGAATTTTCTAAAACCTAGGTGTCACTTTATAGATATTGTTCTAGAGATTACAAAACTTCAATTCTTTTGAAAATCGGACGGGAATTGTAGGAGCTACCGGTCGGCAATGATTAAAAAATAAAATAAAAAATAAATGTTTTGAAAATTTTGGTTTTTTGAAATTTCGCGCTCGACAGGTTTTAAAAAAATTGACCTTTTTCCGCATATGGAGGTGAAAGCCCTGTTAATTCTGAGCATACTAACATTCACATTATACAAGTACGTTGAAAACTGCTATCCTTGGAGCACAATCAAAAATACCTGTTTCGCCATTCAATAAATGGTAAATATTGGGACATAAAAATTTGTGGCGCACAAACGGTGTGTTCGATTGTTCCCAAAATTTGCACTGCAGCTCATCTATGTCTTAGTACGTTTTACAAAAAGTTTAAAGAATGGAAGTACACTTTCTGTATTTTGCCCCAACATACCCAGCTGCCGAAATTCATTTAAATATTCACTATGTGCATTATAGGGACGCTTTGAGGATTCTCTGACTTTTTTATATTCAACGACCCGCGGTATCTTTTGCAAACTTAAACTTTCGATTCGACATTGAATAAATTTATTGTGCATATAAAGAATTATTAGACAAGTATGACGATACAATATGCTCACCATACGTCGATTCTAGAAAAAAGCTGCGGGTTCTTGAAGTTTTAAAAAAATGAGCCCAATCACCATTACGACGGAACCTGCTAATTATTATTATTGTTGTTACAGTTATACAGTAGAAATAATACTTATTTATAATGGATTTTTTCCCAGAACAGGGTTCAAAATATCATTTTCCTGTTATAGATAGGTATAGGTACAAATTTTGGTTCATCCGGCTTATATTCTCACCAGCATGAAATCGTTAAGAAAGATGAACGTGTCAGCACACACAAAAAATACAATTTTCCTCAAAAGTAAGTAACCCAATTCTTGTTTCCGTTGAAAGTGGAGCCGATCGCCTTTCCGGTTAGTTACTAATTTTGACATATTTTGTGTCCCCCCATGAAAAATCAAATCGTATAAAAGCATGATGACTGCCTGTAGGAAATTTTAATGATCCCTATAGCTTGTCGTTGCTCATTGCTCTGTAAGTTGTAAGTCAAAATAGGTTGTTAAAGTGTTAATTATTCTTAAAATTTATTTTTTTGGTTGTGAAATTAGCGTCTGTTCAAAACCGAAATCATGTCGCCCTTGACAATCTGTCTTGCCATAGCCCTTGTTCTCATTTCTGTCTCGGTTTCCCCTGGAAACACTTGTAACAGGGGCTGGCCCAGTCCGTATTCAAGATTGAATGAGATCAAAAAAAGGGAAATGTATGTATTAAATATCAAGCAAAAAATATGGACTTTCTGAAATCAAAAACATAAAATTATATTTCTAGATCAAGTTATATACTAATTTTTATTTTTTATTTATTTGCAGCCTAAACACCATTAGACGCGACAATCAAGGCAATGCTCTGCCGAAGAAAAGAAGCTTCAGCAGTTCTTCAGAGGAACAAGCAAATGACAATAGTGGTCCACAAGAAAACACTTACAGAAAATTCTTCGATGTCTTGGATGGAAATAATGACGGTGTCATAACCTACGACGAGGGACTCTCATACTATACTGCACTTGACAAAAATCAAGATGGGGACATTGAAGAAGTTGAATTTGAGCGTATACGAGTTTAAAAATTTTGAACTTGTTACTCAACGTGTCAAAGTTAGCAATATTTAATAGGTACGACATATTACATTGCAAATTTGATAAACACATTAACTATACTGAATTTTTGCATTACCTGTACTTTAGTATACACTTTTTTTAAAATTATTAGTGTAAATGGTGTCTATGTAATACACTGTATTTTATCTCCAAAATAAAAACCAAGAAATTTCTGCATTAACTAAAAAGTTTTATCAAAATTTATTAATAATTGTGTAATGCAGTCGAACATGCGTATAAGATAAATGCTTTTATGAACTACTTACTTAATTATATACTGTTTGTATAAATTATGAAACAAAATTATAAGCCCGTAGTGAGAACTAAAATAAAGCAAAATAATTAGATAATTATTGTTGAAAAATTTTACAAATTCTGTTTTAGTAGTTAAAATAACTTTTCCCAAAATGGTTTTACAACTATTGCACAGTAGCATTATATTCTTACATCCCAAGAAACGAAATGTGCCGCATTTCCTCTAATAGTACGCCCCGCTTACTATTCAAACTCGAGCTTCGACCGCCCGCGTATAATTAGAGACCCGCGTATTATTAGAGACCCGTGCACTGCCATTTAATAGTGTGTTAAAAAGACCCGCGTACTATTCCAACTGAGGCGGCTACACCCCGCGTACTATTAGAGGAAATACGGTGTAATGCAAGTTAAAACTAACGGTATGTAATGTAAGTAAATGAACCGCAGCAGTTAGATTGTTAAATTACATGTAACATGTAATATATATTTACTGTGCATAATAATTTTATTAATTTTGTGACTAAAAATGTGATGTAAATTAAAAATCTAAAAATATGCATACTATTATGATGTCACCATATTATGCGGTTAGAAGGTTAGATATTGATATCCGATGCGGATAAGTCTATACACGCACATATAGTTCTTAAAGTAGTTGATGTTATTGTCATATCACAGCCAATTTAAATATTTACATAGCACTCACTTCATAATAGAAGCAGTGTGCTCGTATTCGTATTTCGTATTACCGCCGTCGTAGGTTATAGCTGATAAATTAAGTTTTTGCTGTTAAGAAGTAATAAGAAGTGTGAATAAATATATAATTTTAATACAAAACGAATCCGACAAAAGTCAATCATGCCACTACGGTTTCAATTTCGATTTTTATCAACACTCCTCACTGTCTCAGTCATGATTCTCATGATTGCATCCCAAGGGATGTCGTGCTATGGCGTTCATCAACATAACGGAAGGATGTCAGTCCGGCACGGGTGGGATGAGTAAGTACATCACCAATTCACCAATAAATTGTTTACAAAAATACAATTCGCAAAATTGTGTTTAGTTATATTTATATTATGAGTATAAGAACCTTACAAGATCATTTGCACATAGTAAAATTATAAATGTTATTTTATTATCCCCATTTAATATTCCAGTCCTCGTCCCCGTTTGTATTTGGATTTGAAGGAAGGATCTCAGAAAAAGAAGCGACGACAGTTCTTTGGATTTGGAAGATGTGGAAACTAAAAACTATGAAGCAAATTACCAAATTTTCTTCAATCGTTTAGATATCTTGTATTATGCCTGCAGAAAATTTTTCGACCAAATCCGATTAGTCTTTTACAATGGCAAATCATGGAATATAAATTGTTCTAAAATTTTATTTAATGACCATTTTGAAACATAATTGGAATGCTATTATTCCTACCTATCTACATAATTTACCGGATTTTTCACACTTTTGAGATACTTAACCAATTTCAACGTGTGATATACCATTCGAAAGCTAATGACTTGTAGATTCCAAATAACGCAAAAGGAAAGAGTTTATCGACAAACGTTTGCCAATTTTTTTAAAAACCCGTTGCTTTTTTTGAAAATTCCGCCTAAAATTGTTTGTATGCGTCGGAGGCCAAAAACAAAATACCCGTTTTCCGGGTATTTTGTAAAATTTTTAAAGGGCTTTAAAATGATGTATCATGCATTAACATCGGTCAACTTTGACAAAAAATTAGTTAAGTTTTTTAATTACAATTAAAAATTAATCATGATCTGAGCTGTCACACTACGTTAATTGGATTCGCTCATTCATTTCGGTTTTATGGGTGTATCGTTTGTGTAATTCCATTTAGTAAGAGGTTCAAATTTGGATTTTAAGATTTGGCGGCAAATTCAAAAACATGTACTTCTACAAAATTAAAAATCACCTAAAGGCATTTTCGCCTAAGGCATGTTTATGATTTATTTAAATTTAATGAATGACAGACTAAATTGCTATAACCTAATAAGATCAATAAGAAATCTTGAGTTTACATAATATTTAAAGTTTTCGCGGGAAATTTAAAAATTTCAATATTGTACTTTTGGTTTTTGCTGTTAAGGCTTTAACAATATGATTTAGAGTACAGGTAAAAAGTTATATAATTATCATCCACATTTTCTGCAGTAAAATTATGACACCTGCAACACATTAAACTAACGTTTTTATACATAAGCTTTAAAAATATCTCGACGAATGACCATTTATTTGGGATTTGTGCCTTTTTAATAGAAAATTATTGTATATTTAACGATATTTAGCTCAAACAATGGAATTGTAATTGTGCGTGTATATATGGAAAATATTTCGAAATAATTTGAGCATTCTAAAAAATAAAATCAAAACTTTGCGCGTTATACTAGGAATTATCATTAATTTAAAATTTTAAAGCAAGGGTGAATTAATTTTTTTAATTTAGACATGCTAGAATAATTTTTTTAACATAATTTGCTGTTAGTGCCAGGTTTCTAAATCAAATAATATTAATTCGTAAATGCTCTCATTGCTTTCTTAATAATTGAGCTTTCGTCAAAAATTTAGCACTCTTTTGTAGTAACGCTTCATATTTTGTATGTATTTAGCATTTAAAATGTTCTTGTTTATTTTAAATGACAAATTTCAAAGCTTCAAAAGAATTACAGTTATCACATATAAGCAATACTATGTCAGTATGAAATCGCTGCCCTTGAAAAAGCAATAAATGAAACAAACAATCGTTGAAACACTGACTATAGGCAAAAACAATTCTACTCGCTAATATTACTTTACTATACATAAATGATTGTTTTAATCGGCTTAATCCATTTTAAACAATAAAAGGATTCTAACATTACATACAATTTAACTTTTAGTAGATATTCATGTACGAGCTAAAAAACAACGTTGTTTATTGATAATATAAACACAAATTAAAAACTCTATAAAGTAATTTAAACCAGTATTCAATTAAAATGATTTATATCTTTATCATTAAAAAAAAATAAAATGTCAATTTTATTTGCTCTTCTATGTATTATTACACGCGTTGTAGTTGTTTTACGCTTAATATTTTAGCAGAGAAAAATAAATCGTTTTCACTAGTAAGCTTTTAATTTAAAAAACACAAACATGGACGTTCAGTTTTTACACCACGTTTTCATTGTTTTATTCTGCTTCTCATCAGGAATATTGCACCTTTATTCAGGTAATTAAAAACATTCATTAGCATGGTAGGTACTGTTATCATTGTTTGTTTGCTGTTATATTTTTTTCAAAATTAAAAACAATTTACCTAGATAACAGCCTGAGGTACTTTGGATGCAATGGGATAATGCTTAATAATCTAAAATCAACGCCCATTATTAAAAACAGAACAAAAGATTCAAGACTTCACAAAAATGCTCATTCAACAAGAATCATAGGAATACATGACGGACCAACGTATGATCACGCTGTTCGAATCGCTTTAATTAGTGATTATAAAACGACACATTGTGCAGGAGCTATTCAAAATGCGCTTTACATTATAACAGCTGCGCACTGCGTAAGCGGTGTTGATCCTTCGCAATTAATTGTGACAGCAGGGACCGGTCCAGTGTTTGAAGAATTTCCTAAACAAAATCGTTCTGTTGTGTCATTTGACATTCATCCAGAATGGAACTCTGAAACACTGTTAAATGATATAGCACTTCTTAAACTAAACCAATCTTTATTTATCTCTAGCGGACAAGTGTCTCCACGCGAATTAGGTCCACCTATTCTGTCAGGCGGTGATGTAACACACGTCTGGATTACAGGCTGGGGTTTGTTTAATGCCGGTTGGAAAATTAATCAAAATCGTACGTACCCTAGAGATCGCAAATCAGCACTTGTTACACTAGTTGATTTAAATATTTGTGAAAAATTTTATGAGCCACAAGGTAAACAAATCTATGCAAATCAAATTTGCGCCCAAGCTAAAAATGGTACAGGTCCTTGCACAGGTGACGACGGTGCTCCGTTGATAATAGGTGTTTTATATCCTAACTTTGTCTGGAGAGTGTTTGTGATTGGTATACTGCTGTCATTTCAACAATGTGCTACTGGTGGAATCGACATTTACACTGAGCTAGGAAACTATAAAACCTGGATTGAATCAATAGCAGGGTAAAACTCAAGTTTGTCCTAAGTAAAAATATTATTATTGAAGACAAAAGAAATTAAATAAATGAGCTTTTATTATTTTCGTAGGAGACAATGCGATTTCAATATTTACGCCTACGATAACAAAGAAAGTGAGTAACTTTTACAAGACAAAATTTTGTAAGAAACATATTTGTATAATCTGTTAACGTCAAAGATTAGTGATTACGTTGTACTAAAATTAGTTTTTAACTAAGATACCAAAACATCTAAACAAAGACAAGTATTAAAACCAAAAGGACGAATTGATGAAAGCGTGGCTCAAGCAATTTGTGCATCGTATTATGCATTTGTTCAAACAAGTAAAATACAAGGTCTACTGCGGAGCCCAACGGCGTTTCCAAATTATAACATTAATGTACAATCTAGTGTCAAATCCTCGTCCTGCACAAATCTGCAATGGAACAATTGTAGTAGGTTCAATTTATTATAAGTCTGCCATAATGTCTTAATTTTTGTACATGCTGTTTGAACTTTTATAATAGATTTCTGCCTAAAATTTGTACGACGTCCATGCAGACAAAATATGCAGCATAATGCAATAACTGTTCCTCAAGTGTCTTTGAGAATTATGGGAGGACAAGACGCAGTACCAAATCAAAACCCGCATCAAGTACGAATTTCTCGGGTTATCGACGACGTTGTTACTAATCCCACTGCTTGTGGCGGTATAATATATAATTCTATGTACATCATTGTAGCAGCTGCGTGCGTTGCTAAAGCCACTCCATGTTGGTTAGTAATAACAGCTGGAGATCACAGTGTTAGCAATAAGGAAAACACAGAACAAGTTCGACAAGCTGTGTCAATTATTGTTCACGAACATTACGATAAAAATGATGCGTACAAAAACAACATTGCCCTTTTAAAACTTAATAGTCCTTTTAATTTAACAAAATACGTTTATCCAGTATTGCTGGCAACAAAAGAATATCCAACAGCAGATGTTACAAGCGTCGTGCTCAGCAGCTGGGGTTTTCTAAATAGAAAGTTTGAAAAACCTGATATTCTTCAAACCGTAGAGGTCCCATTTATTAATGACTGCGACTGTAGGCTTATATATGCTTCATTTCGAGGAAACCCAATCAATTTTGACAAGATCTGCGCTGGACTTCCTGGTCATGGAATATGTGATGGAGATGAAGGCACTCCGTGGACTGTCAAAGATGGTGAAACAAGATATGTGATTGGCATTACTTCTTTTACAGGCACTTGCGGGGTTGCTCCTGGTGTAGCAACTAAACTTCTTCCATATCGTGAATGGATTATGATTCGGGCTGGGTATGCATTTATAAATTTATGTGAACCGAACTATACTTTATCATTACTTTTATCTACTTTTGTGAGTAACTTTAATGTGCAATTAGCTTTTTGGGCGGAGTTAAAAACTATTTGTTTTCGCCTAATTATATTCTATTGTGTTAACATACATCTGCACAAGCTGATACTCTATGAGCATCAAAACATTTTAATGACAATTTATTTTCTTAAGGGCAATCTTGACACTATAAGTACTGGTTCACGTAACGATTAGGAAGTTAGGACCCCATTAAGCATTTCCTGAAATTGCTTTTGGCCAGTCCGCGCATGGATAAATTGTTTGAATTTTTTTGTTAAACTAACTTAACTATTACCACAAATAATGTTTTTGTTTTTATTTAATGCAGGTACCAAGAAGTCTGAAGTAATTCTAGAAGTAACTCTAGCGGCGGCTGATAGTAATTATTAATTTTCAGATTAGAAATTTCACGAAAATTGCTGCAAGAAGCGTCCAGTTGGCGTTTAAATAAACTGTAAAATTGCATGCTTTGTAAAAAAAATTTCAAAATAACCTCACATGATGAACTGTCGAAGATAATAAAGTTACATACAGCAGCAGCTCTTGCTGAAAATGCTATAAAGAATGGAATTGGAAATTTAATTGCGAATTTCGCCAGACGCCACATTCAGTTTAATAGGCAGTATATATATTTATTTATCCAGTACAAGATACGGCAAACTTCAGCAACACTTAGCATTATTGACGTCTGAACTGTAACTTTTGGCATTTTTTATGAGTCGCTCATCACACTGTCTAACAAAATTCAGTATAAAATAAATCAGTATAAATTCAGTATAAAACTATGAAGATATTGCGTCGCTTCCACTGATGTTTTCTCTCTTCTATTATCTTTTTTTAGATGGGAAGTAGAGTTTCTCCGTCTTAAGTATTGTATTAAAATGAAATCTAGTTATTTTAAAATTAGTAAAAATATTGTTTCAAAGTTCAATGCAATTAGATTTAATAATTTTGAGTTTCAAAATGTCCTGGACGTAAGTTTAATGATCAATTGCTTGTAAGAATTTGTTTTCCTCTGGAACATGTTTCCCTGCGGACATTATCACACAGACATGTTTTCTTAAGCAGTAACTCCGGTTAGTGTTTCTCTGAATTTCAATTTAAAAACAAAATTTCATAATGGCCACTTTTAACCGTAAAATTGGAATGTGTTTGTTTTTGCATGAACTCTAATACAACCTAAATATTCAGGATTCAAACCTTGCTTTGACATTTCATCAGATTTTAAATTACAGTTTTCCAATTTATATGAAACAAAAGCATTTGGCGACTCAATAATAATTTAATAACTAATGGTCATTATTAAACATTAAGTTATAAGAAGGTATTAAAGAACAATGCGATCGAAACTTTTTTGACTGCTGCTAATGCCAACGGAAAAAAGTTAATTTTCCCCATGACCCGCAACTTTTAAATCACCTACTATGTAATAATATGTACTATATACTTTATATGCCCTTGTACCTTACTCTCATATACAAGAACATAATTACAAATTGTTTGGGAAAAAATCTCAATGTTTTAAAAATGAAAACCTGTATAAAATTTACATTTTAAAGCGTTGAAGACACCAGTATAGTTACCTTTATTTTATTACCTTACTTTTATTCTTGAATTTTCCTACATTCATCTTGTATAATATCTTTATGTAGCAGATTCACTTGTGATATGCTATGACTATATAACCAAACTACACACGGACTACACTATACCTACATGCAAACATATCGTCTGTGAAGAACCAAATTATAGCCTATATCCAATTTAAGCTACAATCGAAATGAGCTTTGTCATAAAAACAAAATGAAAAACATGCATAGATGTTATTAAAGAGTTTTTAAAAAGCTCAAAATGTTCTAATTACACGTTTTCTAAAAGGTACAAAATGTTCAAATTACATGTTTTTGAAAAGTGTAAAATGCTCTATTTACATGATTTTTGAAAAGTGTAAAATGTTCTATGTACATGTTTTTGAAAGTTTTAAAATTTTCTAATTACATATTTTAAAAAAAGTAAAATGTTCTATTTACATGTTTTTTAAAAGTTTCACAATTTTCTAATTACTTGTTTTTTTAAATATTAAAATGTTCTATTCAAATGCTTTTAAGACATATCTCCAAAATTTTGTAGATAGTAAATATTGTTTTTAGCTAAACATATTATGGAAATTTATGGCTCATTTTTGTTATTCACAAACGATACACACAAGCATGCATACGTAGAAACATATAACTGAAAATATGGAATGAATCATAATTGACTCAATTATTCCTTTCTTAGCCTTGAAAGTATCACTGTTTGCCCCAAAAAATTTAGATTACACGTCAGGCTAAAAAATAATGCCTCACTGTAGTACCTACTACAATACCAGTGACAGGATTGTGCAGTGGTCAGTGGTCCCCCTTTTCCCGTTCACATCTTTGACTGACGACTCTGACTGTGTGAGTATAAAAATTCTCATTCAATCATAATCTATTTAATACAATAATTAATTATTGTGTGCAGATTTTAACTTTCAAAATCGTACATACTCAAAAGCGGATGTCCGTTTCATTCACGAAATGACTATGACTCATATTTAGATGATTCATGTCTTGTACGATAAGGTAAGGAACCCCTTGACGGATCCCGGGTCCACATTTTATTTTGTTCTCGTTTGAATCATACTATTGATGCTAGTAATTAGAGCAGCAGAGTGCCTTTTGAAAGGAAATAATATAATTACTGATTACTGCATATTCTTTGTGTATTAATTACTTTTAGTTGTGGAATAATTAAAATTATTACAAAAATAAATATTTTAAAGAAAATAGACGTGAGACGTGTTGTGTTGTACAACGTTTAGTTCATTTCAATTTCGTGCAAGGATATAAAAGTCATGACGAACAAGATGGAACAGTGGCTTGTGTGTTTTCTACTTTTCGTCACAATTACCATTGACATGAGCCTAGTGTGGACACATGAGAGTAAGCATAGCATATCAAATATATTTAACAGTTTTCTTAAATTCTCATGTATTAAATGTTTTATTGCTACGTATACTATTTAGCTACTATGCCATGCCATTAATAAATTGATATAAGATACATAGAATCCAAATGACCCAGATACATTTTTAGTTTATAGAAGATGCACTATCTACAGAAAAAATTAAAATAATGTTCCTGAAAGCATGTAAATAGAATATTTTGCACTTTCAAAAAACATGTAAATAGAATATTTTGCACTTTTCAAAAACATGTAAATAGAATATTTTGCAATTTTCAAACACATGTAAATAGAACAATTTGACTTTTTAAAAAATATGTAAATACAACATTTTGACCTTTTCAAAAACATGGAAATAGAACATTTTGTCCTTTTCAAAAACATGGAAATAGAACATTTTACACTTTTCAATAACATGCAAATAGAACAATTTGACTTTTTCAAAAACATGTAAATTGTACAATTTGCTCATTACAGGCACTCATGATTTGCATTGTACATAAGCATGTATCTTATTTACCGTCTTTGTTTTTGACAGAGCTCATTTTAATTCTTGCATATATTTGGAAATGGGTAATTTTGCTTCTTCATAGACAATATCTGGTTTAAGCTGGAATTGAAATAAGCTATGTAGGGTCCCACATATACAAAGCATCACTAATACGTAAATGAGAAAAATGTATGTAATTTCAAATTTAAGTTTTTTAAAAGTGACAACAAAATTTATTCGTGGTTTTTTTTGAAAAATTTCAAATTGTTATCCATTTACCCATTGTTTTCATTTACATACTATATAAACCCAAACCCTGTAATTGTTTATATAGCAGTAATAGCATCATGTTCGGAAGAAGAATTTGCGTGTGAGAACGGACGATGTATTCGAGGAAGCTACCAATGTGACGGAGACGATGACTGCAGTGATAAAAGTGATGAGCAAAATTGTCGACGTGAGTGACATCAGTTTCGTGCATTAAAATAATTAATTATTATGGACTATATTATGTAATTATAACACAAAATATTTCTCAAAAATAGACTGCAGAAATGGTTTATTTCAATGTGGGGACGGAGAGTGCATCTCCAAGAGATTGCTCTGTGACCTTTACGATGATTGCCAAGACGGAAGTGACGAAAATAATTGTACAAGTGAGAGTCCTTTTTTAACGCCAGTTCTGCCCACTGTTTACTAACCTCCTCCCCCCTTCCCCGCGTTACTTTATGCACATTGTAATATTTTTTTAAATAATGACATTTTATTACAAATTTTTAAATTGGCTCTGCTCTTGTGATATTATTTTTTTATTTTGAAGACCATATCTGCGGTGTGAGTCAATTTCGATGCCAGAGTGGGGAATGCATTTCAAATAGCAGCCGCTGCGATGGAGATGATACAGATTGTTTTGACAAATCTGATGAAGCTAATTGTAAGGACAAAATTCAAAAGTGTTTATCTATCACACTTGATTTAAAGCTACTTCCTAGTACTGCAGAATCACAGCAGTATACTAAACGTTAATGCTATATTGACATTTTGAACTAAATGAAGGATGTTTCATAAATGATGTCACATAAATTACCCCAATTTTTAGGGCTAACCCATCCTAATGTCATCACTTTAACATATTGCTTGAACGACTATCTTTGTCATATGGCATTCAACCAATACTTTACTAGATCTACAAAAGACATCGATGACATCATTTATGGGCGATTCCTTATCCCCTTATGTATTTACACATGCCTATACATGCTATGAATGTTGCCCCTATTTTCCAGGTACCGAGTGTTCCTACGATGAAGATTCGTCGTTTACCCGCACATTTAAATGCAGAACTGGGAGCAGGTGCATTAGTGAGCATCAGCTATGTAATTTACGAGTGGACTGCCCTGATGGAAGTGATGAGGATGAAATAAGTTGTAGAGGTAATTATAAGATTTGAAAAAACATTCCAAACTTCAACTTTGTAACATTCTTGAATTCTAAACACGTGGTTATAATTTTTGCATATTTTAAATGAAGAATCAAAATTAACCTTTTCCATTTTTAGTTATTAGATGCACTATCTACACAAATAAATAAAAGTGCTTTCATCCAAAAAGTCATGTCAAAAAAATATTTATGTAGTACTTTTCAACAAACATTTAAAGGAAACAGTTATTGCACTTTCCAAAACAAAACAAGTAAATAAAATATTTTGCACTTTTAGAAAACGTGCAAATGGAACATTTTACACTTTTGAAATAACATGTCAATGAAAAAATTTGTACTTTCCAAAAAAACAACATGTAAATAAAATATTTTGCACGTTTAAAAAACGTGCAAATGGAACATTTTACACTTTTGAAATAACAAGTCAATGGAAAAATTTGCACTTTTAAAAAACATGTAAATGGAACATTTTGTACTTTCCAAAAAAAAACATGTAAATAAAATATTTTGCACTTTCAAAAAACTTGCAAATGGAACATTTTACACTTTTGAAATAACATGTAAATAAAATATTTTGCACTTTTAAAAAACGTGCAAATGGAACATTTTGTTACATTTAAAAAAACATGTAAATAAAATATGTTGCACTTTAAAAAAACGTGCAAATGGAACATTTTACACCATTCAAAAAACATGTAATTGGAAAATTTTGCACTTTTAAAAAACTTGCAAATGGAACATGTTGCACTTTCCAAAAACATGCAAGAGCTGCAAATTGAGAATTTACATTCCCCTTTTAAAAACTTGTATATTTAACGTTTTACGTACTTCTTTTATGTAGTGATGTATTGCCTTTGCTTTTTTTAAGTCTAGTTTAAAATACTGGATAAATATTTTTGTCATTTTTAATGCTTCATAGATGAAATTAAAATATGCGAGAACGATGAATAGATAAATTACTGCATAGAGAATATGCATTTGAATATAGACAGTTATTATTTGCTTATTTTTAAAATAAATTCTCAAGTAGAATAAAATTTGTGGTATATGTAATTGTACTGTTTCCTTGGCCGCACTAGATAATGTATGCAGTGAGGGGAAGTTTAGGTGTGATAATGGACGCTGTATTTCAGAAAGATACAAATGTGACGAGGACAATGATTGTGGGGATAATTCTGACGAAGCTAACTGTGAGTCATTGTAAACTATATAAACTTTAAATAATCTATATTCTACAAGGCCAAGGCCAAATTGCCAAATAGAAACTCAAAACTTGATGCGATCCCAATAATGTTGTGTACTTGAATGGGTTGTACAAAAAAATTTCTGTATTTATTACGTAACAAATAATGACTGTTTAAATCTGTAAACATTAATTACTACAACAGGTACAGAATGTTCTCACTCCCGATTTCGATGTGTCACGGTCCCAATGTGTGTTGCCAAGTCTAAACTTTGTGATTCGGAGGTGGACTGCCCGGATGGAAGTGACGAGAGGCCGGAACTTTGTGAATGTAATCAAAAAAAATTATCATTATTAAAATAACATTAAAATTTGAATTGTAAGTACGAGTAACAATAAATGCCTCGGTTCTTATTTTTATAAAAATTTAAATATCATTCTAAACGAAAACGAATTATATTCTCTTGTACTGTTGTATTTCCAGCTAAAGAATGTGACGAGTACGGGAATTTTCGGTGTAAAAGTGGACAATGTATTGACAATTACCAGAATGATTCCCTTTGTGATGGGGTTAAGGATTGCAAGGACGGATCTGACGAAGCTAAATGTAAGAGTGTTAATAAGATTTTTATTGGCTACATTAAATGAACTACAATGATATCTTATGAGAATAATTACAGCCTATGTCAATGCCTGTCATCGTAATTATGACTCATTGTAACTATAGTAAGCTATGATATCTTGTACCTAAACTAATTCATGGAAAGTGATTGTTAGGCAACGCTTGCTTCTCCAAAGGATTTACATGTGACAAAGGTGGCTGTGTTTCAAAATCTGTCATTTGTAATTCTCAGCGTGACTGTCCAGATGGAAGTGATGAGAATGAAATTAATTGCCCAGGTAATATTTTCTAATTTTTATTTTTACTTATTAGATACTGAGCAAGCATCTATTGGTCTGATGTTGGCTGTCTGTCTGTCTGCATGGCTGTCGGCCACAGGTCGCATTTTTGAAGCGATTAAATTCAAACAACTTTTAATCGCCTAGAAATGCAAGGAAGAAGTGGTGAATAGTTTTTGGTTATTATTGAAGTTATGGTTTTGTCGCGATTAGCAGGTAAATCGACCAAGAATAAAATCCATGTTTCAAGATACAAAAAATGGCTGGGAATACATGAAGTTACATACGGAGCTGAGAGCTTGTAAAGGTTCGCCATTAAAAATACACGTGGAAACTTTTCACGAATTTTAATTACAAGCAAAGGTACTACTTACATGTGTACGTTCACATGGTAGCCTACTATAGTGGTCGTGGATCTGGAACTGCAGCGTTGCAGAGGTGAATTCTAACATCTCAATACTCAGAATTGGAGTCTGGGCTCAAGGGTTCGAGCCCAAGCCCAGTTTTTCGGCATTCCCATTTCTAACCATTTCAGGGATTCCTATTCAATACTACAGATCACAGACATACATAAGTAAATGGGTTAAAGATGAAGACGGATCGTCCATAAATGACGTCCCTCGCATCTTAAAGTTTGAATTACCCCATTTTCAACTCTAAATGTTTTTTCCAACCTGTTTAACTGCATGTCATGCACATACCTATATAGTTTATAGACATTAGGGGATCGTCCATAATGACGTCCTTTCAAATATCATTGTTTTTAGCACTCCGATTCCTAACTTTAAAATTTTTCCCTACCAATTTTAACTTCATGTCATGAGCATACCTATATGGGTTAAAGACATTAGGGGATCGTCTATAATGACGTCGAAGGGGAATGAAAATGCCACTGCGCCTTCATCCTTAATTCTTCCAATAGCTGGAGAGTGGACAAAGCCATCTTCAGCCAGAAGAAGAAGACAGGATCAGACAGGATAGTTCCAAGTCATTCAACTCAGCGCATCCTTCTATCTTCACTGGGAGCAACGTGCGGAACCAACAACAGAACGTATTCGCTACAAGTGGAGCTTCACATTCCATTGCCAAGCCACGCCACGCATCTCTCAGCAAGCAGAGGAAGGAGCACTGCACTCATCAGTCACTCATTACTACTCTACACGCGAACACATAATAAATTTTCTTCTCCGTAAATTTTATAATAATTTGTGGGAAAGATCACAATGGAGACACCTAAGAGAATTCGGAATTTGCGGGGGGATCAAGGGAGTGAAGTGATCCTCTGCGAATCGTGTTGGTGCACGAAACCTAAAATTAGTAAAAGAAAGTATTTTAGTTTTGAATTCATTTTATCAATCTGTTTCATAATTTTCTTTATCTCCATCGTGGTGCTTCCTGTATATAATATTTGTTTTAACTAAATCAAAATAATAATTCGAGGTCTTCAAATAATCAAATACTGAAATCAAAATTATAAAAGAATATCTGTAATATTTGTGATCTAAATTGTACTCACCTGGAATCAACCTTCGGATCCAAATTGGCTTGTAATCCGTATCCTCGGTATCCGTAAGGACATTGTTAAAATTAGTATTGATTGTAAAATTGTGTGGACGAAAACCAAACATGAAAAATCAAACAAATCAAATAATAATTCAATAATAAATGTAAGGCTTGTTGTCCCTGCCCTTCTGGCAGAGGAAAACTTTCATATCATTTTCAGTATCATTTTTCCTTTTTCAATGTCAATTCAATTTTCTTTTATGTTTTCAGTCAGTATTATTTTTCCGATTAATCTTCAATAAATATTTATTCGTAAAATTATAACTTTAACTGATCTCCGATGTCGTCTAAATTAATCCATGGGCAAACTCATTCGATTCTCATTACAACCACAAAATTAGTTTTAGTATTATGTAATATTATGATGTTCGATTTTCATACTAATTAAGTAGGTGACATATGTATTCGGCCGGGTCATATTTCATTTGTTTTAGTAGTAACTATGATAGTCTATGGAGTTCTTCGATGACTCCTTCATCTATTCTTGCATAATATTATAATTAAATAATTCATTCATAAAAATTTGACAAAATATTTTCTAAAATATAAGGGCTCTGGGGGAAGCGATTCTCTGACCTCGGTGGTGGGATTGCCTATTATGTTGCTCAAATCCCTTGGTTGCTTCACCACCGTCATGGTCATTCTGTCCTTTTGGTAAAGAGAATCTTTCTTCCCCGAGCCATAGCCCCACTTATTTATTATTGGCTTAATAATTCGCACTTCACTACTTACAATTAAACTTAAAATGATTCTTCTACACAAATTCATATCTTTACTTAATATTTAAATTCAAAATTCAATTAGGCAAAAAGGAGGAGATGACAGCATCGGGAGTCGGGATGGAAGCGGGCCCTGACCGCGTTATTGGCTAAGCGACGTCAGTGGTTACCGTGACCATCTCCCCAGTCTCAGTTTCATAGAAATACAGCTTGGACGTCTGAGACCCCGTCGCTGTCAACCCTCCTTAACACTTCACAGGTTAAAATTAATAGTTCACTCTTTATAATTTGGCACTTAACATGAAACAAAATTTACATATTTAATATTTTTATTCAAAATTGAGGATGGACAGGACAAGCTGGGCCGAAGAGGGGGAGGGAGATGGAATGCATTTGTGACTGGAAACTCTCAATGCAAACTATCACATCTCCTTTCTGCCCAGTCCTCTTGAGCTCATGGGGTGTGGACCATGGGGTGGTTGCACTTCAACCGGTCTTACCTCTGAGCCACTCATCCGCTGGAAATAATTCTTATAAATAATTCTAGATCTACTAATACATCTTAATCTAATTCATGCAAAATAATTCTATTCATAATTCTAAAAGGTAAACATTGCAATTTCAATATCTCATTGACATAGGTAGGCATTGGCTCTCCGAGCCATGTTCCATCCCCGCCTTATTCACTTGGGAGTAGTTACCCCTAAAAAGTAACTTGGTGGCACCCCCAAAATAAACTCTACCATCTGCTCCATCATTTGTATATATGTAAATAAGGTATGAATGCATAGGTTAAGCTCATTAATTGTAAAAATATAATTTATTTATTTATTAATTTTATAAAAATCATAAAAATTTAATTTTGGAACTTTGGGGTAGGAGAGTGCAAACTCGGGGGTTGAACCAAGGTCAAAGGACACCGGTTCTGACCCTCGTTTCACAAGGTGCGGGGTAGAGATAAAACCCTGCCCCCTCCTCCCCAGATTTTCAAAAAAACCGGAATGTTCATCCTCGAGATGAAAAACTTAATTTTTTTTGCCTAAATATTAAAAATAGAAGACATTTCATGAATAAGGGATATCCCTATACTCTAAACATACTAGGTACATACTAAAAATAATAAACAGGTATTACCCCTGTACTCATCAAATTTTCAGTGGTGGTGGAGGGAGTGCGACATCCTTCCGCTACCCGCCCGTTGGTCGCACAACATAAATTTCGCACACGTGAGCACGCTCACATGCACCGATGCACACGCATCACTCATACGGGTCCGTAACACTACGATGTGGCGTTTGGGATGGCCACACCCATCGCGCCGATGTTTGCACTATCTCGTAAATCATTGGTGGGATGACTCCGCATCACCGTACGGCCCAGCACAAAACATACGATTAGTGGGCGTTTCATACCCCACATATCTCCAATACGTTTAGTTTTCATAGCCGAAAACACATCACGCCATTTGGTGTTCTCAGTGTTCGTGCTAACAAGCAAAGTTTCAGCTCTCAGTTTTCGAAAAAGTTTTCTTCAAAATTTCTGAAAAAAGTTCGTTTTCAGAAAACCTGAATGACTTTCTAGGTCAATTCGACCATCCTCATTCCGTTTTTGTTGGTGTCAAGCTCCAGATTTTTTTGGAAAGCATCCGAAAATTGACTTCCAATTTTCCATTTTCCCTTGTCGTGCTAAAGACATAGGGCATCGTCGGCCGTTAGTGGCAAATCCAAAGTTTTCAGTGAGTAACTGTATCAGTGACCTGAAAATACATCAAAACACTTACCTTTGACATTGTACTTCGTGTGTTGTAAAAGTCCGGTTTCGAAATTCCATCCGGGAGTTCGGAAAATTTCAATTTTCCAAGTTCTCCCTTCGGCCGATATAGAAAAAGGGAAAATCCCTTTGTCACCGTTCACTAACATTAAGGTACATATTTTCGTGGCACAGTTCCACTCATTACCAGTGACTTACATACTTTCGCGTAGTGTACTTACAGTCTAGCCATACCGTGGCCGTGTACTTCGTTTACTAAACACTAACACATACTTAATAGTGCAAGTGTAAAATTGAACTCCACTGTGGAACTTAGTATTACAAGTTCTGATTTATTTATCGACATCAGCCGTTACTACGGGAATCCTTCTTATTTCGTCGTGTTGACCTGACCTGCTATTCCTTCAGTTCAAATAATTCTAAATCGTAAGTGGTAACAAGAGAATTTGTATTACAAATTATATTCTCCCATATTTTCCCACTATTGTGTCCCTCCCAGAAAATCAGTGAAAGGTGAAAATTTTGATTTTTGGTTTCATATTCCTGCATTATATACTTAATATTATACGTCTCTCTTCTCATAAATTCAGGGTGTATAAATAAAATAATTTTAGCTTTTCCAGTTTCTACTTGTCACAATTATCAATGCTGTTCCTGATCTCCTTCTCGACCACCGACATAATTATTTTATTTTTCGTTCTTCTTATTGTAACAATCATTCATTTCCACAAAGAATTCATCAACACGTATTTCAATTTCCGGATGGTCGCGGAAAGGGATTAGTGCTGTGAATAATTGTGGTTAAATTGGTTCATTAATCCGGGAGTAGAAATAGTTTACAGTTTAGGTTTAGATTAAGGCTAATAGTCCGGGGAAAATAAATAGTTTTCAGGGGCCGAGTAGTTGTTTGGGTAATCAGTGTTAAATAAATACATGTAGTTAAGAAGTTAAAAGTTCAGGATAGTGAACTCTGCGGGGAAAATTATCGGCTTTCAACACACTCGCTTGCCGTGAGTGTTGATCGCCGAAAAACTTAGTTAAGCAAATATAAATTACTTATTTCATTGATAATTCAAATTTTCAATTTAAAAGTTAAGTCTGGTGAAAAATTTTCAAATTATTTTCCAATCAACATAAATTTTCTTTCGCAAATTCGAATAATCCTAATTCAGAAGTTCTAATTTCGGAGCAAGGGAAACCAACAGTTTCTCGCTCCCGCCTAGGTTAGGAAATAAAATCAAATTCCATACATACATCAAATTACAGTTCAATTAATTGGTATCCGTGTTCAGTTTTCAATTTTCTTTAAGTAAATGCCTCCAATTATTCCTCGGGAGCAGTATCACTTGTTTGTTAAGGACGCTCTTCTCTGGTTTATCTCTGGAGGAAATAAAATCGTAGACAAGGAACATCTCTTCATGCTCCTCATCATCTACATCTCTCTATTCGATCTCACAAACCAATTCTTTCCGGAAGTGGAACTTCAAACTTTGAATCGTTCGTTGGCTCACCTGGGATTCTGGTATTAGGGAAAAGAGCTTCGCACCGACCTCATAAGCCCAGCAATCCTCCAACGCGATTCAAGGTATTTCCATTTCTTGAAAGAAATTTCATACCATATCATATTTTACATAATATTACAAATTTCAAAAATTTTTATTAAATCAAAAATTTCGCAAAAAGCAAAGTAAGATTGCCTACTAATCCCACTTTCCTAACTTGAGAACAGGTGACAGTTGCGGTTACTCAACCCGTCGCCGTGCCTCACATTAGCTAACAAGTGTTCTCCAAAGTTCAAAAATTTTCTCACTCGTTCTCAAGAAAGAAAAGCGGATTTTCGAAGGAAATCTTCACTTTCCTTTCACCGACTTTCACCACTCAAGAAGTCAACTGCCTGAGGTGAACGGATTCTTACCAGTAATCCGACGCCAACAGACAGAGCCTTCTCTTCGTACCCCATAATTAAGTTTAAGGTCATTCCTCCCTAATTTCAGTAGGTCAAATCCACTCCAAAAATTTAGCGATTTCAGGAAGGTCAGATAATTTTCCTAAGTATCAAATAGCAGGTCAAATAAACTCCTAGCTGAATTTATTCCTCAAGCGCTCGCTAAAGGCTCTGAATTCATAGACAGGTCATAATCATCATAACGATCTGAAGCGCTCGCTTAGATCCTTTACTCATACGTAGGTCATATTGATATACCTCAAGCGTTCGCTAAGGTTCATCCAATTCAATAGCCGTCTAAACCAATAGTCAGAGTCAGAATAAAATTTTCTTAAGCTCGTTTCAAGTAAAGTCTCAAAATTAAAATTATTCGAAGTCTTCCTCTTCCCTCAACCATGGCTGAAGCCGGAGGGGAGGAGATTTCCTCACAAGATCTTGATAATTCACAAGCCACCGGTTTCTTGGGGAGTCAGCACGATCTGAATCGTACTGTCTTTCCTAACCCTAATCGTGGGGAACCGGGTACTCAATCTCAAAATTTATTGGAGGAAGTTGTAGCTTCAACTTCTTCCCAAATTCCTGAAAATGATCTCAATCGGGATGATTCTCGTTCTCGCCCAAGTTCTCGTAGCACCACTAGGTCCGTGCGGGGAGAAAGATCAAGGAGAGGCATTGATTATTCCCGTCAGGGACATCGAGACCAATTCGCTTCCTCCTGGGCCACAGATAGTGAATCTACTCAACAATCCGAGAGCGAAGGTAACGCGAGTGTCTCTCGTCACCGAATCAAAAGTTTTCTCGTTCAATTTGACCAAGCTTCTACAACGGGTTTCATAGCTTATCGCAAGCGTACTCTTCCCCTCGGGGAACAACCCAAAATTGTGTACAAGGAAAATACTCATAAAATCGGTTATGTCGTGGAAAAAGACACAATTCGGTCGTGTTCTCGTCCGGCATACCGAGTAGTTCAAGCAGGGGAAACCATCGGTTTCTTCCCAGCCAGATGGCCTGATGGCATCTGTGCTTCAAAATCCTTTGGTTACAAGAAAGGTCAATTTTCAGTGACCGGAACTTTCGAGGCTATTGGTCCTGATCCGGGCAACTACATGGCTTCTTCTGAAACATTGCCTCAGAATACAGCTCATACCACTCCTCAATCTGTGGCTACTGTACTCTCGGGTAATCGTTCCAATAATACCCAGCAATCTTTGACTTATGTTAACATCGCAGCTGATAAGCGAGTTATCAATACTTATCTCGCAGAAAGATTTACTCGTGAAAATGTTCCTTCAGAACAAATTCCAACTCTCATCGAGGCTTTAGATGAGAGATTCTACTTGGACATAATCCAAATTGCTATTGATAACGGAAATACACTAGAAAATGTTGTCAATGATTACCTGACTTCCATTGAAAATGGGTCCGAACGTAATCCTTTCCGTCGTGGTACAACTTCTGTAGAATTCCAGCCGGAAGAGGTAGGACGGACTAACCCGTCCGCAGAATTCATTAGGACTTCGCCTCCACCAACTGGTCATAACCATTCAGACCCAGGTCAATCTCATACTGTTTCAGGTCATCGAACCGTATCACAACCTTCGACGCCTAGCCGTCCTCAAACAAATCAGGCTAATTTAAATTCAGCTTTTAGAAGTTTACAAATGCCTTCTACTGCTGAAGTTCAGAGTGCTCCTCTGGTTTCTCAACCAAGAGCCACTCAACAGCCTCGTACACAAAGACCAGTCACTGCGCCTGGCACTCGACCTCAAGCTGTACAATATACTGCTATTGATCATTCAGCTCATAGTATGCGATCTCGAACTGCTCCTCCAAATCCTCCGCCTACAACTCAACCGGTACAGGCTCCAATTCAGCCTCCGCATGCGTGGGAGTACCCTCAAGTACCACCACCACCGCATACCGCGTATCCTCCGACCTCACATGCATTTCCTCCTCAAACTTTTAATCCAACTTCTCACACACCCATATATCCAACTTATCCTCAAATTCCTCAACCAATTCCAACAAATTTTTATCCTAGTTATCCTCAAACTCAACAACCTCAGTATGCTTTTGCTCCGCAGCCACCTATGGCTCCTCCAACTCAATTGCCTCCGGGCCCGACTTCCGCTTACCCAACTTTTCCTCCTTCAAATTCAAATCAGCAACCACAGGCACAAGCCTCTGTTGCTCCTCCATCACGCAGTTCTAGATTATTACAAATAGAAGCTCCTCCACCTCGAGCTCCTAATTCTCCAGCTCGCGCTGCTTCGGCTCATCGCCATCGTCCGCAGTCTCGTACTGCTCCACAACAAGCTCAGGCACCGACGACTCCGAGTCGTCCCGAACCTACTAATCCCTTCCGTCCTCCAGACAGGGAGGAGAAGGAGGATTTCAGTGCCGATGAAGAACTTTTTCTTCCTACTCGTCGTGAGGTAGCTATGATTGCCGGCATCGTAGATCCTATTATGAAGAAGCTACAAAAAGGCATGAGCTCCCAGGGTTACAATGTTTATTATCAATCCAAATGCGCCGAAAAGATGCCCAAATACGGAGGTGAAAAGGAGGCAGAAGAATGGGCAACTGACTTCAGCTCATATATTCATCTTCTCGACCTTCATCCCTCCGTAGTCCTGACCACTCTTGACAAAATTTTCACCGGGCAGGCTTTACAGTGGTGGAATCATAACAAACACTTGTACATGACCGGATTGGATTTTACCGATTACCGTGCATGTGCTCAAGCTTGGAACGATTTAATTGCAGATCTTAAGCGTAAGTTCAATAGGTCATACGTCTCCGGACGGGCCGAAATGAACTTAAATGCCACTGCGTATAATAATAAGCAAAATGCCAGCGACTACATCGCCGCTCGCTCCGCTTGTCTCGATCTCATTGATCCTCGAATGGATCCTGAAAAGAAGATCCTACAGATCATCGACGGTCTGCCGGATCACTACAAATCAAAGGTTGAGAATGAGACCGACATCAATTCTCTCAGACTCATCCTTCAGCGACACATAAACATAGCTCAGCGCAACCAGTCGCACCGTGCTCCAAATAATCCTCCTGGTGGGGCTCCGCACGGTCAACCTAAAGTATATTTAAAGGGTCTCGAAGCAACTCCGAGCACCGTTTCAACTTCTATTCATCCTTATCAGAAAAAGCCGAGCGACCTCATTAACCGGGATTACTATGTAGCATGGGACGGCCTGGAATATAGATGTGCTGACACTTCATCTTTTGCTCAAGCTCAAAAGTCTCAAACCAAAAACGATAAAGGTCGTTTTAATTGTCTTAAGTGTAACAGTGAATGGCACAATACTCGTAGGTGTCAAATTCTTTTAAAAGATCAGGGGATCCTGTTCCCTCCGCCTAAGCCGAAGGACGCGCGATCTCCCCAACAACCCAATAATAATAATAGACCTCAAGCTTTGAATAACAATAATAGTAATGCGAATACTTCTCAAAACAATGCAGCTCGGAGTATAGCGCCAGCCGAAGAGCAAGCCTATGCCCAAGCATTGCAAAATTTAAATCAGACAATTCAACATATACATACACAATTAGGTACACAACCATCACAACCTCAGTATGCTCCGTTACAGCTACCGTATTCGACTCAGTCACTTCCATTTATGCCTCAACAGCAATTTCATCCGTCTCTTCCTCATCCTTATCAGCAGCCTGCACCTCAATTAATGCAGTCGGCGCCTCAAGTTCTAAGAGGCTTAACCGCTCAGTCCGGGCCGAGCATTTCTTCAGTTGAGCAAGTTCCTCCTCCACAAGGAACATCATTTGCTTTCTCAGCTACCAGGAATCCTTCTTCTCATTCACGGTATTCTTTAAACCCCAAGGGGGGGGGTGTAGATACACCTGAGCCCCTAACTGAAGTACTAACAATTGATCCGTGCACGGTTGAATCATCTAATATTGATACTACTATAATACATAAGCCAGAATTACTTCCAATTGTAGATACATCCGAAACTACATTCTTATTTCCAGCTACAGCTCAAAGCATACAAATTTCTCCGTATTCTTCAATGCCAAATTCTCCTAAGTGTAAGAACTCAAAACCAGACTCTGAGTCTGATTCTGATTCGGATTCGGATTTTCATTCTAGGGTAGCAGCCTGCAATGGCATCCCCAAATATAAAATTATGAAGCTCTTGGAACATCCATTTAGTATCCCTGCTGAGGGATCTACTCAATTCGCGCGCACTATATCTCAACCCACTATGGAGATTCGCCGCGAATTTCGAGCCAAAAATAAATATGGATCCGATATCTATATCAAAGTTCTTACCGATACAGGAGCTACAATCAGTACCATTAGTCCCGCTACAATTATTAATTTAGAACTTCAACACAAGGTTAAACCGTGTTCACCTATTCAGGCTATGTTATCTCTTAATGATGGAAATAAACATGTCATAACCAAGTATGTATATGTCATTATATACATCGAAGAATTCCAGCAATGGATTAAATGGGGGTTCTTCGTACTCGACAAAGCCCGCGATAACTTGGTCTTTGGGATGGATCTTCTCAAAGCTTATCGAGCCCGGGTCATGTGCTATGAAGGTACTGTCGAGTTCCTCTCTAATCCTGCAGACGCAGACACTTCATCATCTAAACAGAATTTAAAAAGATTACATTCACAACCCATAACTCAAAAGAATAAGAAAAAGAAAGTCTCTGAGGAATTAACTCGAACTGATAGTATTGATCCTGAGTCCAATATTAATTCAGATATAATTTATGCCTTTAATCCATTATTAGATGATCCTTTTTATGGTCTTAATATTCAATCAGAAATTATTCCGGGGGACATGGATATGTCGGATGACTCTTCAGTCACCCAGACTATTCGTCCTTGTTACGAATCAGACGATACTCTCGATGAGGACGTTCAAAGCTTTTCAACTTCTACTATGTCCTCTCGAGCAGAAAAATTATTACCTCATTTCAAACTTAGACTCTGTACAGTCGTACCCACTTTTATAGAACATGATCGTCCCAACCCAGTAAATGTTTACGTAGAAGATAGGTCTTTTACTGGGGATATTATTTTAGAACCGAATAATTCTCTGTTTCAAAAATTTGGACTCAACGTCATGGAAACATGCCTCAGTATCGAGGATGGCCAAGGCGTCTGTCACTTAGCTAATTCAGACAATGATGATTTTATATTGCCCGCTCAGGACACCCTTACTACATATCGGATAATTCCTCATGACAACAATCATCTTCGATCAATTAGACTCAGTACCGAATTTCAACAATATCCTTCTTCACGTTCAATCATACCACCTCCTCCAGTCGTTGAAGGGAGCCAGCCTCTCTCCGACGAGGAGTTCGCACAATTCAATATATACGAAAAATTAGAACCTTCACAAAAACTTCAACTTCGTGAATTGCTTAGTAAATACTACTCCGTTTTCGGGTGGAAACCAGAAGATTTCCATGCCACCGTTAGGGATCCAATTACAGGTGCCACTCTCGAAGTTATGATCGAGATGTTGGACGATTCTCCAATGATCCACCAAGCCACAGTCATGTCCAAGAAATTTCAAGACGTGGTTACCCGCGAAACTGAGGCAGGGATCGCAAGAAAAAGCATTAAACCTTGTCAAAGCTCCTGGGTCTCCCGTATGTTAGTTGTCCGCAAGGGCACTACAGATTGGCGCCCCGTAGTCGATTTTCGAGATGTCAATAAAAGGGTCAAACCCATCGCAGCTCCAGTTCCAAATACTCATTCATTATTTGCAAAATTCGAGGGTTGTACCCTCTTCTGTAATGTCGATATGGCTAACTCATATCAACAGATAGGTCTTCATGAAAGTTGCCGTAACTTTCTCGCTTACATAAATCACTTAGGTGTCTTTCGTCCTCTAACTATGCCGTATGGATTTCTAAATTCTGGTACTTTATTTCAACAGATTATGAACAAAATCTGGTATGTCTTACTCTGTGACTTCCTAGCCTCTTATGTCGACGACACGAGCTTCGGGGGTAAAGATTTTGCTCAGGTGCTCGTGAGGCTAGAGTTAGTTCTTCACATTTGTCTCAGAGCTAATATTAAATTAAAGCCCACAAAATGTTTCTTTGCTTATCCTTCAATTATTTTTCTCGGACATCGCATTAGCGCCGATGGGATAGGCATCGATAAAGAACGTGGCAAAGCCATTGTGGATTATCCGTATCCAAAGAACACCACGGAGATCAGGCGGTTTATTGGAATTTCCAATTTCTTCCGTCGCATGATCAATGGGTATTCCCACGTGGCCAGACCACTCTTCAAACTACTTATGAAAAATGCTCCGTTTAATTTTGACGCGTCCTGTCGTAACGCAATCGACTCTCTTAAAAAGTTGATCATCGATGCTCCGTTATTGGCCTATCCAGCCGAAGAAGGTGAAATGGAATTATGGTCGGATGCATCTGAATACTGCGTAGGCTCTTGCCTCATTCAGAAAATCAATGGAGTTCGTAGGCCTTTAGCCTTTAACTCTCATCTTCTCACCGGTCCGCAGCTCAAGTGGTCTACTCCGGAAAAGGAGTGCTACGCTATCATTCACGGCCTTGAAAAGCAACATAGCTTAGTCATTGGTCGTCCTATCAATGTCTACACAGACCACTCTGCGTTGACCTCCATCCTTAAGACCTCTGAAGTTAATTCCCGCCTGATTCGCTGGAGTCTTAAATTAAGTTCTTACCAAATTAAAATTTTTCATGTCAAAGGGAAGAACAACGAGATGGCTGATAGTCTCAGTCGTCCTCCGCGTGACTTGCCCGATCCTTCTGACGCCGAAGCTGAAGTTGAATCAACCGTAAAACTCTGTTCACTTCGGGCTACGGATTTTACACCGGTTAGATACTGGGTTCTCGAAAATCCCATGACGCTTTTTAATATTCAATCCGATGATCCTAAATTGCTTAAAATTATTATCTCATTACAAAAAGACATCGAAGGTGGTTATGTAGGGGAGAATAGATACCGCAAACTTTTTCAGTTAAACGAGAATGGAACTCTCGAACGTATTAATTATGATCCACTGGGTCCTATGTGGCTCACTGTCTTACCGTACCCCTTTTCGGAGGAAGTGACTAGAGACTTCCACCGGAAATCCCATTTAGGAAATAATAAGATTTTTGCTTTATTACACACTCAGTTTTGGTTTTTCAATATGCATCAAATAGTAGTTAATGTATGCCGATCTTGCGTGACTTGCCAAAGGTACGCCAAAATTAATAGGAAAAATCGAGATCCCTTAAATGTAATGATTACTCCCCAAATTCCTTTTCACAAAATTTCTATTGATCATATGGGACCCCTTCCGAAAACATTCAGGAGTAATGAATATATCATAGCAATAATCGATCAGTGCACCAGATTTCTCTGGTTGTACCCAGTTAAAACTACAGGGTGGAAGGACTTCCTCAAAGTCCTCCGTCCTTTCGTACAACAATATCATCCCAAATGCATTGTCACTGACAATGGGGGTGCGTTCATTGCGAACGAGTACATCGAATTCTGTGAGGAAAATAAAATTACACGTGTCACTACTGCTCCGTATCACCCGAGCTCCAATGCATTTTGTGAGCGGGTTAACTCTACTTTCGGGAGCATATTAAAGAAATTAATATATGATCACCGTCGGGCGTGGGATGAAGCCCTCCCCGAGGTTCAAGATCAATATAATCAGGCAAAACATTCGTCTACACAATTTACGCCATTCTTCCTTATGCACGGCATAAGCCTTCCAAATTATGGAGCAAATCTTCTTACTCCTCATCTCAATCCCGAATGGGACCTTGAACAACAGCAAGTTTGAATTGGTGAGCTCTTCCGGGTAAGGATGCAGGCTTTTCACAATTCCTGCGAAAGTCAGCTCCGCCGGAAGCTCGCCTTCGACAAACGCTATCCTGCAATTACATTTGACATCGGTGATCTGGTGTGGAAGCGAAATTTTACTCGCCCCGCCGGAACCCATGCCAAATTCGTGATACATTACACAGGTCCATACAAAGTATATAGTCTTAATGAAAACATTCACTCTTACTTTCTTTGTGACGTCAACGAAGACATAAATGAATGTCTTTCGGAGCGCCACTTACTCCTAGCTCATGGTCACAATCTTAAAAAGTATGTTCATCCACAACCATTACCGGACGAGGAAACACCCGTCGACGTTGGGTGGATCGACCAGGTCAGACCAGTCCCAGCCGATGACGCCTTCCTCTCTGAACCACATTTGGATCCAACAGCCGATCCACCATACATAAATAATATGCCTATTGTAGATGTGGAGCCGAGGGGGGATTTTACCAACTCAGCCCAACCACCTAATTCCTACACACCAATTCCTCCAAGAGGGCCACTTTCTCGTCATTCTGAAAGTGACTCCTCTTTAGCACCACAACTAAGTATTAGAAGTACTGATCATTCACACTCATCTTGGGGCGTCCGAGCCCCTGTGCTTCAACCACAAATTCCAACTACTAATACACATATCAATCACCCTTTGTATCCAGGCATTATTAATGAGTCGTCGTTCTGCCGAACGCCTGGGGGGTATAAACAGGATGGTAAGATTTTGCGCTCACAAAATCCAGAAGCCTGGACACAAAGAGTTTCAAAATCTAAACAGTTCACATCATCCACAGACACAAACACAGACAATGACAAAACAAATTCTTCAACCACCACTTCGGAGAGCAAAACATATTCAAGCTCCTCCGGAGGAAGTGGAAACTCAAAGTCTGAAAGACCACAGAGTGTAGAGATCGGAATCTTCTCCGAAAGCTCGACTCGGCCGGTCAGACTTACCCAAAATTCCGAGAGTGTAGAGATCGGAAATTGCTCCGAAAGCTCGACTCAGCGACAGAATTTTTCCCCACCAAAGAGTGTAGAGGGTGAACCGTTGTTCACAAGCTCGACTCATTTTGAAAAATCTTTCCCTTCCACAAGTGTAGAGGGCAATTGCGCCAGTTCGACTGGGGAAAGAGATTTCTCTTCCACGTTAAGTTCAAAGAGTGGACTAGGTCCACCAATTGTAAATCCATTTTTACAACCTCCAAAATTCATACCACATAAGAAATTTCAATATTTTCCTAGTAATAAAGAAAATTTAGATTTAAGTAAAAATACAAACACACACACAAACAATCAGACACAGAGTGTAGAGATCGGAGCTCGCTCCGAAAGCTCGACTCAAGGTAATGTGATCACCGCTCCGAGGGGTGTAGAACGTCCAGGAACGAGCTCGACCCTGAGTGAGAACAGAACCTGCTCAAAATCAATTCCGTTAGATCCTAAGTTAGATAAGTTTAATTTGAGCTCAGAAAAAGAAATTCCAACACAAATTGTTTCATTTTCTCCGTACCAGTCCCGGGAATCTGGACTGAGTCCGGGGAAACAAAATAAGTCTCCGAATTCTTCCGCCCAAGGATCCGCCCATTCTCGATCCAGCGGAAGTAAAATTTTAACTCCTACATTAGTTAGTAGGAAATCTGAAAAAGTAAAATTAAGCTCAAATATATTATTGAATGAAAGTAAACATTCAGATTCTCAAAAAGTTCAATCTCCTTCGGGAGACAATTTTCAAAATAAATCTGAAAGTGAAAACGCCGATTCTCAGTCCGAAGAGACTGACTACTACGATACCACCGCGGACCAAGCTTCCGCAATCTCTAAAATTCCTAAGTCTCGTAGGAGACGTCGCGAAGTTACTCCCCGCCTCCTCTCTGACAGTGAAAGACGAACAGGAGCCATCACCAGATCTCGCAGGGCGACCCGAAAACTCTTGGTCCGGAGCCCTCGATCCAAAGCTCCTGGGACTCCCAAAAGCTCGCAGAAAATCATAAGTAGGGACAAAGAGGAAACTTCATCCCAAAGCACTCATGAGGATCAGTTGAAACTCATGGGAATAAAAGTAATTGATAATTATATCAACTGTGTTGGATCAATGAACCAGAATATTTCGGCATTGATCCCCAAATTAAATATTCAAAAAGATTAAATTATTAATGTTTCACTTGCTTTCAGTTGTCTAGATATTGAAAGTAAAGTTCTTTAAAAATTGAAAAGTAAAATATAAATATGTGAAAAATTTCAATTAGTTCCCTTGAACCGAAATTCTCAGAGCTGAGGATCGATCGGAACTCCAACGATCGGAATTCATATCTGGGAATTCACAATTCAAGAGTCCTACCAAATATGTAAAAATTAAAATTAATCAATGATTCATGATTGGAAAAATTAATTATTCAAGTTAGGGATAGGGTGTAAGTTTAAATTAAAAATATTTCCAATGTATGTCGCAGCAAAATGGACATATATCTAAATAATATTGAGGAGATGGAGATCCCCTCAGACCAGGAAGACTATTGGCTTGGGCCCGACACAGGAGAGTGTGGGTCCACCCCTCAAAGTCCTACCGAAGCAACAAATTGGGATCCAGATCCTGTTTTTATTCCTTCAAAATCATCAGACTTGGACGCACAGATCGCCTCCACCTCTACCCAAAATTCTGCTTCACCCGTCACCGCCGAATGTTCAGCGTTAGCGCGACCTAACTCCGATAAAAATGTATTTATTCAAACCCAGGTTAAGTTTAACAATAAAATTAGAGAATGTCCAGTATGTAAATCCCGTAGGGAGCCGGGGAACATTCGGCATATCTTTGCCGATTGTCCCCTCCTTAAACCAAAACCAAAAAGGAAAAGAGTGAGGAGATGTAGTAAATGTGGAGGTACACACAGACTTAAATTATGTAGGCAATCTACAGAAACTTTAATCAGAGTTCATTAAAAATAAAATTTAATTAAATAAATTCCGTACCCAAAATTATTAAAAATTAATTAGGACTTAAAATGTGACCAAATTAAACTTAAGAATTTGAAACTTTACCAAGAATGTAAATTCTTTTACATTCCTTAATTGTAAATCTTTAATTTTAAGACTCAAAGTGAATCAGAGCGTCAGTATAGTACCGGCGCCCTGTCAAACCATAACCAAAACTTGAGTGCTACAGTCATGGGGTGATAAAAGTTCTTAGGTCAAAACTCTAATTGTTTTTGCCCCCATCTGTGAACTTTTTCAATAGATGCCAGGTTCGTGGCCATCTCCTCCGGCAAGTCCTTCTCCGGGTAGTACGCCACATCGAAGGAATTCGACTCGAACGCCTTCGCCGATTAAACCTTCGGCTGCTTCTTGGTCACCATCTCCGAAAACTAGCTCGGAAAGTACTCCTCCGAGACGATCTTCGCCTCGGAAAGCCTCTACTCGAACTTCTTCTACGCCAAAAGCTTCATCGTCTTCAAAACTTCATCCTCCGACTTTAAAGGAGTTGGCGAAGAAGAAGAAAAAGATGTCAAAATTACGTCCGCATGGGAATATTGCCCGAAAATCATATCAAAACGCTCTTCATCAGCAACAGGCTAGGGTTGCGGCCGTCCAGAAAAAGAAAGAAGAAGCCGATCTGCTTCAACGTAAGAAAGAATTTCTTAATGCTGTTCGCAGACAAAATTATCACATAAAGAAATCTGGAGGAGAAGTCCGGCGTAAGGGACGCCCTTCTCGATATTCGCCTCCTCGTCCTCCGCCGCCTCCTCGCTCTACTCCACTTCCTTCAGCATCAACTTCCGCCGCTACATTGAAGGCGACCACTCGTTCCTCTGGACGTGTCTTCAAGAAGGCATCTCCAGCAAAAACAAAGCCCTTCAGCCCATTTACTGGGGTAGCTCGGAAGCCTCCAATTGATTCGGATCTCCGTCAGTACAAATTGGGGGGAATTCTCAAGTTGCATAGGAGTGATGCTCCAGCTACCGTTACGTCAGCAGCTCTGGGAGCTCCTCCTCAACCTCTTCCTCAACCTCATCTTGCCGAAGATATTCATCAGGTTCTTCCCGAACCTTCCCCTCGGGGAAACCAATTGGCTCCTAATCGCAGTCCGAGTAGAACTCCTGCCAAAATTAATCCGTTAGCAAAACCGGAAGATTTTTCTGAAGAGGAAAAATTAGCCCTCGTATCCGCCACCCTCAAAATCGAAACTATGAATAACGACTTTGAAGTTATGAAGACACAGGAAAAAGTGGATTTTCCTCGGAAGATTGTTATTACCGAGGATCCTCCTAACATTCTCATAATTTGTCCAGGGTATAAGAACGACTTCGTCCAGCACGAGGGGATAAATTCTTCTTATAATAAATTGAGGATCACAGCCAACCTCGTGAATACCGCCCTCCTGCGGTACTTCAATCCTCCTCCTCGTTCTGCCTTCATTGAAGCCGTCTTCATGCCTCGCTTAGATCCGGTAAATCCTTTGCCGTTGCCGCCTATAGAAGTCCGGGGGATGGGTCAACCGGGCCAAGCAGATTTGCCTGCTCCTCCTCCGCCGCCCCTTTCAAAAATAAAGCCAACTCGAGTTCCAGATAATGCGCCACGTAATTATCCTCGAACTCTGGAGGTCAACAACATGAACCAAAATACAAGCTTTACGCTTACGCATCGCGAAGATGGTTACATTGTACTTCACACCGGATTTCTTTTCCCTCGGGAATTCTTCAATCCAGAAAATTTGCCTCGAGTTAATCCAAACGCTCCGATTCCTGACGCTCCGCGTCCTGGACCGTCTTCAAATCCGGCGAATCCTCCTCCAAATTCAGCTCAAGCTTCATCTTCAAAGCCAGCTCAAGATCCAGCTCAAAAAGCGAAGAAGAACCCAAGTGCTCCCCGCAAATAAATTTTTCCCTACTAAAAATACATAATGAATTAAAAATTTTCTTACCTTTTCTTATTTTGAAGACGTAAAAATAAAAATACTTATAAATTATTATCCTTCCATCTTTGAAGATCTACGTTAAAAATTATTAGTATCTTTTCATCTTCGTAAAAACATAAAAATCTAAAAATTAAAAACTCTTAAAATCTAAAAACATAACTACATACTTAATAATATAATATGATATTTGATAGGTATTAATATAGTATGGTTTCCTCACTCGCAATACCCTATATTCGATGGTATCGGGTGGGAGGGTCTATCTTTTTAAATTTACTGGTACAAATTGTACATTTCTCTCCAGATAGGCCTCCATAAGAATATGATTTATATGCATTTCATTTTATATATATTTTCATTCACATGAATTTTCATTTTATAATTTTCCTAATTCTATTTCATATTAGTATTTCTTATAATAATTCTAATTAAGCTATACAATAATATGGATTATTTCCCCTTAGGGGTCAGTACATCGTCTTGAAATTTACTATTCACTCTTTCTTTTGAATAATTTTAAATCTAATGATTTCATGCAAATATGAAGTTTACGCAGTAATGAATTTTTCTTGTTTCAATAAAGCAGTTCAAAATCAAATCAGTTTCATTTTCAGGGTTTCAAATTTCTCTTTATTAGATAATCAAAATTTCATTTTCAAAAAGAGTTCAAAATTAATCTGCAAAATCAAAAACATAAAATTATTAATCATTCATTTCAATTACCATCAGGTATGATATAATTGTGTGCGTGCCATTTTCCTTCTCCTTTTGTTCCAGCTTCCAGTCGTAGGGGACACTCCTGCTGCGGGGGGATTGTGAAAGGGGAATGAAAATGCCACTGCGCCTTCATCCTTAATTCTTCCAATAGCTGGAGAGTGGACAAAGCCATCTTCAGCCAGAAGAAGAAGACAGGATCAGACAGGATAGTTCCAAGTCATTCAACTCAGCGCATCCTTCTATCTTCACTGGGAGCAACGTGCGGAACCAACAACAGAACGTATTCGCTACAAGTGGAGCTTCACATTCCATTGCCAAGCCACGCCACGCATCTCTCAGCAAGCAGAGGAAGGAGCACTGCACTCATCAGTCACTCATTACTACTCTACACGCGAACACATAATAAATTTTCTTCTCCGTAAATTTTATAATAATTTGTGGGAAAGATCACAATGGAGACACCTAAGAGAATTCGGAATTTGCGGGGGGATCAAGGGAGTGAAGTGATCCTCTGCGAATCGTGTTGGTGCACGAAACCTAAAATTAGTAAAAGAAAGTATTTTAGTTTTGAATTCATTTTATCAATCTGTTTCATAATTTTCTTTATCTCCATCGTGGTGCTTCCTGTATATAATATTTGTTTTAACTAAATCAAAATAATAATTCGAGGTCTTCAAATAATCAAATACTGAAATCAAAATTATAAAAGAATATCTGTAATATTTGTGATCTAAATTGTACTCACCTGGAATCAACCTTCGGATCCAAATTGGCTTGTAATCCGTATCCTCGGTATCCGTAAGGACATTGTTAAAATTAGTATTGATTGTAAAATTGTGTGGACGAAAACCAAACATGAAAAATCAAACAAATCAAATAATAATTCAATAATAAATGTAAGGCTTGTTGTCCCTGCCCTTCTGGCAGAGGAAAACTTTCATATCATTTTCAGTATCATTTTTCCTTTTTCAATGTCAATTCAATTTTCTTTTCCGTTTTCAGTCAGTATTATTTTTCCGATTAATCTTCAATAAATATTTATCCGTAAAATTATAACTTTAACTGATCTCCGATGTCGTCCAAATTAATCCATGGGCAAACTCATTCGATTCTCATTACAACCACAAAATTAGTTTTAGTATTATGTAATATTATGATGTTCGATTTTCATACTAATTAAGTAGGTGACATATGTATTCGGCCGGGTCATATTTCATTTGTTTTAGTAGTAACTATGATAGTCTATGGAGTTCTTCGATGACTCCTTCATCTATTCTTGCATAATATTATAATTAAATAATTCATTCATAAAAATTTGACAAAATATTTTCTAAAATATAAGGGCTCTGGGGGAAGCGATTCTCTGACCTCGGTGGTGGGATTGCCTATTATGTTGCTCAAATCCCTTGGTTGCTCCACCACCGTCATGGTCATTCTGTCCTTTTGGTAAAGAGAATTAGTAAAGAGAACTTATTTATTATTGGCTTAATAATTCGCACTTCACTACTTACAATTAAACTTAAAATGATTCTTCTACACAAATTCATATCTTTACTTAATATTTAAATTCAAAATTCAATTAGGCAAAAAGGAGGAGATGACAGCATCGGGAGTCGGGATGGAAGCGGGCCCTGACCGCGTTATTGGCTAACCGACGTCAGTGGTTACCGTGACCATCTCCCCAGTCTCAGTTTCATAGAAATACAGCTTGGACGTCTGAGACCCCGTCGCTGTCAACCCTCCTTAACACTTCACAGGTTAAAATTAATAGTTCACTCTTTATAATTTGGCACTTAACATGAAACAAAATTTACATATTTAATATTTTTATTCAAAATTGAGGATGGACAGGACAAGCTGGGCCGAAGAGGGGGAGGGAGATGGAATGCATTTGTGACTGGAAACTCTCAATGCAAACTATCACATCTCCTTTCTGCCCAGTCCTCTTGAGCTCATGGGGTGTGGACCATGGGGTGGTTGCACTTCAACCGGTCTTACCTCTGAGCCACTCATCCGCTGGAAATAATTCTTATAAATAATTCTAGATCTACTAATACATCTTAATCTAATTCATGCAAAATAATTCTATTCATAATTCTAAAAGGTAAACATTGCAATTTCAATATCTCATTGACATAGGTAGGCATTGGCTCTCCGAGCCATGTTCCATCCCCGCCTTATTCACTTGGGAGTAGTTACCCCTAAAAAGTAACTTGGTGGCACCCCCAAAATAAACTCTACCATCTGCTCCATCATTTGTATATATGTAAATAAGGTATGAATGCATAGGTTAAGCTCATTAATTGTAAAAATATAATTTATTTATTTATTAATTTTATAAAAATCATAAAAATTTAATTTTGGAACTTTGGGGTAGGAGAGTGCAAACTCGGGGGTTGAACCAAGGTCAAAGGACACCGGTTCTGACCCTCGTTTCAACGTCCTTCAAATATCATTGTTTTTAGCACTCCGATTCCTAACTTTAAAATTTTTCCCAACCAATTTTAACTTCATTTCATGAGCATACCTATATAGGTTAAAGACATTAGGGGATCGTCTATAATGACGTCCTTCAAATATCATTGTTTTTAGTGCGTCCAGTTGCAAATTTAAAATTTTTTCCAACCTATTTTTTAACTGCTTGCCAAGTGCATTCGTATATGGCCTATTGATGATAGGGGAGGCTCCATAAATGACGTCATTTGTAACTTGTGCGATTCTCAAAATTTATCTAGCTTCTTTTAACTACATGCCACGTACAAACATACTTGGCTTAGTGATGGTAGGGAAGCCTCCATGAATGATGTCATTTGGGATTGGTGCAATTCTCAAAAAATTTCCAGCTATATTTAACTTCATGCCACGTACAAACATACTTGGCTTAGTGATGGTAGGGAAGCCTCCATGAATGATGTCATTTGGGATTGGTGCAATTCTCAAAAAATTTCCAGCTATATTTAACTTCATGCCACGTACAAACATACTTGGCTTAGTGATGGTAGGGAAGCCTCCATGAATGACGTCATTTGGGATTGGTGCAATTCGCAATAAATTTCCAGCTATATTTAACTAAATGCTACGTACATTCATATATGTCTTACTGATGGGAAAGGAGCTTTCATAAATCTTATATCATCTTTTAGCGTTACTTAAATTATCTTGCTCTTTTGTTGAAGCGATTTTAAACTTGGTTGAAGATGCAAAAAGTTTTTATTTTATCTCAATTTTTCTGTACAACTGTTTAGATGGGATTACACCTCAGTTGTTGACTACGTTTTGGCGAATTGAATACATCTCTATGAATCAGAATGTGTCCCTGGAATATTCGGACGAGAGCGTCGCTGTGTATTTCGAAGACAACGTGAATAAATCAATCACGTGGCCATTTCCCCTCCTGTCCTCCGCGTGGGAGTACGCTCAAGAAACATATGGCCCACTCGTGGAGCCCAGCAAGAGTCCTCTGCTCTACGTCATTCTGGGCGAAAACAAACGGGGTCATTGCCATATTCTTTCTTCGACTGAGAAAGAGTCCGGTTTTCGCAATGTTATCGACTGTGGACTCCGGGCACGAAATGGCTGGACAACCCAGACGCCTGAAAACTTTGTAGAGCTTTTGTCAGGGCTGGGCCAGATTATTAAGCATGATGCCGAGGGGAATGAAAATTATGCAGATTTTCAAATTTGTGGACTCTCTATGAAATACGCCATCTTCTACGACATCTACGCTCACCTCAAGGGAGCCGCTACTCCGGATGTGGTTAAATGGAGGGAAGGGAAGGAAGCGGAGAAGAGCGTTTACGGGAAGGCCAATTGTTTTCGTGACTGGTTCCTTCCTATTTACGAAGAATATGGGGGAACAACTCCCTTTCGTAATTTTTTTCGTATTATGAAATCACATTGGCCAGAGAAGACAAAATCCTACAGGGACACTATTCAAAATTTTAAACAGCTAAATCTTGGAGAGTTTGTTCATTTTTGGAGTGGGGCTGCCGATACGGATCTTGAGTCGTTTGCCCAGGCAACATTTCCGTCCTGGAACGACGTCAGTCGCAAGCAGCTGGAAAAAGCCAGGATTAATTTCCCAAATCTGTATAAATATTCGGGTGAGAAATACTAAATAGAAATAATAACAATATTATTTAGTGTAATACTGGAAATATTTTAAGGAAGCGAAGCTTTAAAGCAATAAGTATTTTTTGGTTAAATTCACAGCCAGAAATGCGGCCAATGCGGGTGGTAAAGGGCCAGGACTGGGAATCATAGCTGGAGTCTTTATATTTCTTTTAGTTGTAGTAATTTTGGCCGCAGTTGGAATACGGCGTAACATGCCTTATTTGACGCAGAAATATTCCCTATTTACTAATCGCTAAGGGTAAAAGTAAAATAAAGGACACGGTACTCACCATAAACTTACGTAAATTGACTATTGTACATACTTTTTATGTGTGATTTTCCATATCTTGGATGATTTCATCATATAATTTCGTTTCGTTACATGTGTCTTCTTAAGTCTTAAGTAATAAAATATTTACCAATGACATTTTTGTGTATCCTATTGCATTTATACATATTTTTAAAGTAGTTCATAAATACAAGCATCCTTCATTAAAATGAAAATATTTAAATATTTTTACTAAAATTGATATTCCTTAAATCAAGTCAGGCAGGCCGGATAGGGGGTGCCTACATAGTATTACTATAGTTTTAGCTTTTTAGATGCTGAGCATCTATAGGAATGGCTATGTCCGTCTGTCTGTCTGTCTGTCGATGTGTGATTTTTTGTCGTGCTCCACAGGTCACAGTTTTCAATTTAATTTTTTCAAATAAATTTTAAATGATGGTGAATGCGATGGAATAGAACCCTATTGTTTTTGGAATTAAACGGATTTACCAGTTTTTCACAATTAACGATATAATGGACCAACTTTTTAGCATTAAAATGCATGCAGGAAAAACGGGTCTTTGGCAAGACTTTACATGCTTTTCAATTTCAATACTTGCCACTGAAGCTAAGTAGGTAGGTACATGCGCCGCACGTTCCATATACCTGACATTCAGTGGATATTCGTACCATAGAAAACTTCCGATTAACATAGGATTTTACTAGTAGGGATGCAGGGATCATCCATAAATTACGTCAAACAAATGTTACAATTTTAGGGACCCCCACTGTTATAAGTTTAAAAATTAGCTTAAAATATATCCTTAGCATAGAATTTCACTAGTATGCATGCAGGGATCGCCCATAAATTACGTCATACAAATTTTACCATTTTAGGGATCCCCACTGTCAAAAGTTCAAAAATTAGGTTGAAATGTATCCTTAACATAGGATTTTACTAGTGTGCATGCAGAGATCGTCCGTAAATGACGTCATACAAATTTTAGCATTTTAGGGACTTCGACTGTCATTAGTTCAAAAATTAAAATTACGTAACACAAATTTTACCATTTTAGGGATACCTGCTGTCATTACTTCAGGAATAAGGTTGACATGTATCTCTAACATAGGATTTTACTATTATGTTTACAGGATTCGTCCCTGAATGACGTCATACAAATTTAACGATTTTAGTGCCCCCACTGTCATTAGCTCGAAAATCAGTTTGACATATAACCTCAACATAGGATTTTACTAGTATGCATGCAGGGATTGTCCATAAATGACGTCATATAAATTTTACTATTTTAGAGATCCCCACTGTCATAAGGTTAGATATAAGGTTGACATCCTTAGCATAAGGTTTTACTAGCACGCATGCAGGGTTTGTCTATAAAGGGCGTCGCACAAATTTTACCATTTAAGAGATTTTCATGCTTTTAGTTCGAAAATTAAGTTAACTTATATCCTTAACATTAAATTTTTGAAGCTTACGTACGACGATCGTCCGTAAATGACGTCATTTAAATTTTACTGTTTTAGGGATCCCCACTGTAATTAGTTCAGAAATTAGGTGTACGTTTGTCCTCAACATATGATTTTACTAGTATTCATAGGGAGATCGTTCATAGATGGCGTTGCTTAAATATTACTATTTTAAGTACCCCGGCTGTCATTAGTTTTAAAATAAAGTAAACAGGTACCCATATTATGGAATGCTTCCAGTATTCATGCTGGGATCTTCCATATATGGCGTCATCTAAATACCACTATTTCAGAGATCTGCTCTAAATTTGTTTACGAATTAGGTAATAGATACTTTGAACGCAGGATGTTGCAATAATACATACACGGATCGTTTATAGATGACTTTATCCAATTATTATTATTTGAATAATCCCAAAGTTATTTGTTACGACTTAATCAAATTAGAAATTCAAGTAGAAGCTAAAGTTGAGTTAGGCGCTGTCGTAGTTTCAGCGTTGCCACACTAGGGTTCGACTCCTTTACTAAAGCAATTATTCGCTGTAAGCTCAGCATCTACTTCGGGCCTCCGGTCGACAAATCCGGCGCGAAGCGCCAGGTTTTTATTTTTTTAGCCGAGATCGTCCAAAAATGACGCCATCGAAAAATCACTATTTAAGAACCCCACGATACCCTCTCATCAGCTTAGCGGCTTAGCCATTGCGTAAAAATGGATATTTATAACATGGGAAGTCAACAGTGGCCCAGCAGACCCAGGACGTCATCGGTGGGTTCAATACTCTGACGATGACGTCTTTTGCGGGTAATCCCTTACTTGCTAGTTAGCATAGGAATCTTGCCACGGCCACGATGTAATGCGCATGCGCCAGCGAAACAAACTGATGACTTTAATAAAATTTTTGTTGTTCCCTACATCTTCCCGCTTCACCTTAAGCATGAAGTTTAATTATAAATTTCCAACTCTGACTATCGCATTAAGTGTACTTTTTGTCAGTTTGTCTGTGGTAACTGTGACTTCCTGCCTATTTTTTCTGTTTGTGTATGTATTTCTATATAATAGCCTTATAAAGATTTGAAACGTTTGGGGTACGTATAATAATAATAATAATAATAATAATAATAATAATTTATTCATTGGGTCGATTTAACCGAAGTTCATACAACCAGACTCAACCAGTCACTGTGGGTAAGGAAATAGGAGGCTACCGCGTTAGATCGTCTCGGTCTTTGTACCCTTTTACCTATCCCCGTCCCCTCCTCCACAGTAAAGGAGTCTCATTCCCTAGGCCCCTACAGTAAGTAGTGGTCACTAAGGAGCACCGAAGGAGATTGGGTTTCAATCAACCATCCAGTGACGTTTACCGTACAACACCGAGCCGTAAACGATTAGCAGTGGCCGAGGATCGAAGCCGGGTCTGAGGCTGTTAATTTCGTTACAGTCTGCAGTCCTAACCACTCACCCAAGCACGTCTGCTTTGGGTACGTATACGTTCCCGTATTGCCTAGCTATTAACCTTTACATGTCGAATGCCAAAGATCGAGCAAATTCTGTTGCCTTGTTCTTAAATATTACATTTAGTGGCAACGAAGTACGATCGTTAATCAGGTTTTAAAAAAGGCATGTAGACTTACTAGTTAGTGACTTATTGATATACCTGATTACATTAACAGAATTTATTTGTACGTCAAAAATAGGCTTCGGTCAGTTCGTATTAGCTCAATTAAGTTGACATTTCGTCATTCGTTGATGACAGTACACAGAATCCGGTCTTCTAGTGTTTCGTTACTATTCAGTAACAGAGAATAGCTTATCTAATCGTAAGTTAGACCGAAATCAGGATCTTTGTCATTTGTTGTTTGTTCGTTGGTAAAGTTGAAAGTTGATCTAAAAATCAGGAACAACGTCATCAATAAACACCATCATGAAACGCGTTGAAACATCTCCACTGCAAGATTCCCATTTGGAAGTGCTCAAGAAGCAAATACAGTGTGACGTGGTGTTTGAGGTTGGTCCTGAAAAGGTGAGGATTCCATGCCATAAAATATTTTTAATTGCTCGGTCACCTGTTTTCGAGGTGATGTTTGAGAACAGATGGACAAATAATACCGAAAACTCAATAAAACAAAACAATTATGAGTCAAATTCAACTGTGGCTACTGCAAGTTTGGGATTCATCCCGTTGCCTGATGTGGAACCGGAAAGTTTTCATCAGTTTCTAAAGGTAAGTTGATAGTTAATCAGGGAGACTAATTTTAGCACAACAACAATTTTCTGGTGCATACTGACCTTAAAGGTAAATAATGGTACTTTGAAATTTACGAACTAAAATGAGTCCTATTAATTAGCCAGTGTGTTATGATTTATTTGCATTTTAGTTTATGTATGCTGACGTCCTAGCAGCTGTTGATTCTGTTCCAAAAGTTGAAAAACTGTTGTATTTGGCTGAGAAATACGATGTGTCCTCGTTAAAGGACATATGTGAGGAGATCCTTGCATCAAAGTTAGGGCTGAAGGACGTCGTTCAGCTTCATTCTGTAGCAGAGAAGTATTCTTTGATGCCGTTGTTGGAAACTACTGGACACATAATTTTGAAGTAATTTAGTACTGCCTAATCTTACTATCTTATTCTTAATCCTTATGTTATATTATATATTACTATTATTTTACCATATCGTCAGTGAAGAACCAAAACGACCCATATCAATTTTTAGCTTAAAACAATGTCAACTACTTATCTACAAAAATATTCAAATATATGTCTTGATAGCATTTAAATAGAATATAAAGTAGTAGGGGAGTGCGTATGTGTGATCGGGTTCATTTTTTATCAACTTTGAAAATCTGTATCTTTTTCCACAGACAACGTACAATAACGAAGAAGCTATCATTGTACTTCTCTATTAATACTGTATGTACAAAAAAATGATCAGTGTCGAAAATTAAAAGTTGCAAGAGATACAGGTCATTGTACGAAAAAACTACGGAATGTCTTACAACGGCCCAAGTGCCCTTAATGTGATCAATACATTTAAAGTTAATGGTAAAGTAGGGTCTTAAATGTGACCAATTCAAAAAAGTACTCAAAACTTTCATAATTTTACATAGCCAGAGTTTTCAAGGAAAGAAGCTGAAATCAGTAGTGAAGATAGTTATGACTATAGGTTGTATGAATATTAGATGGAAAGATTTTTAAAGGCGGTAATATTTGAACGGCGGCTACTGATCACACATAAGGGGTGATCACACATACGCACACTACTACTACTTTTCAAAAATATGTTAATACATCATTTTGCACCTTTTCAAAAACATGGAATTAGAAAAATTTGCATCTTTTCAAAAACATGGCGTTAGAACATATTGCACCTTTTTAAAAACATGGCGTTAGAACATTTTGCACCTTTTCAAAAACATGGAATAAGAACATTTTACGTTTATCAAAAACTCCTAATTAACATTGTACGCATGTATGTATCCTATTTTGTTTTTATGACATAGCTTATTTTGATTGTAGCTTAAATTAGATATGGGTAATTTTAGTTCTTTACATACGATATGTATTAACTTTTATAATTTTATTTGTGATTTGTTCACTTATTATAATAGGGAATTGTCTGCACTTATTTCTGAATCAAGTTTTCTCACCATGAACGCCACAGTTATTACACCTATTGTTGACGACGTGAGTGTGAGAGTGTTCAATGCACTGATCAAGTAAGAATCCTAAAATTATAACTTACATATAATTATTACGTACTGTACTTTCTACAAAAATAAAAACTGGCCCATTTTAACATTATCTAATTATCTATGCGTTGTATTGTTTTGTGTGGCGTCTAAAAGTATTTTTTGAATTATTTGTATTTTTTGTACCAGTTGGTCCAAGTCTCAATGCAACAAGTTCAGATTTTACCCGTCGGACGAAAACATACGATCTGTATTGGCAGGGATTTTCATTCGCATAATGAATAGCGATGAATTCCGGGAGCAACATACTAATGTTCCTCGAAGCATCCTCACAGACCATGAGAAACTAGTTATTTTTGAGCGCATAGCTTTGACCAGTGAGGGCAGGTTAGCTCGGTTTTGTTTTATATCTCAATTAATTTTAAATTTCAGTGACACAATTTTTTAATAGTTAAAAGTATTAATTTTTTTGCAGATATAACTTCGATGCACCTACCCACGGATCCAAAACAAATCAGCTAGATTCATTTAGTTCAACGAGCATGAGCAATGATCTTCCACCTCCTGCCGTCGTGTTTGATGACCGAGTTCTCCACACATTAATTCATGGGCAACCGGAACCGATACCGGATCCGGAACCGGAACGGGGGCAACGCGGGTAAGTTATTTATTGTGTTTTCAGCATAGTAATAATATTATTTTATTTTTGTAATGATTCTGATAACTGGCTTTTGATGTTGCCAGTAGAGGTATCAAGCTATTTGAATCTTGCAGTTTCCATTTTACAAAAATAATTCTTTATTATGATCACATATAGGGAAGATAGACCGATGGAAATAAATTTCCCATTAGGCATCTCATTCCCCCACTCCTCCTACTACAACAGAGTAGATCAACGTTCCCGCTCAAATTATTGAAGATTCGATTCGAAGACTGTCTAAAGTGGAACACGATCCGTATCCGTATCCATTATCCGTGGGTGATGAAAACAAAAAATAAATAAAATACAAACTTAATCAAAATAATTTAAAGTTTCGGGATATGCCTGTACTGTAAATACTTTTTATATTGGTGCTAAAGGAAGAAGCGTACTGAAAAATGAAGTTCAGATACCAGTATGTCAAGTTTACATAATTATTTTGTATTTTCCTACTTAATGTTAGATACATTTCTTAATTTAGGTAGCTTTTAGAAGCTATTATATCACACACTAATTACCTATCTAATTAATTCTAAGTTGATTTAAAATTTAATCAACAATATTATCTACATAATGTTCTATGGACTAATATTTAACAAAACTATGAAATATCCTGTTTTACAGTACAACTATTTTCCATGATATCTACTTGTTTAGCTAAGCCAGCCTTAATCTATACACACTAGCAATAATAAAATATTACTATTGACTTTGTACATCTTCGTGCCAAAACACCTATGTAGATGTAGAATATTGCCGATACTTGCATTTAGTATGATTTTTATTTCGATAGGTTATGGAGATCTTGCGCTTTAGTTAAGTTTTTGAATTTAACTTCCTGGCACATAAGTACTGTTGACTGTTAGTGGCATAAGTATTTACAACTTTTTGTGGAAGCATTCTTATGATAGCCATTAATTTAATGCATATCGTGAGTGAAGAATCAAAATAATCTATATCCAGTTTAAGCTATAATTCAAAGGAGGTATGTCGAATAAAGTTCACTAAAAATGAAATAGAATGTAATGCTTAAAATGTTAATACATACGAGTTTTTAAAAAGTTGAAAATGTTCTATATTTACATTTGTTTTTAAAAATTGTGTAAAATTTTCTATTTACACGTTTTTGTACGGTGCAAAATGTTCTATTTACTTCTTTTCGATAAGTGCAAATAAAGCCTTCAAATAATAATACATAATCACATCACATTAGATAGATAATATGCCAATTTATAGCAATGTTTACTTAATAGACATACAGTTACATTTTTGTTACATAGGTACACGAATCATATTTCCGACAATTCCGAGGAAAGTCATGCACGGTACTCGCGATTTCTGTATATTACCGTGATTGATTTGCCCTTTAATGAGACGTGATGTAGCTTCCTAAAAGCCAACTATTTTATGCTACCGCTATTTTGACTGGTAATTAAATCAATCAAGACTAACTCGTGGTCGTTGGTCCAAATAGTTAGGTATTTATAACGTACCTACCCACTTACTAGCTAATCAAGTATGTAAGAGTTCGTCCATAAAGGACGTCATCGAAAAATCCCCAGTTTTAAGAGCATTTTTGACCCCCCTGTGATCAGCTTAATTATTGCTCAAGCGGTAAACTTTAGCATTGATGTCACCAGTAGCAAAGTAGAGGCCCATTGACCCTACCCATGAAGTCCTTTGTGAGCGATCGCGATTCCTAATCAGACTCTTGTTTCACATTATAGTTCATTAATATTACTTTAAACTGACCCTACATTCGTACATTCCCGGAAGTAAATTCTACGCACACACATTTTAATAATTGTTTTTTGGGAATCTTATTAATTCAATGCAAAGGTGTCACCCTACCTATATTGTAGGATAGGAAATAGGGTGTAGGGTGGATCCATTTTTCGGGAAAAAAAGGGTAGGGTGTAGGGTGGAAGAAATTTTTGGAAGACAAATAGGGTAGGGTGTAGGGTGGGTCACAGCGGCATTAAAAAAGTAGGAAGGGTAGAAGGGCGCTGAAATTAAAAAATAGGCACCCTTGCAGGGTAATAATTTCAATAGAAATAAATCGATTTATTTTGATTTTCATGGTTGTCTTAATAATGAGCGCTTATTTCAAGTTGAGACGATTATTGCTTTACTGTAAAACGAGTTAGCTAAAGCGGCGATTCCTTAATGATACTGTATTGTTTGGGCCGGGTACTTCTACCTTTCATGCAGCATGCACAACAGAGTCCACAAAAGATGCCACCCACCAGGTGGGTGGGTCCTAAAAACCTATTCATTTAAGCCCATTTAAAATGTGGTCATTCTATTGTTAAGGTGTCAACTATCAGGAAAACGGAGGTCATCGATGACCTAATTAATGGACCGTGCCCAGTCTCTTAAACGACAACGAAGTCAGTTTTTGTCAAAAACCTAACTTATTCTTGAATATTCTTTTCGTTTCTCTGCTCTGCTTACATCGTAAACATTCTCATATTGCCAGTAGTGTATAACTCAAAGATATAGAATATAAGAATATAATTTATCGAGCGAGCCCGTGTAGCTCAGTGCTTACTGCACTGGTGTCTATAAATCTGCTGTTTAAGCAAATGCTCGCTTCAGGTCTTGGTGATCGAGACCAGCGGCGATGGCAAGTTTTCCCACTGGGTTTTCCTTGTCCACAAGGCAGTGAAGGGCTCGGCGGCTCTAACCGTCAATGTAAAATGAAGTTCGCCATAGAAGTAGGCCCCACTAATGTTGGAATGACAAAAACCTGTGTGATGGCACAAAGCACGAAGTGAATTCGAGGTCGGGCACCCTGTAAGAACTGCGGTTAAATCGGGGCAACCTCAAATTTATTTTTATTTAATATAATTTATCGAACATAACTATTTATTTAGTTGACTTCTACATAGTGATATACGAATGTCTGTCCATCAAGTTAAAACTGAGCGTCTGCATTAATTACTGAGTAGAAGTGAAAAAATATCTAAAAGTGAAAACGTGAGTTCAAAATCATCTTAAAATAAGCAATTTAGATGTTAATGTTTTAAAAGATCATTTCTTCGAAAAAATTTGAAATGTGACGATGCAAATACGAACATACTAAAAATTTATGTTAAAGTTTATAAATTAAACTGTTCAATAAAAAATCACTAAAATTTAAACATAGAAGGGTAGTCTAGGAAAACTGAAGGGTATGGTGCTGAAAAGGGTGCGGAATTTATTTTTTGTAGGGTCGACTACCCTTGAAGGGTGCGAAATTTTTTTTTTATAGGGTCGACTACCCTTGAAGGGTGCGATATCCGAATCGACACCTTTGATTCAATGTATTTCTATTTGATTTACTAGCGACGTCGTTCTTTTAGCTCATGAACAAATATGCCAAGCGTAATCGTAAGTCAGAAATTGCGACGTTGGTTTGTTGGCCCTACAAATTTATAAAAATAAAATCAACAAAATGTTTAAAAAGAAAAGTCTTCAAGATTTTGGTAAAATCCTGAACGTGTTTTACTTTCTCCATCTTTCACCGTTCAAATGGAACCATCTCACGAATTCCGTTCAAACACCAAAGGCTTGGTACTCGGTTCATTTGATTGCATGGAAAGCATTTATTTTGTATATCTGCTTCTATTCCTTACACTGCCTTGCATCTTTCTTGAGACGCTATGTGTTTGGTGGTAATAAGGGCCATGGCATGGCCAGTAGGAGCAGAGGGATTTCGATGCAACAGAATTTGCCATGCACTTTATTTGGTTGTGTCTCAATTATGTTGCTGCGATGAGCGTCAATACCTGGCTCGAAATGGGAGAGATCCGTGAGCTCATAAATCAGATTTTGAAAATGGACAAGTTTTTCTCAGGTATTAAATACCTGTGTTGTTTTAGTTTTTCATCGATTTGTATTTTATTTTGTCTGACAATATTTCAGAATTGTTATAAAGCAAAACTTTGAATTTATAGTTTGTTTTTTTCAGGAGGTCAATCAACGAAGGTAACCCTTCTGGAAAAATCCCTTCCTTTGGTCATTCCATGGCTTTTCCAAAACGTGTTTCTCGAAACGCTCATTTTTCTCTTTGATCCGAATAATCCAAGATTTATGTTCTACCCCTTTGATGGGAAGGGAAGCTGGGGCACCTATGCGTTCCCCTTCCTTGAAATGCACTTCAACTTCCACATAATGTACTCTGTACTGTAACCAATAATCTTTAGGAAATCCATAACTGCTAACATAACATGCTTTAAAAAGACGCCGCTTTGTCATGGTCTTAGTTATAATAAAAATAGTTATAGGATTTTACAGTTTAATTATTCCGGATTCTGGGGTACGGCTACGATAGATGGTTTTTAAAAGGTTCAGTTTGTTATACAATTAAAATTAACAATGACGATACCCACTGATTCACCCAAAGTTTTTCTATTTAAGGATCGCATTTAGTGATTTGACTACTAACTATGCAGTTAATTTGAATAGCAACAGTATTAGGGGTCGGCGTACATGTAAATATTGTTTTGAAAATATTTCTGATATAAATAGTGTTTGTTAATTGCTCATCGTGATCGTAATTAGGTTAAAACATAATTCATACAAACCAAAACACATTACAATTTTATTACGAACATATATCTGAGAGAAAATAGGTTACAGATGAATTTACAGTTAATAACTTTATAGGCATTATTTAGTAATAAATGAGTAGCACAAACATACTATATTGTGATTATTGTCTCGAGCCTAAACTACTGTAAAAGAATTGCATTTATGGTCAGATTAGAAACGATGACAATTAAAACCAATAAATAAGTACGCTCTACTATAAAAATTGAGCCCACTTGAGACTTGAGCACCCAGCGGCTGAAGAGCTTTAAGAACTCGCGGCTCCATTTTCTCCAGGTCATTCATCACCGACACCGACGCTCCTAGTCCGTTGCCCTCTCCTTTAATTTTCCATGACTTTAAAAATATTTTCGAGTAGTAATTCATATTACCCACCAAACTACAAAGTATAAACTCAACTATTCCGCAACTGGTCACAATCAATGGAAACAATGCGAACCAAACTGGATTTAATTTGTTGTAGAGCATCACAGTCCCATAAAGTCCCACTGTGTGACCTCCAATTATAGCCAAGAGTAGCCCAGGTAAAATCATTTGAGAGAGGAATTCGTTTCCCATTTTATTCAGGACTTGTAGACCGCCGTAGATTCTTAAAGCATTGTTTCTGCCCAAATTTTTCTGGTGCCTTTTAATGATTTGCGGTCCATTTTGAGTTGCAAATCTGACCCAAAACGTCGTACAATTTGCATATAGCAAAATAAGATTTATATAAAAAATAAAACAGTTACTTATATTGATGGCTTTATAGCACTCTAAAACGAAGTAAAGAATTATTGTTGGCCAGGATTTGAGTGAATCTGGCAAAAGGTAAAAACAGTAGCGATGATTATTTGGCTGGATTAAAAATAGAGCTGAAAATTGAAAAGGTACGAAAATGCTGAGCTTCATGAAGAGGCTGATAGCTAGTTGACATCCGTCGTCTTTTAGTGGATTCTGGCCTCGAAATAAAGTATCTAAAAAGAAAGAAATTGTAGATACAGATCAGATAATTAGAATTTATTTTTGGGTAACATATCGTTAGTGAAGAGTCATTCTGTCGTAAGTCCAGTGCACGGCTAATATCATTCTGTCGCACGTCCATACGATTCTTAAAGTCATTCTGTCGCAAGCCCATTCAATTGGCGAGGTCGCTTACGCGTTGTACTTTGCGTTGGGTGGGGTAGAGTGGTATGTTACTCACTGTATTGTACTCTTGACGTGCATTTAGGAGTTGTGCACAAAAGACGTAATAAAAATGTCATTTCCATAACATTTTGCGCTTTTGAAAAACATATAAATAGAACATTTTACACTGTAGAAAAACATGTAAATAGAGTATTTTACACTTTAGAAAAACATGTAATAAAACTAGATTTAACACTTCAGAAAAACATGTAAATAGAACATTTTACACTTTTGCAAAGCATGTGAATAGAATATTTTGCACTTTTCAAAAAGTGTTTTTGAAAAGTGCAAAATGTTCTGGAAATGGAATTTTTATTACGTCTCTTGTGAACGACCCCTAGGTGTACATCATGAGTACAATACAGTCAGTAACATACCACCCCCGCCTAATGCAAAGGACAACGCGGAAGCGACCTCGGCAGCAGCTAACAATTGAATGGACTTGGGACGGAATGACTTAAAGAATCGTACGGACGGACTTGCGACAGAATGATTTTAGCCGTGCACTGGACTTAAGACGGAATTACTCTACACTGACGATATATTGACCTAGTTTACATGCGCCAGTAAAATGCGAAATAAGAAAATGTGGAATTGAAAAAGAGAACTTAAATTATCCCGCATTTTATTAATCCACATTTAGAGAAGCGTTTACATGCCGATGTAAAATGTGGCATAACGTAGAGCAAGGATAATCAAGGATGACAATGAAAGCTTAAAACGGCGCGCGTTATTTTGAAACCGCCCTTATTCCACATTTTTCCTCTTATCCTACCTAGAACAAGTGTAATATACTATGCCACATTTTATTTCACATGTGACGTCATATTCCACATTCGGTGTAATGTCCTGCGCGTTTACATGCACTACCAATGTAGAATAAAAAAAGTCGAATAAAGCCTTTATTCCACTTTTCCTTGCATGTAAACTAGGTCATTGTAATTTTTTCTACCTATTTACATTATGTGGAACAATATTGAAATACTTGAGCGATTTTGTCGAGTGATAGCTCATTTTTTGCAGATAATATTTTTGAATGGGCTCACCTGTGCTGTGTAGTCTCGATCAAATTCAATCAATTTATTGACAAACTTCTGAATTGCGTGACGATTCATAAACATACTCAAAAGAAATAAAATTGGACAACTTGCATTAAAAGCATAGAGGTAATTAATGGCAGTTTGGAACACGTCATGCCCTTGTAATCCCTCAAGAAAACCTAACATTGCAGTTACCTGTGTCCCTATAAGGCATATAATATTGACAGCCCACAAAACCCATTTAAACTTGAGATTCTGAACTTCCAACAGCTTCCGGTCTGGATCCCAGTAGAACGGGATTCCATTTAGAAAGGATGCTCGAGTAAAGAAGCATGCGAGTAGACTGAGCGTTTGGGATGTAAACATCGAGATGCGAATTGTTTACAATTTTTGACTTTACAAATTTATATTTGGATGGAAATACCTCGAGAGGATGAGGATTAGCACACTTTATTTGGTACGTTACGAAGACTGAATTGTGAAATAAAATAAAGTTATTATTTTCTTTGAATGAAATAGGCTTAAATTAGGTGTATATAGAGTTTGTATGTCTTGCGCATATAATATTTCTTATCCTTGCAATTTAGGTCATTGTTATTAAAAGTTATTACTCCTAAGCTATTCCCGAATGAGGTTAAAACGAATAAATTATTTTCATATTAATTATCCTACCATTCACTTAACTTCTCAAATATCAAATTACTTTACAAATAAAAATATTATTGTTTTATAAGAATATGAAGACATAGGTTAAACTTTAATTACAATACAAATAAATTATGATAATTTAGCACAAGAGAAACATAATTGAGTATGTAATTGAAAATGATTATGTTAATTATATAGTATGACTAGCAGTCAGGCCCGTTGTCATGCAACGGAGTTGTTGTAAGGGCCGTGTTGGTCTATGGAACTGTGTAATTATAATTAGTCTTTAAAATTTTGTTCCACAGACCGACGCTGCCCTAACAACAACTCCGACTCCGCTGCATAGGAACGGACCTGACTACTAGTTACTATATATATCTACTACTATTCGTAATTCCAAATAATTCTCAAAACTGGGGGGCGCACCTTGTCATAGCATGAGCCGACATTCAGCGTAAACTTTGACGGTTCATATTTTACACACGATTCCTTCCTCACGACAACGATTTACACAGCCGCTCTATGTAAGAGATATTGGATAGGCAAAAATATGTAAAATAAAGTTTTCATAGCAATAGTGCTAGGAAATGTATTGCGGTCGACTTTAATGATATTTTGACAATAATTATGTGTCTAGTAAATATGCCTTAATTGAATACCCTAGTAATTATTAACATTTGCATACATTTGCTATCTAAAATAGGCCGCAACTGAATTAAATACTAATTTACTAAGTGTGTTGTAAACATTTAATTTTAAGCCTAATGGTATTGACGTTTATCTTCTCATCGTCAGTAGTTTAGGGTTTATACTAATTACTAATCGACTGAATGAAATAATCAGACCAACTGAAGTCAATTTATCATTGGAAGCATATAGACGTCCAGAAAAAAAAACAGTAGTAATTTTGCTTGGACGTTAAAAGTAGGAGTAAAATGAGCGAGATACCAAGCTCGGAAGTACGGCTGTGCTGTGCTACGTCACATGTCATACATATCATGTACTTTAAAATTTTAATTTCGGTTCCCAGTTTAAAATGTAAATACTGTAAATGTTTGAATAAGCGCCCGGCAATTAAGTAGTGTATTTAATTACTGTATGTAGGGGCCCTTCCCAAAGATGTCAAGAGAAAATAAGGATGGCTTCCACTCGCATACCTGTAAGATGAGTTTTAGTTAGTATGTGGATTTTTACAGTGGTAAATTCATAACATTTTTTCACTTTGGACCAGGGAGTAATTAAAGCCAGAATTAACCCGGGAAGTAAAATAAACTCAAATGCGAGTTAGGAGACCCGGGAGTTATTTTGGAGCTTTACGGTAATAATTATATTCGGATTATAGATTTTTATTATTAATGTTACACAATAGCATAATTATATCACAAATCCATTAATAGTCTTTTAAATGCATTTTGCTATTTACGGGGAATCAGCCCATTTTTGTACCGCTCTAATGTAATCAAAGAAATATAAATACTTTTATTGCGTCAATAATTTGTGCAAGTAAATTAGCAATAGCAATAAAATCTAATTATTACCTGAAAGATAAGAGGAAGCATATAAATAGTGAGTGCAAAAGCGGAATGAAATTGTGGGTATATAATATAGCGATTTAATTCATTCTGTAATTTTATAAAACAAAATTGTATTAAAAATAATTTACGGTTATGCAATTTTATTCATAAAGTCAAATTGACATTCAACAAAAATATTGTTGTTATTACTGTACTGTTTTCTAGTTTTTGTTTGAATTTTGAAATAAAGCATTTAAAATTCTGAGTCCTGCCTTAAAATGCAGCTACGTTTTAATATTTGTGTCAGCATTATAACAACCGTATTATTGGTTCAGTGTTTGTCCGTCTCAGGATTTAAACAAGAAGTATGGCTAAATTTGGAAGATGGTGTCGGAGGTGACCATCTTTACTTTGCAAAAAATCAACCAGATTTGTCCGCGTACAGAGACCTGCTTCCTCGGGTCACGAGTTATTGTGCCAAAGGAGTGTAATGAAATTTCGTATTTGTTTTTCTCTAATCTCCATTAACATAATTCAGTTAGCATATTTATTTATTAAGTAATTTAATTTCTAGTATATTGTACATCTAAATCTACAAGTAATTTTTATTACTGATTTATGCTTTTGTGTTTTTTTAGCTGGTGGACTTATGCAGACATAAATTTTGAATCTGCCTCCAAAACAATGGGCAGTCTTAAAGATGAGAAATTAATTTGCAGGAGCTTCAATGCCTCCGGTTTAAAATCCCTCCGTCACTACGCTGTTTCGGACACGTCCATTGACTCGATTAGCTTGTACTCTGGGACAAGCTTTAACGGACCCGAGATTTTGGTGGATGTACCAGCATATGTTGGGATTTCCACAACGATTGGTTCTCTGGCAGCCACAGGGACTCCAGGCTCAAATTGGAAGTTGTTTGAAGGCCAATATTTAGATGGAAAATCATTTTGTTTACAAGTCCCAAGAGAACCTGGCTACTATTTTAGTTGGATTGCAAGAGTCCGGGCCGAATTAAATTTGACAACTATTGGGTCTGTATATAAAGGTTGTGACCCTGAATGTGCATAACATTAAATTATCGTGAATAGTAATACAATAATTATACAGAGCGGAGCGAGTTGAAGGCGCACATGTTAATCCCAATATGACAGAAACAAAAGAAATCCAAGTTATGTCAATAAATTTTTGTTTGACCGAATTAATAAACCAATTTACTATATGGCTGTGATGGCAAAACGTAAGTATGTAATAAACACTGTAATACGTAATTTAAACAAAAATTATCTAAGCGGTAAAGCTCAAAGAAATTAATAAAAGTAATTTGACACCATTTCGTGCTTAAAGCTTTTGTTAGCAAGCATCAAATGAAAACGTGTCGCAGTTGTCAGTGGTTTATGACACACTTTTATTTCCTAATTTTAATTGAGGCGGCATACAAGTACTAATTACAGGTGGAGCAATAAAACGGATTTAACGTATCTCATAGTATAAGCAATTTTTTTAAATAGGTGCGGGGACCACATAAAGAAGGTGCGGAGTTCATATGAGTTGAAGAGGTATTATGCATAATCTACATTTTTAATTATAAGAACATAACATTTTTTTCAAATCTGTTAAAACAGATTAATGTGTATCGTCTGTGAAGAACCAAAATGACCCATATCCATTTGTAGCTTGAAACAATATCCACTATCTATAAAAATGGTCAAACATGTCTTGAAAGCATTTAAATACAATATTTTCACACTTTTAAAAAATATGTAAATAGAAAATTTTACACTTTTCAAAAGCACGTACATAGAACATTTTACACTTTTCAAAAACATGTAAATAGAACATTTTACAGTTTTCAAAAACATGTAAATAGAACATTTTACAATTTTCAAAAGCTTGCAAGTAGAACATTTTAAGTTTTTCAAAAACTCCTAATTAATATTTTAGGCATGTTTTTCATTTTCTTTTTATGATCGATTTGATTCTAGGCTAAATTGGATATGGGCCATTTTGGTTCTTCAAAGACGATAACGATTACGATAACGATACATTTACGTGATACATGTACTAGCTTATGATTATATGTATCATGAATTTAATAGGTCCTACTTATCTAACTTTTGTAAAAAGTTTTACAAATAATGTATTTATTACCGTAGTTTCGAGAAGTACATGGATGACATAATTATAAACTGAGTACTAACACCATTAGGTAAATGGGTAATGATAATAATTATTAGTACTTGTATTTATTAAATTCATGCAGTACCTATAATTGTATTGCTAAAATTACATAATGAGGAATATGATTTCACAAAATCATATTTTTCTACACTTCACGGGTATTTAATTCTTAGGACTCAATCGTTAGTAGAATTAATCATGTATCGACGTTATGTACCTGTACCTTAATATAGGATTTCGTACCTGTTTTTGTGGATTTCCACTGATTTATGACTATGTAATATTATTACATATATTTTCTTCAAGCTTATCAACACTGAAAAATGTAAACAGTTCAATAACGAGTAATTACATGTATGTGCAATTAGTAATTAGTAAGACAATAAAGGTAAAGCTATATTAGTTGAGTGCGCGTATAGTGCTGTAGTCCTAAGTCCTAACTAAAATGTAAATTTTGGTTGTCATTATTTGACTGGACCATTATATATGCTCTAATACTACAAAAATACAATATGGGCTAACTACATCGAAATCACGCTATATACATGCGTAGATATTTCTGTTATGCAAATAAACTCTAATGGTCCTGTAGTTACCATTCGCTATCCCTGTAACTTTAGCCAACTTCTCCGATAAATGTGAATGGAAGGCGACTGAAGATAATGGCATTACTAGGCTTAACATACATAATGCAACTTTTAAATTACTGATTCCATACTTTTGAAAATCATTAAAATCAAAGTCAACAACTCACCCAGCCATAAATATGCGGTAATAATTCAAGGAAAGATTTAAATGAAACACCTATAAATAACACCAGCCAGTTTTGAACCGTGTGCCACTATAAAGATAGTAAATGCAATATTAGATACAGAAATACCCATAGGAAATTAACACAATAATATTATCATGCATAACAAAAACATTAGTCAAAATATATAGTGAAATAGAAAGGTAATGTAATGCCCATATAATTTCGTTGGTGGGTGGAAGAAACACACAACGGAAAACTTGTAAAGTTACAGAAATGATGATTAAAAGTCAATTTTGAGAATTAAATTTGAAAACAAAAACAAGGTGACTGAAAACTTTTCCTAATCTACGCCCGTTATTCAATGACGATACATTTCCATATTCGTCTTTAGCCACATACTAATCTCCCAATCGATTTTTGAATTTTTGGTTCCTATATAAGCCGAAAATCAACGCACGAAATGAACCAGTACCAATCTAGCACTTGTACATTGACATTTGACTACACAATATATTAACTTTTAAACAAAAATTTTAAAGTTTTGAAAATGCTCCGATTGACAGTTTTGGCCATTTTAGTAGCGGCCGCATCAGCTATTTCTATCGTGCCACTTGGAACAGGGGGCACAGGTGGACCTGCAATTGAAGGAATTACAGAATGTGGTAAATTTTCAATTATATTAAATCTGTACGTAATTTTGTGCTACACTACGGGTTATTTACGGAGAAAAAACTTTAAATTTCAATGTCACATAAATATAGGATCAGCGGGGAAAATTCTAGCGATTCGTGTCACGGGCTGTACTGCACCTCCCTGTGAGTTGAAAGTAGGACAGACGCTCACCGTTGAGTCGGACTTTGTTCCTGGTAATTGACTTAATTCTTTTTGCATTAATTACATTTTCCAATAATATAGTAAATTATAGTGTCTATACTCACGACTACTTAGGTTTAGTTAATAATTTTGTTGATTTTTTTTTAGCTCGTTCCCACAAAGCCCTTACGGTCAATGTGGAGATTGACAAAGATGGTGGGAATATACCCTACAAGACCGAAAGTGTGTCAGCCAACATGGAGCAAGGTCAATCTTACACCATTACCCTCCCACTGGATGTCACAAGCAAATTTGGAACTGGGGTAAGTCTCGTCCTATTTTACTCGGTGGAAAATTCCTTATAAAATCCTATCATACTAGTATCTCATTACATAATGGTAGTTTTAAAAATTCTTAATGACGATTTATTTTTAATTTTTTCCAGGACATGAATATTAAGATTGAAGCCACGGACAGCGGAATGTCTGAATTGTGTGGAATGGCTGGGGCTATTATTCATTAAAAATCTCATCTATCTGTATTCTTTTTTACGATTACGAGTAAATGTACTTTACATGGTATTGTTTCCTAGTTTAAAAAATGAATCTTCACAGCTTAAAGCGACAAGACATAATTGACTCTCAAATAAAGTTTTCTTATTACAATATAATATTATTGTTATTAGTGTGCTTATGATTGTTATATTTGGATTATGTGAAAAATTTAAAATAAAAACTTCCCATGTAATTTGATAAATTAATATGTCTATGTTGCACTTCAATACGATTAATAAATATCTATTTCACCTTCATCATGATATTATTGTTTTTAAAATTTATATGCCTCATTCTGCTTTTGATTAGTTACTCGAAAATCATGATTTATTAAGTTGCATTATTTTCTAAAGACAAGAAACTGAATCTATTCCATATATAATACCTACATAGTATTGTGGGTCGTACATAAACGATGTCATCGGTAGGGTTAGTGGGTCTAGCCGCAGGGATTAATGACATGCCTTGTTAAATATAGCCGTTTATACGCAATAATGTTAAAAGCTACAGTGATGCCATGGGGATAGGTTGGTCTTGGTCCTAGCCTACAAATAGTGGCAATTTGAATGACATTCTTTATAGCGCAACTTGATTCTACAAATTGCACTTTCGTTACTTGCACTTTAAGAAACTGTGTAACAATAAATTTCGGTGTATCGAAATCTCCTATATTTAACTATACTGTGAGTGACATTAATAAAATATCTGGTAGTTAAATTCAAAATTAGAATTACGCAATATTGTTAGCCACTTGGAATACCTCCTTTTCTTAAGTATCAATCCATATTGTCGAATCCATTAACCATTATATTAAAAATATTACACTTATTGATAAGGCACTATTAGACAGTGCAGTGGTGCGCACTACTTGCATGTAATAAGGCATAAGGATACTCACACTTGGGTATATCACTATATAAAATATTATCAAATCAATCAACGTGTGATCAATTTCAATTAGTATAAACATGTCCACACAAATTCAGGACAAGCCTATTGTTCAGCCTCAATCTCGTTATTCCCTTCTGTGTTAATTGCTTCTAGTATCCGTTTTTATTAATCAGTACAAGCAATCAGAAATCCACAATATAAACCGGTACTGAATAATATTTTGTGGCTTAAATCAAAGGCAGGATGACATTAGATATATATAGCCTTTACTATATATCTGTAATTAAGTTTTCCAACTTTTAATGCGGGTATTTTGATGTAAAAGACAAACACATTACCTACCGTATTTTCTGTAATAGTTAACGGGACTTGAAGGTCAAATATTGAGTCGTAGACGGGTTTATTTTACTCTTTTATTCGTCAGCAGAGGGGTATACACTAGTAGGCGGGTCTCCTGTTATAGGCAGTCGCAGTACGGTAAATGCAAGCAATAGGGACAGCAGAATCAGATACTGGGCTAACAGTTAGCAGTTCCTTCAGCAAAGCAATGTACCCCGTCCCCTGTGTAGCAAAACTAAAACAGAATTATTAACTGCATATTGATTATCTGTAGAGAAAGGCTTTCACTTACAAGTTCACGTACAAGCTACAGTGCATATCGTCTGTGAAGAACCAAAATGAGCCAGTTCCAATTTAAGGTAGAATCAAAATGTGAAACATGCGTAAAATGTTAATTAAGATTTTTTGAAAAGTGTAAAACGTTCTATTTACCTACATGTTTTTCAAAAGTGTAAAATTTTGTATTTACATATTTTTGAAAAGGTCAAAATATTCTATTTAAATGCTTTCAAGACATATTTCAATATTTTTGTAGATAGTGGATTTTGTTTTTAGCTACAAATGGATATGGATCATTTTGGTTCTTCACAGATGATATATAAGGGGAAAAGTACAAGTAGGTACATTACAAACGAAAACGAAAACGAAAACAGACAAGAAGACCTTTCCACACAGTGAGCAAGTCGGTGCGATGCTGAAACCCAAAATAATAAAATTGAAGGCTTAATTTCATAACCCTAACCTTGGCTAATTATAATCGTCTATAGATATACATACTATAATGGGCTACGTGCAGCCCTGACAATGACATTGCCTTTAATGGCTTTATGATGTGTTTGTGTTTTTGACTTTGAACTGATTCAATGACTCGTACTTCTTATATAAATGACTCTCCAGTCATTTGACAAGATCACTCACCAGTACCATTAGTCACGACACTGCACTTCTTACAACAACAACAACGGTACTCACTCACAGTCGCCCTCAGCCCCACACGCTGGAGAAAATGCTTCGTTTTGTAATAATTGTATCCGTTCTGATTGCTTCTGCGACGGCAGCCACAATTACGCCGATCACTTCATCCCAAGGACCAGGAATTCAGGGTGCCATTACTCAGTGTGGTAAGATGAATTTCTGCTTTTAAAAAAATTGAACATAATACTTTCCATTTAAAATTTCATGGCTTTTTTTAAAACATTTGAGAAGTAAAATTTTCGAGGGTTATGTGAACTTACAACTTGTCTTAAATTCTTGAATAGGATCGAGTGGGGAGGTTCTTGGAATTCGTGTAAGTGGCTGCACGGCTATGCCATGTAATTTAAAAGTGGGCGACGTCGTGACTGCTGAAGCAGATTTTAAGCCCGGTGAGGTCAACTTCTGAAATGTTGAAATAAAACATATAATCTTCTGTAGTGAAATCTTTCATAATAAAACAATAATTAGAAAAACACCATTTTATATATATATAATACACAAATAATTTAAATTCGAACCTTAAATGTTTATTTAGCAAAATCCCATGACGTACTGACCGTAGACGTAACGGTCATTAAAGATGGCCTGCCCATCCCATTCTTGTCTACCGATGTGGCTACCCCCGTTAAACAGGGTGAAATGTACACCGTGTCACTTCCACTTTTAGTCACAGACATATTCGGAACTGGAGTAAGTGTGGCCTTGCTTCATGTTTTCAAAATATCTACATGCTGATAAATGACTGCTATTTTTTTTACTTTATAATTTACTTCTATTCTCATTTATGTTAATCTGCTGAATTTTTTAGCCCCTGAACATCAAAATACAAGCGGCTGAGGGCGGCGTCATCGAAGTATGTGGAGAAGCTACCTCTAATATTATGGATCGTTAGTCTCCTAAATCACATATAAAGTTTAAAACCATGGTTGCAAAAATATATGTTAATACGTACATACATCACAGAAAATAAATTTCCACCTTCCACTTTCTTGTAAGTCCCTTCCTACCAATCGACTAATTAGTACCTAGGTAAGTTTGCGTATGACATAATATATTCGCATTATTGGCCTTAACTAAAAAAAATTAAACGTTATATAAATCAATGACCAAACACTTAAAATATTGCATCTTGTATGATCTTGTATTTATTCCATTTAATCGAAATCAAAACCAAACACCAAACATTTTCAAGAATCATATTTTGCTCTTATCTAAATCCCATCAAAATTCAAGAATCCATATGTCAATTGGATTCACTTATACAAAATAATTAGTTTTTAATAGCACATCTGTCAATAATTATAATTAACTATTAATCAGTATATCATGCTCTTCCTTTGGGTATTTGGCTTTCAAACTCACAACTTAACTATATACGGACTTACGTACGGAACGCATTGTACTAAGTATGAACTGTAATAACTACTAAACTAAAAACTAACATTTAATAGTATCTATTAATACTCAATCTACACCAGACTGAAAACAAATAACTTGTCTAATAAATGCAAGTAGGGCCGAATAATATGGTCAGCGAAGGCAGCCCCCCCCCCTTGCCTCAATTTTCAAAAAACATGTAACTAGAACATTTTGGAGTTTCCAAAACTATGTAAGAAGAATATTTTAAATTTTAAAAAACATGCAAATAAATTTTTTCTGACATTTAAAAAACATGGAAATAAAACAATTAACTTAATTTTCTCGAAACATGTATGAATAGAACATTTTGCAATTTTCTGAATTAAGTAAAAAGAATATTTTAAACTTTTCTAAAACATGTAAATACAACATTTTGGTTTATAAAAGAAAACCATCAATAAATTCAATATAGTGGTTTTTGTAGTGAAACAAATTGCTGCCTAAAAGGAAATTCCTTCGTCCGGCCCTGAATGCAAGCATACTTAAGTAAGTAGTTGTCACTTAAATTCGGATTCTATTCAATCCTTACTTATAAAACTATACAAAAATACAGATATTATATGAAAAAGTTCAAAAGTATAAGTATAATACTCATTGCATTGTAGTAAACGTAAACAAAATATAATAAAGATACAAAAAAAAATAATCAGTAAGTCCCGGAAATCGTGCCTAAAGTTTGGTTAATGAACGATACTTCTATTTGACCAACTCAACCCCAATTTTCCTCCCAATCCTCATCCCAAGCCGTGTTATAAGTTTCATCATACTTTGCATTGTTAGGCACGGCAACCGATGCTGCAGCCGAACCAAACCCCGTCTCACCCCAATCATCCTGATCATCCATACATTTTTCAGCGTCAACACCGTCGCCGTCACCGGCACCGGTACCGGTCTCGGTCTGATTCCAATCTTCCATATCTGCCCATTGGACATGGGACTTAATACCGAGTTCTGTGCGGGTGATTTCATCTAGTGAAAATTTTAAAAATATTAGAGGATTCCAGCAATAAATTTATCGCATGTGAAGAACCAAAGATGACCAATTTCCATTTTTAGCTAAAAACAATATGTAATATCTACAAAAAATATTGAAATATGTCTTAAAAAGACCGTTTTACACTTTTCAAAAACATGTAAATAGAACATTTTACACTTTTCAAAAACATGTAAATAGAACATTTTATACTTTTCAAAAACTCCTAATTAACATTTTACGCATGTTTCTTATTTTGTTTTTATGACATAGTTCATTTTGATTCTAGCTTAAATTGGTCATTTTGATTCTTCAAATACGATAAATAGTAAACTTAAAATTAAGGTACTATTTGAAAACACACTGCCATCACCAGCTTACTCAACTAGTAAATCTAACCTTTCCCAAAACCGTCGAAAAAAGTATTAAGGAAACGAACTCCATTTCCTTTTTCAGTGATGTTATTCCCATCATCTTGCCCCTGTTCCTGTTTCCCCCAATCAGAATCTTCATAGCTGACATTTGTTTTTGGAGCAGTGACTGGATTTCCAAAAACGACTCCAATGTCGGAGCCTTGAATCTTTACATCCATTCCAAGAATTATCATCACGGGCCTACAAAATGTGCAATAATGTACGGAACAATTTATTAATTTTGAAGATAATAAAAATTATGAAATAATCCAGCCTCTCAATTAACCTGGCATGTTTTGTCTCTTTTCAAAATAAACTATTATTTTTGTGCTACATCTAAAACTGTTCAAAAATATGACCTACAACAACGATCGACAACTTCATAAACGGTGAGAAACTTACTTATTGTTGGAAACACCACAAAACATCTCATCCACATGAATGATTCCGAAGCGTTCAATTATCATTGCATTCGAATTCGAGGTCGACGAGGTATAATCAGTGCCAGTCATAAGATAATTCAAATGCGAACCCAGCATGACTCCCTCGAGAAGAGATTCGCCATCCGAGAGGTCAAGTATATAGCGATTCTTCATTTCATCCCTATCTTGGGCTTTCCATTTCTTAAGCTCAAATCCGGTGGCTGTTCCCAGGGGTGCCGATGCCGATGAGCTGCATTTCTTCACATTCTAATCAAATAAATATTTCAATATTTGTCAAATAAGATGGATATATATACTCATAAGGTTTTGCTATTTAATTATATACCATGCTTTATCAATATAGAAAATTAATTTTCTGATCACGGTCTATCTTTTACATACATTGACGTAATCGCACACATGCGGACAATATGTAACGAAAAAAGCTGATAGTAAGAAAACTGACTTTGAGCAACTTTGTCGGCGTAGCTCACACAGTCAATCACTTTTCAGTCAGACTTCAGTCAGTGGGTGAAATAAAAATAAAAAAATCATTACAAAAATTAAAATATGCAAAAATACTTACAAAAACTTGGAAATAAGGTTTTTCCAAATTCGCTTCGCCCTCTTCTTCCGCCTCTGCCAATCTCTGTAAAAGTCCAAATAGTGATTCATATAAAACATCGAAAATTATGTTGGAAATCCAAATGCTGAATGTGGAATCACATATTATGAAGCAATTTAAAAATAAAGCAATACATTTTACTTTGCCCATTGAATCGCTCTGATGATCTAACTGAAAAAGTGCAAATAAAACACACATGTTTCCAAGTTCTAAGGCATTAATTTGTCTTTTAGTTGCTCCTACGTTCGTGACTGTTACAAGTACAAATGACAAAGCGACAAGCGATTAATATCAGATCATTACTGATATACTAGAATTACTAGAAATACTATCCCTAACATTTAACGTTATACTTGTTAAATACTAATTCTGAATTAAATTTTGAATGTAAAGAAAGATAAAAGAACTCACTCGAATGAAGCCTTTACTAAGACGTATCATCTTGAATGTTCAACCCGAATTTATCCGAGACGAGACGAGACACTGAACAACTGTCAACTGTACACAGACAACAGACAGTACTTCCTTCTTGTCCAAAAATTATTTTAAATTCAAACTGACTGATTGTAAGCTGAAGAAAAACTAATAAACTCAAAACCACCTAGTTACTTTTAAGTTCTTCAAAGAACGGGACACAAATCATCCACTTGTAGGTATGTACACCAATGACAAAATCACTTGTACGTAACGACGCAGTATTTTGCAATAAGGAAACTTCTAAACTTTAAGACTGAAGACCTGTCACTACGAACTACCACTCGCTTTGATCCACCAGAACGACTAAAACTCAACCACCGCACCGCACCGGTACCGGTTACGGTTACAGTTAAAAGCGAAGAAAACTGAAAAATAAACGCAAGCGGTGGGTGCGAGAATGTTCCAAGTTTCGGAGAAAAATCTGGAAAAAACCGACGGACAATGATAATGTTAGTAAAAGCACCAAGGGAGCTCTCAAAAATTACGTTATGCAAAAATCTGGTTTGGCCCCCACCCCTCCCCCTGTACGTCACTATTTTTGGTATGTACGCACATGTAAAGGATAGGGCGGTTGAACCCCTCCCCCCCAAAAAACGTCCAACGTTATTTTTGTGAGCTCCCCAACCAATAAAAGTATAAGCACCAACTATGACTATAACGAGTGGGTTCACGAATGACGCCCCCATGGGAATGTAGGACGGTAGGACGGTCTGAATTTTAAAAGTGACGATTTTCCATATGTTTAACATGGGTGGATGAGAAGAAGTGGGAAGTTGGGAAGATAAGAAAATCATTCGAATATAGTAACGCCATTTATGAACGCTCCTACGCAGTATAGGACTGTAAAATTGTAAATAGGAAGCGGGGTAAACAGCTACGGAAACTAGAAACACGAACACGACTGTTGATAGACTAGTAAGGAATGGTCCGTAAATGATGTCACCCAAATTATCAACCTTTCAGAGCCCACCCACTGACCCCATGTTATTACTTAAACATTAGGTAATTAGTACTACTATGGTACTACGTAATTTTAAACGGCTATCTCAAAGGGGATGTGTATACCCGACTATACCCACTAACTGTACTTACAACATCATTTTCGGACGATCCCCAAGTACCTAGTACGCACTACGCACTTACTATTAATAAAGTACATAGTAGGTACTTTATGCGACGTAACGCCTACGACGTGGAATATTCTGAAAAAATCTGTGTGCAGTTCAATACGTTAAGTATGTGTTACTAAAAAGTACTAAACACTACAACGTAATAAATCACAATTTGGAAGACGTAATTTCTGGAAGACGAAAACTTCTTGAAAATCGTCTGAATGGGCAGACGGAACAATTTATTACGACATAGCATCATCTCGTCATTGCTGCAGTATTTAACAGTAAGTAATTTCAATTAACTGTTCGTAGCAATTAATTCCATTTACGTGACAGATTGTGGTTATTTGCATCGGCATTCGTTGGATTTAGACCAGTTGTTGATGTAAAAGTAATAAACTGACTAATTAATCAAGGCCCAAAAAAGCCAAACATCACGACATCTGCATCCGAATATTCCTCCGAACCCGAACCCGGTAATCGGTAATAATTAATTCTGCCGTCAGCCATTCATTGTCATTGACAATGTTTCGTTTGTCCAAAATATTAAAAATTTCAGGTTTCAGTTTTAGTGTCACAAGTTCACAAGTCAAGTTGCATGTCAGCATACCAACCAACGCTCGATCGAGCTCATCATGTTACCTAAAAATTCAGCATATTTGATATTATTGTTTCTAAATTCGCCGGTGTAAAGTATTTTGCTTGATTTTGTCAAGATGTTGTGTACTTACAATATTTATTTTAGTCTTGGATCATCTAGTCGATCTAGTCCACGTCCACGTTTGACGTTACCTTAAAATTGTATGACAGACGGACGATGCTCAATGCCCAATGTCACTTGTTGTTTCTTGATTTGAGATTATGATAATTGCACATACCTATGTAAAATTTTGTATGCGTAATTTAATTAGTACAGCACAGCTGTCGATCTTATATCAATGCTTGAGGTAATGAAAAAAAGAAAAATATATTGTCGTTGTTCGTACAGTAGTACTATATACTTCTTTGCCGCTGTTATTTGATATAATTTGTTAATTTATGCAGTTATTCCAAGCAATTAAGTTGGGATTCTTAAATAGCTCATTTTTTGTATCTCCATGTTTATTGTTTAATGGAATGCTAAATATTTCATATTTCATTACTGCTACATTATTTTTAGGTAGGTACCTAGGTAGGTACATTATTAACATTATAGTTGCATGAGTTTGGTGTGTAATGCTAAATGCGTTATGGTTTGTTTGTTCAAGATCGGGTAAGCAAGTACATACAGTATTGCAGTGAGATAACAGTCAACAGTTCAACAGTATTAGCCGCAGGAATATTAAGTCACGGGAGCAACCATAACAGTATTAAATTCGTATAAAAGTCACAGGTACAGTCTTAACCTTGCAATGCAGTAAAATATCATGAAGTATCTACATACATATTTACCTTTATTTCACATATTTATTTCGATATTATTATATTATAAAATCACACGAGCGGAAGCGAAATCAACAGTTGACACCCCGCAGTTTTTCTAAACAGCAATATAAAAGTCGCAAATATCCCTTTGGAACGAGAAGCGCAGCTCTTTCTACTAATTTTAAGCACTCACTTTTAACATCATATATCAGTGAGGTGCTTGATTTTATATGACCAATATTATACTGAAGTAACTTACGTACAAAGTTAACCTTGATCTGAAAGTGTGAAACATTGATAATAATTATTTATTAATTACATCGAAAATTTTACTCTATTCTTGGAATTTTTACTGTTCAAGCTAATGTGAAGACAACGTGTGAAGTAAAACAATTTTTATTTTAGCTCTAATAATAATGGGACCAAAGCGACTCAAAACGCTATTGCCTCTGCATCATGCTGGAAGATCTAATATTCACCCGAACCAGAGCCAAAAGCGTGGGCCCTATGGCAGTGGCAGTGTCAGTTCCAGTACTATTTCTACTAGTTTAATAAATACATCCTTCATTTCAATGCCGGGAACGACAGCTCCTCCTCAGAGTGGAAGACCAAAGAGACCTTATACACGGAGACACACTGGCTCAACTTCTTCCACGAATAATAATGGAAATGGATATCAGAACGTCATGGCAAAAATAGCCCTGGTTGAATCTCAACTAAATAAACGAATAGATGATTTGTAAGTTCACAGTTTTGAGCTATTGACTTATGACTTATGTAGGTCCTTTACAATTTTCCATTATTGTTGTATAATTAACTATAGATAGGCCGTCTAAAGTATTACACATTGTTTAGAATAGCGGTTTTGTAATAAGTTTCTTCTTAAAGTCTGGCCAGAGCCGGAGGACAAAGGAATTGCTTTTAGGCAGCAATTTGTTTTCATGCATAATTCACTAATTTAGATTTTATAGGTGGTTTTCTTTAGTAAAGCAAAATGTTGTATTTACATGTTTTAGAAAAGTCTAAGTACAATGCCGTTTTACTTGATTCCAGGAAGTGCAAAATGTTGTATTTACACGTTTTTGGAAAAGTGGAAAATGTTCTTATTACTTGATTCTCAAAAGTGCAAAATGAGATGATCTATTTACATGTTTTGAGAAAAGTGGAAACTGTTTTATTTCCATTTTTCTGAAATGTGCAAAACAATTAATTTTCATATTTTTTGAACAGTTTTTACAAATTTTTGAAAACTTTGAAATGTTCCATTTACATATTTTTTGAGAATATTCAAGCAGCGGGGGCTGCCTGTGCTGGCCACATTATCCGGCTCCGGCCCTGAGTGTGGGGGCTGCCTGTGCTGGCCACATTATCCGGCTCCGGCCCTGAGTGTGACTGACAGTTTAGTAATTTTAATTTCTTATTACAGAACAAGCCGGCAAGAAGTGCTTGAGATTCTTTATGGGAGTCTGGAACGTGAAATGGATGGACTGACAGATCTCACGAAATTCGTCCTCAACTGTGTCAACAGTCTCTTTCACGGATTCATTCAAGTTCAACAACAGCTTAACTTTCAGCATTGTTTTGCTTCACAACAGAGTAGTAGTACTGGTGGCAATAACGTCAATGTGAATAACTTCCAAGGTCACGAGGGCGAAGGTCGGCCAGGACCAATTCCAGTGCCCATGTCAACTCTCATGATGTCAATGTCATCGGCTCCATTCCCAGTGCCTCTCACTACGTCCGTAGCTGCTACTGATGATACCACAAAACACGGATCAACAGCTGGAAGTTTAGTAGGTTCCCCATCGCCATCTGCATCTCCATCATCGTCGTCGTCGTCGGTGCTACATTTAAATACTAATCAAAACGTGGAGAATCAAAGCCAAATTCAAGTCGAAGTCAGCGACGAAGAAAGCGTCATCAATTATTGCCAAACTGAGATACGAGATAAAACGGAAGGGGATGAGAATGAAAATGTTGATGACATCGAAATCGAAGAAGAAGAAGACGACAACGAAGAAGGGAAAAAACAACAACCTCTGGAGGTCAACGTCGACATGGATACGGTCAACGCTCAAATTCCCAAGCTTAATCACATTAAGCACAAACGAAAACAGTTATATGGCTTTCAAAGGCATAAGATAGTTAAAGTTGAGAGACCCTTAATGGAAGTTATCCAAGAATATTACGAACTAGAAACGTCCGAGGAAAATTCGGATAGTTCCAGTCACAGCTCAGTCGTTGTAAGTGCATCAACATCTGTAGAAACTATGGAGGCTGCTACTGGTACTAGTGCTGGTGGTGGTCGTAGGGCTGCTGCTGACTGTGGGGACATTAGTAGCGGAGATACTGAGGGTCAAGAAGGTCAGGATCGGGGTCAACATGCAACGGCTGCAATGGAAACGGAGTTGAGGACAGAATCAACATCAATACTGGGACAACGACTAAGTTCTTATGACTGTAAGTTGTATTTCATTTACAGATATTGTCTGCAAAGAACCAAAATGACCCATATGCAATTTAAGATAGGAACAAAATGAGCTATGCATGTCATAAAAACGAAATGAAAAATATGCGTAAATTGTTAATTAGAAGTTTTTTAAAAGTGTAAAATGTTTGATTTATATGTTTTTGAAAAGTGTTGGATGTTCTATTTGTATGTTTTTGAAAAATGTAAAATGTTCAATTTACATGTTTTAAAAAATATAAAATGTTCTATTTGCAAGTTTTTGAAAAGTGTAAAATGCTCGGTTTGAATATTTTTGAAAAGTTCAAAATGGTCTATTTAAATGCTTTCAAGAGATATTTCAATATTTTTGTAGATAGTCGATATTGTTTTTAGCTAAAAATAGATATGGGTCATTTTGGTTCTTCACAGACGATATCACAGTTTTGGGTTTACGCCATGACAATTCTAATAATTTAGGTAATTTCTGATAGATACCTTTACTATGAATATTAAATTTATTTTTATAACAGCATTGATTTTCATTTGTTTTTTGTTTTTGCTTTTTTACTCAATTTAACTCTAGTCCAACATGTTTGTGAATTCTGTCTCAATGGTTTTCGTCACAAACGAAATCTAATGAAGCACCAGATCATCATTCCCATGTACTGTCGACGGAAAAGGGCCAAGATGGCGAAGTCCACAATGCCGACATTGCGTAGAAATATGACTAAAGGTAGAAACGTCATTTATCAAAGGGGAAATATTGCTGATATACCACCTGTCCTTCGGATTAATGACAATGACAGCGGGGAGAACGGCGATGAAAATGAAAGAAACAATAATAGCAGCAGTGGCAGTATCAGTAATCCTACAGATAATAATGTCAGCAATGTCAGAATCAGTAAAAATGATGAGGAAAACATTGCAATAAATAATAGCAGGCTCAGTGAGTTGGGTCTTGGGATTCCTTCTGACGTCGGTGATAAGGTCAGACTGCAATTTGGACCATAAATATTTTCAAACTTTTCCTTCTGACTCAGTCGTATTATGTATGTAGGTAATTACTAATTAGCTACGCAAGTAATTCCCTATGAAAGTTGCTCAAAAGTTCCCACTAATCAATCAAAATGTGTAATAATAAGCTAATTAATTCCTAAATATTGCTTACAACTTACAAATATGAACTACCTATTTAAGAATTATTAAGTACATACCTACGTAAGGGGTAATACAGGGCTGCGGATATTGCCATTTGTTTTTATACAATGTTTCCTAATTTTAAAGTATAGTTAATTAATTTGAAAAATGTATTTTTCACATTACGTTTCACTACGTTATATAGCTATAGTTATAGTACTATGAACGATATAATAAAATTTATAAAGTAGAATGTAGGATTATATAGGTATTCATTATTAATTACCTATATCAAGACTCTTACAATATAAATCTTGGATTCGATGTGCCCTGTTATACTTATAGCCTATAGCTGTAGCTTTGAAAAACAAAACATCAAAAACGTAATACGCAGTATTGCATCGTGATAATTACAGATTTAATGCTTAAACTGGAATGGGGTATGTAGATAATGAATTATGTAACGATTGATGTATATTATAATATGTAAACGTGGGCGTACATTAAAGAAAATAGTAGGTACCTAACTAAATGAGTGAATCGCAGCGTAAACTTTATAGATCTTATGACGTTTCTGTATAAACTATTCAAAGTCGTTTCTTTCTTGAATAAAAGTAAAACTTATTAGAAATCCGCTAAAAATTAGACTACTCGACTGTCATTGTAAATTATGTAAATAGCAAGAGCAAGAGCTGACCGGCATTTTTTTCTCAATTTATAAGTACTACATTCTTCTTTTAAAGTAACTTTTGTCGGCTTATTACAGTTGGTAGTTAAGGAGTCGTCGGTAAATGATGTCCTCGAAATATTCACATTTCAATGGAACCCTGTGACCGCCCTGTCATCAGCTTAACCATTGCGTAAATGGCTAGTTTAACATGTGGTGATTGGTGTGACGTCAATATATAAGTATATACCAATTGAACCTACCTGTGACATTATTTATTGAAGATCCCTAATTATTGTCATATTTCTTAATAATATTTAGTTACCATTTAAACACCACTCCTTCCTATAGCTGGTTTAGAATTTGCCAGACTACTTACGTCATTTATGAACAGCAGAATGTTTAACTTTGTACTACTCAAAAGTAATTATGACATGGTGAACATTCCAAGAATATTTTAGTTGTATTTTCAGGTTCCGGCATTGTAAGCCTCTAAAACTTGCAAACTACCCAAATTGTAATTTCATTTCTAGTACTTATCTCTTACTGTCATTATGTAATTTATTGCTTGCCTGCCAACCAACCTATGAACACAAATCAAAAGAATGTCTGTCGATGTTGACTTTTGGGTTGGAAGTTTTTGTCGGAATTCAGGGATTTATACTTAACTTTCGTATATAGGCATTAATTCAGTGTGCCCCAAACGGCATAATATATTATGGCTTGCCTATATTTATTAGTACACAGACTACGGAGTACTTTACAGCTTACGAAATGTATTATAATATTTGGATCTTTACGTTTAATGAATTTGACGACCATTCGACCCTCCTTCTGATTTAAATATTTTAATATAACGAATTTACATTTTATCTGTGTCATTTAAATATATGAACCAGAAACCAGATGAATGTTGAAACGAGTTCAAATAAGGTTGTCAACCATAACAACCCGAATTTACTTGTGCGTTTTGACTGCAAATATTCTTGACATTTTTGCTATTACTGTAGTCATAATTACGTGCATTTAAAGTATTGGGAACTGCTGGTCTGCATTAGTGCACGCTTGCATATTTAAGCCAAGTCATGCTTTATCCAGTAGAACCTTACTACAAATAAGTTATAACTTCTTACTGTTACAGTTAAAATAGGTTTTAAAACATCAAAAATGAGTTAAGTAATAATTAAGTAATCAACTAGTAAAGTAAAAGAAACAGCAGTTGCGTGTGGGCGTGTAGACGGTAAATCTTCTGATTTAACAACATGCACTGCGCGGAACTGTGCGCTGAACAAAACAGTTTTCTCAATCTCATCGTCTTTTCTGGTTCTAATTTCTAAGGTTCTGCTGGATTGTGTTAAACTACGTTATAAAATTATAAAGTGTTATATATATTGACTGAGCTCAGCATTAAAGAGTTTTAGTACTTGTAGTTGCAGGGCAGTAGTCCTTGAAAATGGAGCATAACAATATTAACTACAGGCATTTTCCAAGGCTTACTCAGCCACGACGAGATTTAATAATGAGATTTAAGGAGTTTGTAGAATCTATCAATCGTCCAGATCTCTATGGAATGCCAGGCGAAGGGAAGTGGGTGGAGGAACTGTACAATTACGTACATCAGAAGAATAGTAGCATTACCATCCATGATGTAGTTCGTTGGATGAGTACCCCTTGGGGAATTCATATGGTACACGCTATATTTTTTATTTTTAGTTTTTTCTATAGTTTAACATATTCATAATCCATGTTAGCGACGATAAATTACAAGTGTCGCCACAGACGATAAATTGGGCAATAAATATTACGACGTAGCGTTGTAATATTTAAATAAAAATAAAAACTAGCGTTTTATTCAACAGTTCACTTTTTACCATAATTTCACAATATCAGGAGAATCTCAGGTCGGAGGAAAAGCAATGACGTCTGTCACCCTCCAAGCCTCAATCAGATCTGTCAATATTTTCTGTCGTTCAGTCAATCGTTCATTGCTATTTCCTCCTTCCGTATGATTTATCATTACAGTTCATCAGGTTTTACTTAAATTTCATCACTCATCAAAAATTAAATCAATAAATTGTTGATTTTAAATTATTCAAATTAAACAATAAATCTTGAATAATTCTGCACTCGTTTCTCTTGTAACATTTCTCCCCCCATAAGGAGAATAATTATTTTCCTTATCATTTTCAGTAGCCTAACAGTGATCTTCAAAGTTAGACGCCTTGCGTCAGCTAGGAGCAGCAGGTTGAGACAGCCAGGTTCAGTTCCTCCAGGATCATGTGTTCCCCGGTACATCCAGAAAATCATTTCGTTAGCTCCATGTTGTACTCTCAAGTTAGTAGTCACAAGCATCTTCTTGATCCAATCGAAATTAGTAGCATCACTAGCATCAAGAAATTGTTTTACTCCAACGTTGACACTTGTGTTGAACAGCTTGCTCTTTCCCACACCGTCACAACGAACGTTGTCCTTGATTTTTTCTTGATAATGTGCTGCTACTAATTTCATATTAGTTTCACTATTTTCCTTATTATCAATCGCCACATGGTCAGATGCATGATATAGTTTATGTACGCAGCCGCTGACATTGAGTTTCTGGTCTGAACTTAAAATTGAAACTCCGTTGGAATAAAAGCTATTTTCTGAGCAAAGTTGAATTTCAGAACAGCCAGGTTCTAATTTTCGTTTAGCACCGTCCGATTCATAAATTGTTTCAGTATTTTGACTTGACTTAGTCTTTGCCATTTCAGATTGCATCAGTTTTCCCCCACCGTCAGGAAAAATACCTATAAGATTCGGTATTAGGACTGCAGCGCCATCAAATCTTCCCCCACCGTCAGCAACAACAACTGATTCATCATTTCGTTCCCTTGCCCCAGGTGTGTCATGTGAAGGTAGTGGTGTGCTGGAACGCGCGCGCTCCGCCGCCGCACGAGCAGGAGGTGACAGTGGCACAAAACCCCGAGTATAAACTGCACCCTCATGGTGTACTGTAGACGCATCCACAGAACCAGACACATAACGAACAGAAGCGCTACGGCGACTTCTTCCCAATCTGTCCATAGCGCGACGGCGCTGGCCTTCGTACATACGTTCTTCATAACGTCGGTTAACTTCCGCTTCCGCCCTCTCAAGTTCGCGTAATCGGGCAAAATGCGCTTCATCAAGACGTAAAAGCTCTTCTTCGAACTCCCGCTCACGTTTCATTCTTCTTTGACTATGTCTCATACATTGTGTCTTCTGCGCCTCGGCAGAATTAGTGTGGAACAAAGAAATATACTGACCACCAGTAGAAGTACGCACAACAGTGGACTCATCCCCCAAAACTTTGTTTGTATCCTTCCCCGAAGCATCGGGCCTTGGAAAACCCAAACAACTGGATGGATGCCCGGCGTTGAAACTCATGCTCCCCCCTCGGCCAGTAAAATTTTTAGCATCCATTTTTACCAATTTGCAATAGTCAAGAAGTAAAATTTTGATCCAAGCAGAGGATCCAGGCACAGCCCCAGGCAGTGCTTTGCTTGATTTATTTAAATCAGGACGGGACCCCAGTTTTCAGGATCCCGGTTGAGCCCCCAATGTTAGCGACGATAAATTACAAGTGTCGCCACAGACGATAAATTGGGCAATAAATATTACGACGTAGCGTTGTAATATTTAAATAAAAATAAAAACTAGCGTTTTATTCAACAGTTCACTTTTTACCATAATTTCACAATATCAGGAGAATCTCAGGTCGGAGGAAAAGCAATGACGTCTGTCACCCTCCAAGCCTCAATCAGATCTGTCAATATTTTCTGTCGTTCAGTCAATCGTTCATTGCTATTTCCTCCTTCCGTATGATTTATCATTACAGTTCATCAAGGTTTTACTTAAATTTCATCACTCATCAAAAATTAAATCAATAAATTGTTGATTTTAAATTATTCAAATTAAACAATAAATCTTGAATAATTCTGCACTCGTTTCTCTTGTAACAATCCATATACAATTCAAAAATTAATTAGTTGTGTGCCTAATTATTTAATAACAATGCTCCATGTTTCATGTTTGTCTAATGCTCTTAATAAGAAAGTTATTTCTGCTTTATCCCACAGATGAAGAAAGACAACAAGAAAACTGCGGATCATCGTCCTGGTCCCGGTTCATTAGCCGGTCGGGAGTCTCAAAAGGTAGCGCACACTAAGAACGCAACCGGATCCGTCTCAACAGGGCAAGTAAAAATAGCAAAGCAGGGGCCGGGTAAAAATATGGGAACGCTATCAAAACCAAAGCCGAAACCGAAACCGAATCCTAAGCAGAAACCAAGACCGATACCGAAATCAAATCAGGGCTTCTACAACAACAACAAGGCACCCAATAACGCTAATAGTGACTATAACCAAATCCATGACCTTAACGACCGTGAAGCTAATTCTCAGGCTACGATTCCTCTAAACATAAACAGTGCCACAACAACAGAAGATACACCCTGGTCATCATGTTCAACGCCATCTTCATTGTCATCGTCTTCGTCCACCCAATCAGGATCTTCGTCATATTCTGATGATGACGATGAAAATATAAGAAATGCTGAAAACTGTCACGATGCGGCTGAAAACCATAATCGAAATATTCGAAATAACAAGAATAATCATGTGATGGCTCCGAAACCGAAGTCGAATCCAAAGCCGATTGTTACTATTCCGAGTCAACTTCGAAACCAGAATATAGTTCAATACTACCACCAACAGGAACAACACGAAAATCCTACGGCTGAAATAAACAATTCTCCAGATCCACAGATGATGATGATGATTCCTAATAATTCTGCTTCCGAAACAGATATTCGAAGGTTGTATCAAAATGCTTTCGAAGCCATTGAAATAATTCATGATGCTTGCACCAAAATTGAAGCAATTCAATCTTGTTTAATTCCACTGGAAGAAATTTCAAAAATAATTCATCGAAATCATCACAAGTTGATTTTTCCCCGGCGCTACACACAGGTAGTGACCACGGCTTCTGTGAGAAATCAAATTCTACCAATAATTAAAATTGAGCCTGCAGTCATGCAAATGCCGCCAGGAAGCTCTTATAGCACGAATGCAAATTATTATGCTGGAGTAGGTGGTGGTACTGGTGGTGGACTTGGTGGATTGCAATTACAACCACAACAACAGCCGCAGCAAGAAATTGAAAATCCATTTCAAAATTTTGAAAGTAGTACTCAATCAAATTTCCGGTTACTTTCATCAAGTCAAATGTCATCTTCTTCTACAGTGCGACACACACTGAGTTCAAGGAACGCAAGAGGAACATTGGCAGCATCCGCATTGACGAGCGCCGTTTCGGCAGGTTCTTCTTCTGCTGCTGCTGCTGGGGCTGGGGGACTAAATATTGAGATTGATGACGAAGTTAATATTTTGGGGTCGGTGATTCGTACCTCGTCGACGTCGACTGGCCTTTGGACCACTGCAACTACCGCTGCTGCAGCGACTGGGCAAGGACCGGGTGCAATACTGTCAAATGAAAGTTGTAACAATTTTCACCCATTTATTATTGGAAATTAATTGTATGTAAGTGGGTGGGTTATATGATACATATCGTCTGTGAAATACCAAAATGCCCCATATCCAATTTATGCTATATTCAAAATCAGCTATGTCCTATGTCATACAAAAAATGAGAAAAATGTGTAAAATGTTAATTAGCAGTTTTTAAAACACGTAAAATGTTTTATTTTCATGTTTTTTAACAGTAAAATGTCCTATTTAGATGTTTTGGAAAAGGTGCAAAATGTTCTAATTTTATGTTTTCGAAAACGGGCAAAACGGCAAAATGTTTTAATTATATGTTTTCGAAAAGGTGCAAAATGTTCTAATTCCGAGTTTTTCGAAAAGATACAAAATGTTCAATGTTTTTGAAAAGTGTTAAATGTATTTAGGTACATATTTTTGAAAAGTGCAAAATGGTCTATTTAAATTCTCTCAAGACATAATTGAATATTTTTGCAAATAGTTGATACTATTTTTAGCTAAAAATAGATATAGATATGGGTAATTTTGGTCTTCACAGACGATATAGGTTTCTCTACATTCTACGGTGATCGATATAGTGCAATGAAAAATATAGATTGAATTAATTAATTAATACATACATATAGGCTTAGGTACATAGGTACTACCTACCTAGTATAACTATTAAATAATATTCCGCAATGCCTATGTAAATTACTTAAATTACGCAGTAAAAGCCAAAATGAAATATTTTTTCGTTAATATCTAAGCCACTTCTGCATGTCAAAAATACAAATTTTGATAAGCTTGCCTATAATGTCAGTACAATGACAATGTAAATGTAAATATAGATACTTACATTCTGCACTGTACCCTATAATCCCTGTAAACGCGGTTTGGATATTGGAATAAAAATTGCAGTGAAAACAAAGTTTATGTACCTACCTAAGTAAACCCTTAAATTGTATAGCTATCTCATTCAAAATGCAAACTATACACCAAACTTATAACTATGACCATAATCAAATCTATTATTACAATATTTTGATTTCAATTTCTTGGCAAAAAAACATTTAGAATGTGGATAGAATTTTAGACAAAAACAGGATTTATGCATACCATAAAATCATATAATAATACATAAAAGGTTAACATTAGTTACAAAAGTACATTAGTCCAGTTCCGCCAGCAGAACTTTAAAATTGCTACATAGTTCGACACTTTTTTACAGCTGACATGCTCGGAGATGGAGAAGCAGTCCCCTGGCTCTGGTCAGCCGGCCTGTTTTCCTTCGCAGCAAAAATATCATGTATCAATTTTAATGCTGCTGTTTTTGATTCCCTATTAAATCCCAGTCCCAAAACTTGTTCGATTTCTTTGATTAACTCAGACAAAAAATGTTTGTATTCATTTTTACCAGCAGTAGGTACAACAAACTCATGACGATCAGTTTTTGCTTTTAATTCCATTTTATTGATCGGCTGCTGCTCAGTAAGAAAAACACCATTGTAATCGTCGGCATTGCTCAGTTCTTCATCGCCCCATAAGACTTCTGTATATTTTGGAAGCGCATCATCATCCTCGTCTTCTTTTTTACCGTTGACTAAAAGTTCGTCAGGCTCGTTCGGAGTGGGGAGGGGACGACGGGATTTATACCTCCGTCTTTTTCTGTGAAACTCACTATTTATTTCAGTATACTCTGACATAATAATTCTTTCAAAAGTATTCCCGTCTTCGCCTAGCCTTATTATTTCATGTAGATTCTCGTCCACAAATTCCATAAATCCTAATAAAATTTCCTTATTTTCACTTTTCTCTCTAAATTCTGATGCTTGGAGTTTTCCAAAGACACAATTTGTAACGTGGAGAGTAGTTTGAAGGAAATTTTCATAAATTGGACTTGAGGGTAAAATGACGAGCCACAAACGCTTCAACTTTTCCGTAAGGTATATAAGCACATTATGGCGCGATGATTGCTTTTGCTTCGAAATGTTCGAAATTGTAACTTTTTGAATTAATGGATGAATGCTGTAATATTGTTTTGATTTCGTTACCAAGGAGTAATCACAAAGAAGGTCCAATGCACCCAGGAAATCCCCGCCTTCGGTTCCTGCTTCCCCATTTTCGGCTTCAACTTCAAAAAGGGCAAGTAACAATTCTTTCCGTATAAAATCTGATGATGATGGGCACACATACGCCATAGTATTGAGCAGCTTTACTGCCATTTCTCCATTCTTTACCCGTTTTAGCATATCTAATGCCACATTACATAGCACCAGCATTACGATATTCCATGTATTTTTAAAAACGCCCTTCGACTTTAGCAGAAGCAGTTTTTTTTCTTCATATTTGTAATCGTCAATAAGATTTTGAATCCCATAGATTTTCTGAATTTTCTGTTTCTTCGCTGGAAAAAATAGTTCCAATTTTGATTGTTCCCGAATTAGTCCAACAGCTACTTGCAAAGCAGGCGGAAAATTCTCAAGTAGTTTTCCAAGTTCTAGCGCTTCCGTCCTGTTTTCATAAGTGCTGTCGATGCTGAGTTGTTTGAGTGTGAATGCAACACTCTCGTCCTCGCTCAACATCCCCATGTTAAAGACAATGTTACCGTTACGGTGTTGGTCCCGGTCCCAATTAGTGGAACGTGATGTCACTAAAACTGTTGGTTTAACTAAATCGGTTGTTAAGGAATGTCGAAGGAATTCCTGGATCATTTCGACATTATTTTCTGTAGCATTATCAAAAATGAGCAGCAGCAATGACTTTTTGCAGAGTGTTGCGATAACTTGTTCAAGAATAACTGGAATGTCGTCTTGTTTTTCGTTTGTAGTTTTTGTCAAGTGATCGCTGGCAAGCGTTCGAAAGGAATTCTCGATGGTAGATCGATTCTTTCCGTCAATCCAGACAATGTGGTCGTAGTACCAGCCATAGCGATATGTGTACATCCGCACTGCCTCAGTCTTCCCGATGCCCTCGATTCCTGAAAGAACAACTGTTGCCCAGGATTTGTCTTGGATAGGTTCATTGTGACGAATATTCTTTATAGCATTGTGGAGACTTTGAAGCAAGTCTTCTTGACCCATGAAGGACTCCACTGGCTCACGGATGTTAAAACGTATTTTTGTAGAACAGTCGATCTGGTAAAGTATAGAAAATTTGAGCATTAGTAATAATAAATAATTAGTAATAGTATTATATCGTTTGTGATGAACCAAAATGACACATATCCATTTGTAGCTAAAAAGAACAATATCATCTATCTACAAACATATTGACGCATGTCTTGAAAGCATTTAAATTAAATATTTTGCACTTTTCAAAAACATGTAGTTAAATAGAACAAAATGTACACGTTTTAAAAACACGTAAATTGAACATTTTACACTCTTCAAAAACATGAAATTAGAACATGTTGCACCTTTTCAAAAAGATGGAATTAGAACATTTTAAAATTTTCAAAAACATGCAAATAGAACATTTTCCATTTTTAAAAAACTCGTGATTTTTAACATTTAACGCATGTTTCTCATTTTGTTCTTATCACATAGCTCATTTTAATTCTAGCCTAAATTGGATACAGATCATTTTGTTTCTTCACACACGATATATGTTTTTAGCCTATATAGTGAGTTAGGAAATTACCACACGTAGAATATTAGTATTAGTAAATAAAATAGCAAGTAAGTTACTTTATTACCTCATTAGAATTAGGACTCTGCAGACTGTGGCCCTTGCTTACACTGCTGCTGTTATTACCGCCGGAAGTATTTTGTAAAATGTTCTCAATTTTCTCCACAATCTCCTCCAAAGTTTCAGAAGTTTTCTTGGTGAGTTGCTTCGTCTCTGCAATTTCCTTCTGAACTTCGTGAATATTAAAATGGTTTTCCTTGTGCAACTTTGTCTCTTCCTGATTCCTTTGATTTATTTCCTTAATGTTTGCCATGAGGGTTTGTCCAAAATTGTATGACTCATCCTTGACGAGGTATGTACAAATTTGACCCACATTACTAATTACATCCCGGAAGTTCACCTGGACTGGACTTGTCTTGAAGAAGAATTCGTGAGCTGACACGTAACACTTTTTTCCAAGTTGATTGAGGGGAACCGGAGCCGAAACCGAAACGGAACTCGACGTTGGTCCAACATTTTTGCCACCACCACTCTTGTGAAAATCCCAATCATTATCCTTATGACGGTAGTAGTAAAGCTTCTCTCTCGTTCTTGCCTTCCACAGAGATGCAACTTTGGTGGAGTATTTGTTCAGTGTCAAGGCCTTGAGGAGATTTTCTTTAGTTCTTGCGGCAATCATGTAGTAGAAGCAGGTCGAGCCTGCATACCAGCCCAGGACTTGAATGGCTTGAAGTTGGTCTTCCATTATTTTTTTGCAATTGGTATGATTTTTTTTGCCATGTTTTTCACTCCCAGTAGATCCAGATCCAGATCCACTATGATCAGCTTCCAAAAAAATACTATTGAGTTGCCGTTCATAGGCATAGTAGACGTGAACGCCGAGCTGAATAAAAATTTGTCTGAAGGAATTGTGAAAGCTCTCCGAGGATTCTGAGCCAATGACGTTGACAGCAATAAATTTCTTCCTTTTTTGAAAAACTTTATCAATGGGTCTCACGACGGATTTGAGGATCCCCACAGCCCCACCTGCCACCTCACCAAAGGCTGCTAGCGTAAAATTCTCTACGGACTGAATGCCCCCCACGAAAGTCTTGCCAATAGGACTCGTCCCACTAAGATTGTAGAATTTTTGCTCAGCTGACTCCAGGAATGACTTTGTAAATTCGTAGTCTAGTCTACTGGCACTGGTTCTGGTTGCTGATTGTTCTGAAGTTTGAAATTCCATTGTAAAAAATTAGAGACTTTGAAAGTTTATAAGATGAAACGATGTTGGACGAGGTTGGAAAAAAAATCTAAGCAAATGCAAATTCATGAATGATAATACAGGTAAAATGATAATTTACTATTATTATATTCCTTTAGTAATGCTATGCATCGCTTGACTATCTCTCCAACTGTGAGACTAACTGTAGGAATAAGTTTAAGTTTTATACTACTTCCGAAATTCCGAACTATCAGGGATGTGTCACCAAAAAATATTACAATGTCATTCGGTTTAAATATGAATTTAGTTCTCTGACTCATTTTTTTTATAGTATTGCTATTCGTATTTACTACTGTAGTTCCCTTAAAGTAACTAAATTTCAAAATAATAGGGATTTCCAGATTGTACCATTACTTTACTTTAGTTGATATATCGTCTATGAAGAACCAAAATGACACATTTCCGCAGTTTATAACAGAATTAAAATGAGCTATGTCAACAAATACATTAAATAAGATCAAAGATACATGTCTACAACGCTAATCACGAGTTTCTAAAATGCGAAAATTTTTCTATTTACATGTTTTTAAAAATGTAACAATATTCTATTTACATGATAACTGCGAAGTGCAAAATGTTTTATTTGCATGATTTTGAAAAGTGCAAATTGTTCTATCCACACGGTTATTGAAAACTGCAATATATTCTACTTGCATGCTTTTGAAAAGGTAACAATGTTCTATTTAGGTATTTTTTAAAAGTGTAAAATGTCCCATTTACATATTTTTCAAAAGTGCAAATTATTTTGTTTACTTGATTTTTGAAAAATGGAAAAGGTTCTACTTTGATGCTTTCATAAACATGTTATTTTAATTTTTTCTGTAGATAGTGCATTTTGTTTGAAACTAAAAATGGATATATGTCATTTTGGTTCTTCACAGACGATACGCTTTTACTCATAAAAACAAAAATCGTCATTCTTATTTATAAGTAATTCTTATTTAATTAATAGGAAATTCTGGACTGTACTGACTGTATACATTTGTGGTTAGGTAAGTAGGTTCCAGTATATAATATTTATCTACCTATGGCACGTGCCGTCTGGTCATCGCCATGTCGCCATCGCTTGAACTTGGTTCTTCTTACACGTCATTTTTAAGCAACACAACCTGGAACCGTTTGAGTTTAAATACAGCACAAGATACAGCAGCTTCCGATTAGAATGTTGTAACACTTCTCAGTGGGGGACAGCAACGAATCGCTACGACTGAAATATAATAAATTGAACCAAATAATTAATTATTGGTACATAGAATTTAGTAAATATCGTATATTTATTTACCGTATGACGTCATCATTATTTCATGATAAAGAAGATATTATGATTTGTGGTCTCAACATAGTATAATATTATGGCTCATGCAAGGTATTGCTACAACAAACAAACACAAACAAAAAATACTGTGCGTAATTCATCGTGTAGCATTGCCCTTAATTGAAAATCTAGTTAATTATGTAAAAGTTCCAAATAGCTAATTAATTAAAAAATAAGAACTTACTGATACACTGTTTTCATGTTGGAATTTAAAAAGGAACTCTTTTCATATACTGGAAATGGAAAGGAAGTCTTCTTGTTGCAACACTAACTTGGGAAGTATTTTACATGTAACTCTAGGATCTAACCGATTGTTACCAGAACGTCTTCTACTGACCCTAGACATTTCCACTAGTATATAGACTTAAGTGCATTTTGCGCTGTTCGCGCATAAAAGGCGCGCGCATTTTGAAAAAGTGGTCGACTTTCAAAATGGCCAAATCCTTATGGGATTTAACATGTGAAAATGAAAAAATCCAGGTCCCTTCCTGTGTTTTTTATTCATTTTTGACAAAATCTCAAAATAACTTCAAAATGCCAAAAAAAGTTGCAAACAGGTGTAATTGCAAGTTTAAAGCAGAAACATCACAAATAATTGTTTGAAAAGTATGCCTGTCATTCATGCATATCGTCGGTGAACAGTCATTCTGTCGTAAGTCCAGTGCACAGCTAAAATCATTCTGTCGCAAGTCCATACGATTGGTAGCTGCTGTCGAGGTCGCTTTCGCGTTGTCCTTTGCATTGGGTGGGAGTGGTATGTTACTGACTGTATTGTACTCATAACGTACACGTAGGGGTCGTCCACAACAGACGTAATAAAAATTCAATTTCCAGAACATTATCAAAAACACTTTTTGAAAAGTGCAAAATGTCCTATTTCCATGTTTTTGAAGAGTGCAAATTGTTCTATTTACATGTTTTTCAAAAGTGAAAAATGTTCTATTTACATGTTTATGAAAAGTGCAAATTGTTCTATATATATATTTTTCAAAAGTGCAAATTGTCCTATTTACATGTTTTTCAACAATGCAAATTGTTCTATTTACATGTTTTTGAAAAGCGCAAAATGTTTCGGAAATTGAAAAGGGTACGATTTGTATCGTTTCAATTTATTAATAGATACATATATCGTCATTAAAGAACCAAAACGACCCATATCCATTTTCCACTAAAATCAACCTGAGCTATTGTGAAAACGTTCCAAAAACAAAATGACTGAAATCCATTTATTTATACGCGTGCGTCTAAATTCAAAGCAAAAAATTCATGTCCAAGCCTGCATCTGCACCTACTGCGTTTTGTATTTCCAATGACCTAGGCGTACGCGTGGAGATACATGGTTTTGGTCATTTTGTTGTTAGAATGTTTTGGATATGGCTCATTTTGCTTTTAGTGGAAAATAGAAATTGGTCATTTTGGCTCTTCACTGACAATATAGCAAATAGCGTAGCCTTGGTTGCGGGTCGCAAATGTCCAGGTAAAAATTGCCCTAGTGGAAAATGCTTAGGTTGCAAAAGTGTGGATGGCAAATGTCGGCACACACTTCCACATGCCTAATGTGAAGGAAATGTCAAAGCGCAAGCAATATCTATACAAAGATTGGCAGAGAATGAACGTCATTATTACTTGGCGTATACCTTTTAATATATGTTGTATTAAAAATCGTAGGCTTACGTTATATTAGAGACCCGCGTTGTATTGAAAAGTTAACATTTCCAACCACATATGCGCAATGTTTAAGAATAGCGAACCCTTGCTTTATATTAGAGAATTAGAGACGCGTGTTGTATTAAAAATCTGACGCCTATCCCCCGCGTTGTATTAGAGGCTCGCGTACTAACAGAGACGATTTAATAGAGACCCGTGTTCCAGTAGTGACCCGCGTTCTAATGCAGTCCCGCCTTCTGATAGAGACCCGCGTTTTAATGCAGACCCGCCTTCTGATAGGGACCCGCGTTCTAATGCAGTCCCACCTTCTAATCGAGACCCGTGTTCTGATGGAGACCCGCGTAGTGTTGAAAGATATGCGGTATTTTTGTAAATATTTATTTGTACTTATTTGAAATAAAATCAAGATTTCAAAAATAATGTTTTTAGTTTTAGCTATTTATAAAACTCAAAAGGTTAACAAATAAAATTTTGATTAATAAATAGGAAATTTTGCGCTTTTCAAAAACCTGCAAATACGACATTTGACACTTTTGCGAAACATATCAATAGAGCAATATGCGCTTTTCAAAAACATGTAAATAAAACAATTTGCACTTTTGAAAAACATGTAAATAGAACAATTTGCATTGTTAAAAAACATGTAAACAGAACAATTTGCACTTTTGAAAAATATATAAATAGAACAATTTGCACTTTTCAGAAACATGTAAATAGAACATTTTTCACTTTTGAAAAACATGTAAATAGAACATTTTTCACTTTTGAAAAACATGTAAATAGAACATTTTTCACTTTTGAAAAACATGTAAATAGAACAATTTGCACTCTTCAAAAACATGGAAATAGGACATTTTGCACTTTTCAAAAAGTGTTTTTGATAATGTTCTGGAAATTGAATTTTTATTACGTCTGTTGTGGACGACCCCTACGTGAACGTTATGAGTACAATACAGTCAATAACATACCACTCCCACCCAATGCAAAGGACAACGCGAAAGCGACCTCGACAGCAGCTACCAATCGTATGGACTTGCGACAGAATGATTTTAGCTGTGCACTGGACTTACGACAGAATGACTATTCACCGACGATATGCATGAATGACAGGCATACTTTTCAAACAATTATTTGTGATGTTTCTGCTTCAAACTTGCAATTACACCTGTTTGCAACTTTTTTTGGCAATTTGAAGTTATTTTGAGATTTTGTCAAAAATGAATAAAAAACACAGGAAGGGACCTGGATTTTTTCATTTTCACATGTTAAATCCCATAAGGATTTGGCCATTTTGAAAGTCGACCACTTTTTCAAAATGCGCGCGCCTTTTATGCGCGAACAGCGCAAAATGCACTCAAGTCTATATACTAGTGGAAGTGTCTAGGGTCAGTAGAAGACGTTCTGGTAACAATCGGTTAGATCCTAGAGTTACATGTAAAATACTTCCCAAGTAAATATAATATGTAATTATTTGAAGAATATATATTATCTACTATACTACTTACTATCTACTGTGCTTTCATATTCGTATTGGTAATGCTGATTAATTTTGTGACGCTTGAATTCGTATAGATAACAAGAATTGTTTTTAATCAATTTGTATGTCGAAAGTTCTGCATAATTTTTAAAGTTTTATCATAGCAATTTAAGCCGTATGTAGGTACCTACCTAACCCGCATGGATTTTCTAACAACAATAACTTGTTTACTATTAGACCAAATACAGTATGTCAATTTCGAGTGCTGAGAAGAGAAGCAATACGTCCGGAAGGTAATTTAGATTTTTGTTACAGACTTCAAATTATTTAGGTATTATTACTCTGATAGATAAATTAGGAAGGAACCAAAAACATATTTTACACAATAAAATAACACTATAACACTATAAGTAATACAGTACAAATATTCATAATGGCTCTTCCAGTTTACCTTTTCAACTGCAAGTACTGCAACTCACTAACAAAATTGTAGTACTAAAAGGACACAGTATATTTAGTATGTATGTATGTAGAATGTAGGTGTGGGTACTTACATTAAACATTAAAAAGGATAACGAATTCACTTCTTAATATAAATTAATTGGAAGGATATCATGTATAAATTATAACTAAAATATTTCTTACAATTAAATTAATTGATATAACAAATATATATAATCAATGACAATAAAAGGATGACAGAAAAAAATCGAAAGCGCAGAAATTAGAAAAAAACACTATAGCCACAGCAATAACTATAGCTCCTACTCCTGACTCCTACCTATGTAAGTGTATCATATCTAAAATATTTTTGACATTTAATTAAACATTCGACCCCGTTTTCCCCCCTTGATATTATTTCGTAAGCCGTTTCCTTTTCCACCACCGCCTGGTTTCCCTTTATTGAGACGTTTCCGGACTCCCATCGACTCTTCTGTATCATCATTGTCATCGTGATTAAATCGTTTCCGCTTTCCCCCTCCACGCTTCTTGTCTTCCATTTCTTTCATCTCCTGGAATTTACATACAATAAGAATATGCAATGTTAATACAAACCTAATAAAATAAAAACAAATATACTTAACGGGAACGGCTCAACATATGAAGAGTTTTTTTGGCGAAATAGAATAAGCCTATCAAAGCAAACTTTAAATGACGAATATTAAACAAAAGGTGACAGGATCATTTTTTTACCTCAATTTTTTTCTACACGCACTTTAACTAACAAAGCGTTATTACAAGCAGTTTCATAAATCTAGACTGAATCTGGAATTCGTTTAGAAATTTTTCCAAAGTTTTAATTTGTGGGCGTTTATCTTACACTTATAAGTTGTAGTAAAAGAATTGTTTTCGCATACATAGTAATTACGGTTAAATGTTTAAAAAAATAACAACTGCAGCTTACAATTTTAGCCATTCTCTGTGCTTCTGAAACTCTTTCATTCAAAGTCATCACCTCGTCCTCTTCCGTTTTGTAGAGCGGCAACTTTTTCTCAATTAAATGTTCAATTCGTTGGTAAAGTTCAACGTCATACTGTGTAATTAAAAGAAATTCAAAATCGTTGTCAAATACATGGGATAAGACTGGAAAAATACATTATTAGCTTTAATTTAAGTAGATATCAAATATCTTCAAAGATACTGGTATCACTGAGTGTACATTACCTGTGTAACAAACGTAATGGCTTTACCAGCTCGACCAGCCCTGGCAGTTCGTCCTACTCTGTGAATGTAATCCTTACTGTGCGTCGGAATATCAAAATTGACCACCACGTCCACATGGGGGATGTCTAAGCCTCTGAAAACACAAACCAAATTTTTTTATCAAAATAAAAATAAGAATTATCATCGCAATAGATATAGTAAAAGTCACTGATTGCTATTGGCATGTATTTCAAGTCTGCTAATTTATATTATATACACATATAAAATACATAACATTATTATTATTATACTAAATACATAACATTGTTTTTAAATTTATAATTTAATACTGCTGCAAATAATGAAGTAAAGAAACAAAACCAAGTATTTCCAATTAATTGCAAAATGTCATACTGAATGTTTTTGGAAAGTGCAAAATACTCTGTTTATATTTTTTGAAAAGTGCAAAATGTCATTTTGCATGTTTCCGGGAAGTTCAAAATGTCATAATTGCATGTTTTCGGTGCGTGCAAAATATTCCATTTATAAGTTTTTGAAAATTGCAAAATATTTTAACCGTTTAACGAGTCATTCTAGGATGATCGTGTTAATTTTTTTGTAGACAGCGCATTTTAGTTTCAGTTAAAAGTGGATATGAATGGGTAATTTGTTGTCTTCAGTCACTATATAGGTATGCGCCTTCACGCGTAAGTGGGTATTGCATAACTTTAACACTACAGCACAGGGTCTATTTACTTGTTGCATCTAACTTTCTTTAACTAACACGTTACATGTACTACGTGTACTTAATGGTTAATTTTAATGCTTTATTTACCTGCTGGCCACATCAGTAGATATAAGAATTGACTTGTTCTTCCCTCTGAATTTATTCAAAGAGGCCAGTCGCTTGTTTTGTGTCATTTGACCGTGCAATGGAATTGCATTGAAACCCAAGTTCCGTAGGAAAAGTGCAGTTCTCATCGCATTTGCACACGTAGCACAGAAAACCATGAAAGAATTTCCGGCGTTTTCGTTCAAAATGTGAACCAGGTACACGTCCTAATAATAGGAAATCATAAACATCATTAAATTACATGAACCATGATAGTTTGCCTAATTGAAAGACGAAACTGTATTGAATAGACCTTGGAATCATATTGTAATTAAGAATAATTATTATTACAATGTATCGTCTGTGAAGAACCAAAATGACTCATTTCCATTTTTAACCAAACACAATACCAACTATCTACAAAAATATTCAAATATGTCTTGAGCGCATTTAAATAGAACATTTTGCACTTTTCAAAAATAAGTAAATACACCATTTTGCACTTTTTCAAACACATGGAATTAAAACATTTAACGTTTTTCGAAAACATGCAAATAGAACATTTTGCACCTTTTTAAAAACATGGAATTAGAACATTTTACACCTTTTCAACAACATGGAATTAGAACATTTTGCACCTTTTCAAAAACATGTAAATAGGGCATTTTACATTGTTCAACAACATGAAATAGAACAATTTACAATTTTCAAAAACTCCTAATTAACATTTTACAAATGTTTCTCATTCTGTTTTTATGACATGGCTCATTTTAAATGTAGCTTAAATTGAATATGGGCCATTTTAGTTGTTCACAGAAAAAATATGTGATTTTAAGGTTTTCAAAGAGAGTCGATATCTCGACATTTGAAACTCAGAATTTGTAAATGTAATAATAAAATTGCTAAATTCCTACATTTTGCATTTTTTCAAACCAGCGCAAATCTAGAACATTTAAACACGCAGCAACAGCGAAAATATATCGAAAAAATATAAATTAATATGACTATATATTTGTAGCTACATACCTTGAATTTAAGAGGAATGAAAACATAGTATTGGAGAAGCTTGTCCACAGTTGTGTATTTGGTGGACACCTCAATTTTAGCAGGATTCCGAAGAGAAGCCCTCTGTAGCTTTTGAACTTTCTTGGTCATCGTAGCTGAGAACATGTACGTTTTTCGGTCTTTCGGTACAACTTTGAGAATTTTATCTACTTCAATTTCAAAATCCATATTAAGAATTCGATCCGCTTCATCCATGACAAGGAATTTGAGAGATTTTAAATGAAATCCTTTTGTATTTTCTAAATGATCGATGAGCCGACCAGGGGTTGCAATGATTATATGTGGCTTCTTGGCCAAGGATAGAGCTTGAGTCATCATATCAATGCCACCCACGATAACGCAGGACTTGACCCCGATACGGGCACCCAGCGCTTCAAATTGCTCGGAAATCTGAAATGCGAGCTCACGCGTGGGTGTGAGTACGAGAGCAAAGAGACGTTGCGGGTTTTCCATGAGACTCTGAAGGATAGGCAGAGCAAATGCACCCGTTTTACCCGAGCCCGTTTCTGCTAGACCGATAATATCCTTACCTAAACGTAGTGACAAAACATAAACAAAAAAACGTATTAATTACATACACAAAAATCTTGCACGTCTTGGGTTAATGCATTAAATTACTGCATTAGCCAAAACTTGGGAAAATGGGATTTCAGGCATAGAATACTACTAGTAAGCCTGCAATAACATTTCAAAATTTCAAAACAATTTACACTTTTGTGAAGGTACAAAAGAAACCTATCAGTCAGTATTTAAGAAAAGTAGAATTATGCCTATAAAACCGTTTTGAGTTCCAAATAAATGTGAAAATATAAAAAATTCACCTTAAATAAAAATTCATAGAGAGAAAGACAACTTTATTAAAATAAACTTGACACTGTCGTCCAACGACGATAGCCCAACGGACTCAGTATACGTTGCACAATTTCGTTATACATAGTTTATGGTTGTTAGTGATATATAATATTATTTTCTTGTGAATACATAAAAATAAGAAAGGAATTTTAGATAGGTTGTAGGTATTAGTATTTTCATTGTGATTTATTATTATAAATTAAAAATGTTAGTTCAATGTAGTAAAGTTCTTGAAACATTAAGTACTAACCCTGTAAAGCAAGTGGAAGCGACTCCTTCTGAATTTTAGACGGTTTTTTCCAGCCAAGTTTTAGACATGCTTCGACGAGGACCTCATTCAAACCCTGCAAAAAATTGATTTAAATTAAAATTGCTAATAGCTAATACATGTAATTACAACATTAAAAATGAAATGAAATAAAATAAAAATCATTTAAGTAAAGTTAATTACCAAGTCTTTAAATGTTGTATTGTCCTCTGGTTCCTTTTCTACAATTTCATCTTCTTCGCCATCGTCATCGTCATTCTCGCTTTCATCTTTATCACTGCCAGTAGCAACATCCGCATCCGCGGATGCCAGCGCCAGAACAGAATTTTTATCCTTCCCTTTTTTTAATAATTCTTTAGCTTCATTGTCATTTGGATTTCCCTTGCCATTTTTACTTTCAACTTCAACTTCGACAGCCTCCTCGTCTTCGCTCCCGTTCCCGTTTTCAATGCTTTCACAGTCTGATTCAATATCAGAATCTAGCTCTAGCTCAATTTTCGACTTTTTATTTTTATTTTTGACCATTTTTAAAGATATTCTTTTCTGTAGAGATGCACAGACACAGACACCGACCGATAAAATGTTTGAATTTCTAAAGAATAATAATAATAGTTCTAAAGTTCTTTGTAGCTTCTATATCGTTTCACACAAAGATCTCACGACTACAATTAAAATGTGTTACTATACGCTAACTTGTATGAAATATTTAAGTCAATACGAGGATATTTATCTGGAATTAAAGTCCCACAATTCACAAATGAGCAAAACACGAGGAACGCAAAATGCAAATCTGGCATTGAAAGTCATGCCATGTGAGGAGTTTAAGAGTTGCCACCAAATTGAGGAAATTACCAAAGGCCAATGGTGTGCGTTAAGGAGATTTAGCGGCAATGCTCAAAATAAAACTCTGACGTGAAGTAAAATGCAAAATGCAAAATAAACATTAAAAGTATCTTCAATTTATTAATTTATTAATTATTACAACTTATTATTTATCAATTAAATCATGTAAAATCAGAGGCGTAATCTGGAATTTCGCATTTTATCACAGCAGTCACGATTTAAGACTGTCTCATAATCTGTTTCAAATGTGTCGTGTTGGGATTTTTTGATTGTTGTGAGAAGAGATAAGATGAGATGGGACATGGGACACGGGACGGATAATAACAAAGATTAATTAGTTAGCATAAACAGTGCTGATTCTGGCTAATGACCGTTGTCTTCACTATCAGCTGTTGGTTCTTGAGCTAGTTATTTCAAATATCGTTAAATTTTAGTCCCAGTCTTTATTTCCTATTTTACATTCAGCCAAGCACCCGGTCCATTTCGCTCATCAACCGCATCTTCATTTGTTACAGCATACAGCCTGTATACAGGCAGAAAGGTGAGATGTTTCGTCATTCGCTGCTTTAAATCTACATTAATTAATCATTCAATATATAAAACAGCATAATATTATTTAAGAATTACCTCTCGGCTTTTCATTGTAAAGAATTACAGTCAGTATCACCATCAACCATTGTTTTTTTTGTTTGTACTACAGTTGACAGTCTATGCTCGGCTAGCTCACGTTCGGAAGTTTTTACTAACTGCCCGGCCCCCGGTACCAGTACGCACCTCTACCTCCCAAGTAAGTTCGAATTTCACCAGAGAAAAAAAAAATAAACTCAGCCCATTACCTTTTACATGAAACAAAAACATTCAATTTCATACACGGAGCATAAAAACCAAAGTTTTACTGTTGACTGTTGTTAGTTTGTTAGAAATGGGGGACTGTGAGCGTAGTGGGAAAAGAAAAACCCAAGTTTCTTTCACTATCCGAGCTGAGAAGGAGTCAAGGCACCATTCTGGAGTGGCCAGCATTGTCTACGATTCATCTCTGGACAGGTAATAATCGTTAAAAGCGGTAATGAGCACGGTACCGAGACCGAGACCGAGACCGGTACTGGTACTGGTGCTGGTGACGGTTACCAAAATATTTTAATATGTTTTTAACACTGACAAAAATAATGAAATATTTAAATAGTTTGTTATTAATTTGATTTAAATTTTTGTGTTTGTTTAAATGCTCGTTCAAAAATAATTCTCTCTGTCAATGGTGCCGGCGGTGACAATACAGAGTTCATTCAGCAGGTCGCGATGGAGTGATTAGAACATGGAGCGTAGGAAAGGGTCAAATTCGATTTCTTCACGCCATGGAGCACCACACAGACTGGGTCAATGACATAGTCCTCACATGTGGTGGCAAAAATAGTATGTTAATTAACCCTTACTTTAAATTAACTAACCTTTTTTCAATTTTAGTTTTACCTTGCGTTACTATTGTGTGCGATGAGTGAAGTAAAGTTTTTTTTTAAAGTGTTTAATGTAAAATACTAAAAGTGTGCATATCTTTGCCTTGCGTGTATAGTTATGTCGGGAAGTAATGACTGCACAGTAAAGCTATGGAATGCTCAGAAGGGCTTCTGTATGTCTACGCTTCGAACTCATAAGGACTACGTACGAGCCTTGGCCTACTCCAGGGAAAAAGAAACAGTAATTTAATTTTAATTGTTCTGTTTTTTAGCTGCATTATATATTCATGTTTTATTAACCAGTTCAGTATATACGACAGAAGTATAAAAATAAACTAAAATTGGACCTTTATTTTGCATCCTTTTTATCCAGGTGGCCTCAGCTGGATTTGATCGTGCCATTTACCTCTGGGATGTGAACACCCTCACTGCCTTGACCGCTACTAAAAACACAGTCACAAGTAATGAAACAGTTAATTACTTACGTACTTGCATAACGTTCATGAAGAATCACAGTGCCCCAATCTATTTTTAGCTTCAAAAAATTCAATGTCTAGGAAAGTATTAAACTATCTTGATCATGGAAGCATCTAAATAGAACATGGTACACTTTTCGAAGACCAGTAAATAGAAAATTTTACCGTTTCAAAAACATGTAACTTGAACATTTTGCAATGTTGAAAAACGTGTAAATAGAACATTTTGAAATTTAAAAAAACGTAAATAGAACATTTTACTTTTTTTGAAAACCATTAAATAGAACATTGTACTTTTTTCGAAAACCATTAAATAGAACATTTTGCCTTTTCAAAAACCTGTCAATAAAACATTTTGCTCTTTTCAATAATTCGTATTGACGATTGTGTTTATGTATATATACTTATCTAATATTGTATAGACTTTAGCTCGTTTTTTTTCTATCATAAATTGGTGATGGGTCATTTTGATTCTCTAGTTACTTTCCACTTTGATTTCAGATTTTAGCCTAAACAATATACACCAAGTCACTAATGATATTCATATGTTTTTTTTTCATTCCAGCCGCTGCTCTCACAGGATCCAAAAACAGTATTTACAGCCTTGCCATGAGCCCAGATGGAAACACACTAGTTTCGGGTTCCACCGAAAAAGTATTACGAGTCTGGGACACGAGGCGCTACTCCAAAACCATGAAGCTCAAAGGACACATGGACAATGTGAAGGCACTCGTCTTGAATTGGGATGGCTCGCAGTGCCTGTCCGGCAGTTCGGATGGAACCATTAAACTGTGGGTTCTGGGTCAGCAACAGTGCATCTCAACTATTCGATGTCATGTTCAAGGAGTTTGGGCACTTGCTGTGAGTCACCACTTTCACATCTTTAATTCTTTATTCGGATTTATTTTAGATAGTTTATTTCAAGCGCATGATTCAATGGATGTTTGTAATAATATGCATTCCAGGCCCCAGAAACATTTCAGTTCGTTGTATCTGGAGGAAAAGATTGTCGGCTCCAGTTCACGGACCTCAGGAACTTAAACGGTCAATCCACATTAATTGCAATGGAGGGCCACCCAATCCTTTCGTTATGTCTCAGTCCAGACCACACCATGGTTTGGGTGGGAACGACAGATTCGACCATTAGAGCCTGGCCACTGCCCCAGTCTCATGGAGAAACATACGGTAATGAATAAGAATGAAACAGATACTTAATATCGGCTATGAAGAACCAAAAAGATCCATATCCAGTTTAAACTAGGGTCAAAATGAGCTATGTCATAAAAACAAAACGAGAGACATGCGTAAAATGTTAAGTAATAGTTTTTAAAAGGTGCAAAATATTCTATTTACATGTTTTTGAAAAGTCAAAAGTGTTCTACATACATTGTTTTTTAAAAGTGTAAAATTTTCGATTTGCATGTTTTTTAAAAGTACAAAATATTTTATTTACGCATTTTGGAAAAGTGCATAATATTCTAATTACATGTTTTCAAGACATATTTAAATATTTTTTTAGATAGTGGATGTTGGCTTTAGCTAAAAATGGATATGAGTCACTTTCGTTCTTCACACCCAATATACAGTAATTAAAGCATTTCGCTATACTGAGAGAGCAAAATTGTCCACCTCCAAATCTCCCTAATATCAAAATTGCCCATCTCCATTTTTTGACTTAATTAGAGTGTATAATTTGGTATTTCAATTTGATTTAGTTTCGGATGAGATCTATGCTGGTCAGCCACTGATGGAGATTGAGGGAGTTCCTGCGATCAAGCAATTTGTGGTACTGAGCAATAAACGAAATATCCTCACGAAAGACACGAAAGGAAATGTCCAAATCTACGACGCTCTCATGGCAGTGAAAGTCGAGGATTTGGGGCCAGTTGAGTTTGAGGAAGAAATGAAGAGACGCAATGCTCCAGTCTATGTCCCCTCCTGGTTCTCTGTTGGACTGCATACAGCTGTAATAATAATAATTACTATGCTAATATTACGTCTGGCAGCTCTTGACATAATAAAACAAATTCTGTTATTTTGCCAAAAATTGCTTCAAGGCTCAAATTGTTTTATAAATTTCTGGTAGATGGTCTCGATTCACTTGGCTCAGGATGAGAACGACTGCCTTGGTGCTTGGGTTTCTGCAAAGGAAGCTGGACTTATTCAAGAAGACGAGCAGGATCAGAAAGGTAGACTTTTGCGGAATTTTTATTACCGCACACCGCACCAGTATCAGTACCAGTTACATTAGCCATTTTTTGTTTACTGTAATTCTACATGTTTTGTTTATTGCAGTAAATTACGGAAGACTGATGCTTCAAGCATTATTTGAGGAGTGGAAGCGCATGTCGACGACTGAAGAGCCCACCTCCCCACTTCAGCCAGCGGAGGCGAGTGGTGTGGTGAGCACCGGTGGGTCGGTGAACGGATTTTTCTCAGTCCCGCTCCACACTCCGGTCGTGATAGGGGAGCAGGGTGGGAAGACTATGTACCGGTTTCTGGTAAGGGATGCGGGTGGGGAGGCGGAAAGGTCCTGCCTGTCCGAAGCCATTCCTCAGTGGGTGGCGGAGCAGATCATGGACGATGGTCAGCCACCCAAGTTTGTCAAAATCCTATTCTTCCTCACCCCACATTCCATGAATGGCAAAAGTTTAAAGAGGTATGAAGTTACATTTCGTCGATGAAGAACCAAAATGACCCATATACATTTTCACTTAATACCAAAAACGACTATCTACAAAAATATTTGAAATATTTTATGATCTTGAAGAAAGCGTTTAAATAGAATATTTGCACGCATCAAAAACATGTAAATAGAACATTTGACACTTTTCAAAAACTTGTAAATAGAACATTTTACACTTTTCAAAAACTTGTAAATAGAACATTTTACACTTTTCAAAAAACATGTGAATATAAAATTTTACACTTTGAAAAAACATGAAAGGGAACATTTTTTATGTTTTTCAAAAACTGTTAATTAACATTTTACGCATGTTTTTCATTTTGTTCTTACGACAGATCTCTTTCTGATTCTAGCTTAAATTGGATATGGGACATTTTGGTTCTTCACTGACGATTTAAGTTTTATAATTCATTTTTGATACTTTCCTAGTTTTTAAATATGAGTTTGATTTAAAATGCGGTCTTTGTATGCAATTAAAAGGGAAAGACTGTTTGCAAATGACTTCATTTCCATGCGGAAGGTGATGGAGCACGTGTTGGAGAAAGTGGAGGATGAGCGGAAGTCGGATCATTTCTACAAAAAGAGTGACGAGGAAGGAGGTGGGGGTGGAACAGGGCAGGGTTCACAGACGGGTGGGGGGACGGGGGGTGAGACAAGTGGAGCGAGTGCTGGTAGTTTAAGTGGAGGGGACGTCCTGGCAGAGGACAGGGTTCGTCTCTTTTGTCTCGACAGTCCATTGAGCCCTGAAATGGATTTGAGAACAGTACGACATTTGCTATGGAAAGGTCCTGGTGATCTCATTATCACTTACTCTCTTCTAACAAAATCCGAAAGACTATCTCTATGAGCGGAACCTCACAACTAAAACTACGGACTACACGGACATCTCACTTTAAATTAATCAATTGTGTCGTACCACCCTCTACCCTTTGTCCTGTATTAATTCTAAGCGCTGCTTCCTTTAAGTTTTTTTTGGATTTTCTCTTGTGTCCGAATTTCTTAGTAGTGGTCTTTAAGATGCAGCATGTTATCTCCATATCGCCTTATCCGTTATCCCGTATTATTATTTATATGCTTCGTTTATTGAGTATCTATTGTCAGTCAGCTACAAATTCTCAGTTTGTTATTTTCTCTTTTTTACATTCCACTGTTGATGTTTGTGTGTAATCATTTGTCTTTGTTTCTGTTGTTGTCGCTATATTGCTTGTTTGACTAAATTTATGAAAGTACACAAATATAGTATGTATATTGATACGGAAATATGTATGTGTAAATTGTATAAAAAAGTTATTGTTTTCTTGTAGAATTTTAGTTTGAAAATAAAAATGTTTAATTATTAAAATAGAAAATACGCACCTACGTTTTAACTAACAATTTTACTTACCTTTTAAATAATATCGTAATAGGCGAGATGGATATGTACTAAATGAAATACCATAAGTTATGAAATTCGTTCACATAATTTGATACATACATTTATTAAAATATGATGTATTTAGTATTTTGCTGCATTGATATGGTACATCTTTTTATTTTTTATTATTATTTTGGTTTTGCTAGATTTATTGTGCATCGCAAAATATATAGAAAACGTAAGACCCACAATATAATTTTATTTACAATTTACGCAGTAAGTTTTAAAAGCGACATTTATTAAAATATTATTGTTTTAGGTTCTCCAATTTTGCTACTAACTCTTTGTCGACTTGGTTGAGATGCCAAGCAAAATTCTGAATAAATATTCTCTTTACTTTATTGTATTGTAATTTTGTAATAAAAATGCATGCCTTGAAATTCTGCGTATATCAAAATTATTTAAGTGAAATACAGCGCGCAAGTTCGTTTCGTATTAAACTCGTAGAAAAACATCGAACTAATAATTGTAATCACTAAGTAAAAGCTTATTACAGATGTAAGGATCGAGGGCAAATTCGATATTACTATTCGATTGATGATATAGGAGACCCGCATTATCTGACACATCAATACAATGTTACCATTCTTTTGGGCTGCAATAAGAAGATACGTTCGAATCATAGTATTTCCAGCAGCATTTATTGTCGGTGTAATTGGCTACAATATTGAAGATCGTTTGAGGGACAAATATACTCCGTTTGAGTCATTAAGTACGGAACAAAAAAGGCACAAAAGGCAATTAGCAGAGCTAGAAGAGAAAAATTTGGATTCAAAATCAAAATCAAAGCAAATTTCAAAACATAATCAGGAATCTATTTTTGAGAAAAATGTATCACCGCAGCTGCAAAATTCAAAGTCGAAAAAGGAATCGTAAATTTTGAATTCCTATGAAGATTCTTCTGACCATACAGCAGGCCTGCGCACAATTCTGAGAGGTCGTTTTTAATCGTTAGCATATTTTGTGTATCATGAAGCCAATAATGCAGTAAAATATTTAACATAAAATATATTTGAATCCCGGCCATTTAGTAATGTCATAAATTACCTACCTACATTTTATTATTTATTTTGCCACTTGCCTACAAAATTCAATTATATTATGTATGGTGGGCTATGAATTATGAATGTTTGGCAGTCTGTATACAGTTATGTTTAAGCAGATTAGAGTAATACTTTAATTTCAATAAGCCAACAAAGGTAATCTAAAAGTAAAAGTCTTCCTATCGTTGTCGTCGTTGATAATACTGCTAATGTATTAGATATATAATATTATGTACAACCGACAATATTAAACTGGTTACCAAGTTAAAATAACACTCGCACAGTTCAATTCAATGCATCAATCAATCATGATAAGACCAACAAAATGTTTGCATACGGAACTGATTACAAATATATGGTTGAGTAAAAGTTAAAACAGTTTGCATAACTATGTAAATACAGCTTTTATCAAGCTAAAACGTACATACTATATATTAGCTCCAAGTAGTCAGCAATTTTGTGCGCTTAAAATGATTAAATGCAATCCTTCAGTAAAATTCTTACTAGTTAGTAAATGTAACTTTAAAATGAAAGAACTTTTTTAAATTTTATGCCAGTGTAGTTGAGTGTAGTTTAATTACTGTAGTTGGTAAGTTGGTTTGGTTTTGGTATTTGGTTGGTATTCGTATGCCGTATTGCTTGCTGGTTAACGTCGGACCAAGGACACCTTGGGAAAAAATTACAAAAAAAACAATTTTAGGCATTTCTTTTAATTTGCTTATGTGTACTAGGTTACACAATTCTAGATATTTTTTGCCTGCACCCTTTAACACATGAAGCTCAAGCGCGAAGGTTCAAATCTCCGAGGAATTGAATTTTAAAATTGTAATTTGTTTTGTATTGTGTTTATGTCAAATTAATTTTTCTGTGTGTTTTCTCCTATTTTATTCGGCATAATAGTTATTTATGCCGAAATGTTAACTCTAACGACGAATATCTATTATAATACATGAAGTGAATTAACGTTGGGGACGTTAGATAGAAGAGCTTGTTGCGAAATTGCTAATGGTAAAAAAGTTACCTACCTTTAGTGATTTCGTACAGTTCAGTTGCACCAACAGTCATTCGTCAGTTCGTCAGATACCGGTTATTATCGCATAGTATAAACTCAACGCAGACAAGTCGGCATCATTTTACATACTACATACATAAGTATCATTATTACATCACATCACTTTTACTTTTATAGTACATACCTAATACCTAGGTAGGTATTTTTTTACTTTTTTTACTTAATTTTATTTGTTTTTAACAGCTGACTATTGAGTAGCTGAGGCCTGAGGCACTGGGGAATTTTCTATCTACGCTGGCTGATAGCTGAAGGGCATTAGTATATAAGGCATTAGTTAAACAAAAGAAGCCTTTACTTTGAACTTCAAACTTTATTTATTTAATGTTAATTAAAAAAATATTTTCCCCAACTGATTTCGATTTTTTTCTGCTTGATCTTCGTTTCTAGGTGCTCCTTTTAATGCTGGTCACTGGCGCTCAACGGTCACTGTAAATACGATATAACGCCGAAGTAATATTGAATCGCAAACTTCAAATTCAAAATTTAGAAAGATCATAAAATCCCTATGCAATAATTCTTACTCTCGTTCATCGTTCATCATTCATCGTTCATAAATATTTAGTGGGTGTAAAGTTGCAGTTGATCGTCATAATAATATAACTATTTTTATTGTGTTGTGTACTATACTTACCGTTATAAAGTGCAAATAAATAAAAATGGGTGATAGACGTCTTTTATCGTATGAAACGCTTGTTCATGCACTGGCTGGATCAGCTGTAAGTTCATTATTATTATTTTGAAAATATATTCAATATTATTCTAAATAGTTAATAATTACTGTTGTAATAATTACATTGTATAGCTTGTTGTACATATTTGCTATTATAGTATATCAAAATCATGATAAATCGCATATTCGTTATAAAGTCCTTTTCTTTTTTTCCAGGGAAGTGTGACAGCTATGACGGTCTTTTATCCTCTTGATACAGTTCGTTCTCGGCTTCAGCGTAAGTTCCACACACGTTTACTTTTTGACGATATACGCAAAATAATATCTTAATTCTGGCGATTAATAAATTAAACATGTCTTTAGTGTTACATGTTACATACCTATAAGTAGTTTTAGCACAAGAACGAAAACGTAAATAATCATGAAATTTTTTAAAATTTTGATATAGTTGAAGAAAATCGCCTATCAAAATCAACAATTCAGACAATAATTGATTTAATCGACGAAGAGGGCTTGTAAGTCATAAATTAATTTATTCAATTATTTAAACAGATGTCATGCTTGTTATTTAATACGTAGGTACCTACATTAACATAAATGGGTACGCATCATTCCAAAAAATCTTCTGGAACTTTTGGTATCTACAAGGGGCCAATGCCAAAAGCATTTCAGCCCAGCAACTACCATGTTGAATGGCATTATGTTTTGTATGTGTTTTATGTATATGACTCGGTAGCCTTATTAATGATTACAATTTATTTTTTGTAGCGGCACTCTCTACCGTGGTTTAAAACCTACGCTTCAGTCTCTCTGTGTCTCGAATTTCGTCTACTTTTACACTTTTCATGCTCTCAAACGGCTGAGGTCGGCACAGGACTCTTCAGCAGTCCGGGATTTACTTATTGGCTCCGTTGCAGGGGTTGTTAATGTCCTTACAACGACTCCTCTGTGGGTGGTCAACACCAGAGTTAAGATGCAAGGAACTAGGAATGATAACGTCCCCAGTCATATGCATTTTAAGGGGCTCTTTGGTAAAGTTTAATTCCTTTTAAGTTTAGATGCTATAAGCATTATGTTTTAATAAATTCGATTAATTATTACTATATAATTTAAAGGAAAAATAGGGGCTAGTTTAATGTATGTATTTTTTTTTGCTGTTCATAACTCGTATTTAATTTGTTGTTTTAGACGGCCTTTATAAAATCTACAAATCGACGGGACTTCTATCCCTGTGGTCTGGAACACTTCCATCCCTCATGTTAGTCATCAACCCGGCCATACAGTTCATGACATATGAGAGCATTAAGCGTCGGTTGAACCCAACAAATCGTCAGATGGGATCATTAAGCTATTTTTTGATTGCTGCGCTCGCCAAGACTATAGCTACGGTTCTAACTTATCCACTCCAAATTATTCAAACTAGAATGCGGGTAAATTTAATAAAAGTACTAGTACCTAGGGACATTGTCGTCAAAGGATCAAATCTGATTTTGTACCTTCCATTTCAAACTAAAAGCAAATCTGACCATCTCAATTCTCCATTTAATACGTTTACCGTGAACTACTCCTTAAAGTATCACTGTAGTCGTATTTAATGGAAAATGAAGATAACAAAATATGGTTTTAGCTCGAATTGGAGGTAAGTAAATATATTTGATCCTTTACCGACGATATGCCTATCTACAAGTTATAAATATCATAAATCAATGCATCTCGTCTGTGAAGAACCAAAATGACCCATATCCATTTGTAGCTAAAAACAATATCAGCTATCTACAAAAATAGTGAAACATGACTTAAAAGCATTGAAATAGAACATTTTACACTTTTCAAAAACATGCAAATAGAACATTTTACACTTTTTAAAAACATGTAAATAAAATATTTTGCACTTTTAAAACACATGTTAATAGAATATTTTACACTTTTCAAAGGCATGGAATTAGAATATTTTAAGTTTTCCAAAAACTCCCAATTAACATTTTACGCATGTTACTCATTTTGTCTTTATGACATAGCTCATTTTGATTTTAGCTTAAATTGGATACAGGTCATTTTCATTCTTCACATACGATATGGCATGGTCCATAAATGATGTCATCGTTTAGGTGGGTCCCTCAATTCAGGAAAAGGTGACTTAAATGACACAGTGGGTCCCTCAAACGGGCTTGGATGATGTCATCCGATGTTTCCGTAGGTTAAATTTATATTTGCAAGAAACAAGCATTTTGAATCCAAAAATATGTATGCACAACTTGTTTAAATTGTGCATAAAAGGCCATTTTAACATATAATTCAAAAACAAAATTTAAAATTCCGAAATATTTTTTTTCTTTCGATTTAAAGGATCATACCCCGGTTCCTTCAAAATTTTGAAAAAAATTTCAAGGTTTTAAATTTTATTTGTTTTTGATTTTGAAGTCAGAATATTTTAAAATGGTTCATTATACATAATTTTTAAAATTGTGCATAAATTATTTTTAAAAGATTAAAATTAGTATTAAAAAATCATTTTCAGGCATTTTTCGGTTTTTCTAAAAAGTATTTTTTGAATAAAATACCCATTCTTGTTAAGCAATTCAAAGTTTTATGGACGCTCTTTTTACATAACTATCAAAAATCTCTCTAACGGCATGGCGGATGACGCTCGTGGGCCATTTATTCCGAAAGATTCTAACAGGCTATAAAAGCCAAGTTTATTATTCGAATAAACCGAGCAATATACCAAAACAAAGACAATTTCTGAGAAATTTGTTTGACACCTCATTTATTTAAATCAGTTAGGAATAAGTTACAAAATGGCCTAACTAACAAAAAGCACAGTTTTTAGATTTGTTTCGACAATCCTAAAATTGTTTTTTAACAACTTTAATTTAAAATTAAAGGGTAAACAAATGCAGACTAGAAACTTTGGACTTCAAATATCCCAACAGAAAAAAACCTGGCAAACATTTTAAAATGTGAAAATTTTCAAAAAAATTTAGAAATTTTTAAATGTTTGCTAGGTTTTTTTCTGTTGGAATATTTAAAGTCAAATGTTTATAGTCTGAATTGTTTTACGATTTAATTTTAAATGGAAGTTGTTAAAATTTTTTTAATTAAAACTTAATTTTAGGATTGACCAAAAAATCTAAAAACTATGATTTTTGTTGGTTAGGCCATTTTGTAACTTATTCCTAACTGATTAAATAAATGAGGTGTCAAACAAATCTCCCAGAAATTGACTTTATTTTGGTATATTGTTTATTAAAATCAAATGATAAACTTATAATTTATGGCATGTTAGAATCTTTCGTAATAAATGGCCCACCATGTATTAGTAAATATGACATAAGTGATGTCATACTAGGGGGTAGGTGGGTCGAAATCCCTAATATGACTTGAAATGACATGGGGGTGGGTCGGTCCTAAAAAGCGTGAAATTTGAATGACATCATTTATGGACCATGCCTATGTATTCTGTATGCACTTTCAACTTTTTATTCTAACTCGCAATTTTTTGTTTAATAGCATGGACAAGGTGGTCGTTTAGGACACGGAACTGCTGGTCCCGGCCCCTCGTCAGCTCCAACGTCAGCATCTTCCGTCTCAAACGCCAACGTTGGACTTGGCCTGGGTGAAGGACAACCGGGTCCGGGTAGGAAGCCCACGACGGCACCAGTACGAAGCCGAAATCGAGATGAAAACTCTTTTATGGGGATCCTCATGAAAATTTTACAGACACAAGGACCAAAGGGGCTTTTTAAAGGAATGGAATCAAAAATAATTCAAACTGTCCTCACGTCAGCCCTCATGTTCGTTATTTATGAGAAAATCCATCGATGGGTCACATCTGTTCTTCTTATGGGACGCAGTGGGGGAGGGGGAGGGGGCAGTGCAGCGATTGCTAAGAAATAAATGAAACATGTATAGAATACAACTTTTGGGCCATACTTAAAATCAGTGAAGTGCAATGGTGTGAAACTGGTGATCCCTTTTACTCATCTATATTATGTTGTTTTCTCATTTTCTATTTGAAATTGAAAAAAAAACATGAGCTCAATTCCCAACTATCTAGATTTTGCATTATATTTATAATAGATTAAATGTAGGTAAGGTACCTTAAAATTTAATTGATCTCTATTTCAAAATTGTGAATATTGATGTTGATGAATGACAGTAATGATTATTATTTTAAATAGTGACATATTGTAGTAAATTTTATTCAAATTGCTTTTGTCATTGTTGGACAAGATACTTAACTTAAACAAACCTTCTATTTGCACACTTTACATGAATTTTCTAAGATTTAAGTAATATCATTAATCATTGATCAATAATTTTACATTTCTTATTTCTTTGTTATCTGTGTTGTGTACAAGTAGAACTGGATAACAGGAAATCCTGTTGCTTAGGATTAAAGCGCTTCATTTCCATTTCCATTACATCCGTGTCTTACTAATAAATTGCTATTACTTCACCCGCTTTCTGTTAGAATTGTAGACTTTATTGAGTGAAACACAACTACGGCTTTAATTTGTTAAAAACAAAACATGTTTGGTAAGTTCGTGAACGGAAGCGATTAACGATATGTATTATAGGTAATGTAATACTAACAATAATTATCCTCCTCAGAAAGAAAAAATATTGTCGTAATAATCATGAACATTGTAAACGAAAGTTAAATAGCATATTAATATATTAGTGCATAGTTGTGAAGTTGTGATGTCACGTAGTTCATATTATATATTTAGATGTAAATTAGCATATTATTATATTTACTTTACGGATAGTGGCATTGTGAACCATTATGTGTCTGTAGCTCTATGTATAAACTGTGGTTTTGATTTGGTTATTTTATATTGTGATAATTCGATACTAGTGTCTCAGTCCTTGTAGTCCCTTAGTTAGTGTTATGTCTTATGTCATATTATTGTGTTTCGGTGAATCAAGAAAATTTCGTGTAAATTATTAAAAATGGAATTTTGACGAATTTTGAACGTATACTTATTGTTTTTGTCTACTCATTCAACAAGAAAGTGATGACTTCGTAATAATTTATGTTATTATTAGATATGTATATATGCTATCAAATTAGTAATAAAATTAGTTTGAACTGTATAATATATACTGTATAACTTTTTCTCATGAAGTATTTTTAACTAGTTAAAATCCATGAGTGATCAGTACCGCCAGAACTGCACAATCTTACTAATATAAATAGTAAAGAATAATTATGAGTTCAGTAAATTATTATGACGTTAGTTATTACATATTAATATATACCATACAAATATTATTAATTTATGTAGTAATTTATGTAATACGATATTCAAAACCCCTTTTGTAAATAACACGTACCTCAAGTTACAAAACAACTGGGATGATGACTGAAATGTCATCGTCGTCACTCTCCCGATCAACATCACCTTGATCACTCTCATCATTTGAATTTTCCGTGACTGTTTCTTCTTGCTTCCTAATCACAAAATCACTGCCGCGGCTTCCACTACTTGAGTCAAGTTGAACCTGTTGAGCAAGGACCTCGGTCCGGGACGATCCCTTCAACACATTTTTTGTGACCCGGCTGATAGTGTTTATTAATGGAATGAGGCAGTCGGCGTGAGCCCTGAGTGGTTCCAATCCAGCAGCACGGAGAGTCTCGTTCAGGGTCATCACCATCGTGCTCACACTCTGGAGTTGCTCCAATTTTTGTTGAGAGGATGACTTTTCAAATGTGGGCGGGGAGATGTCGACCCCGATGGTACCATTTCCGGTTCCGGTTCCGGTACTAGCAGGAGGAGGAGCATTATTACTGTGATGCTGCTCATTCAGAAAGAAGGAACCACCTCCAACTCCAAATAATTGTTCCTCCATTTCGTTTCTTGGGCTGTTTTGAGGGAACGGGAAATTAAAGTTAGTGGCGGGAGGGCGATGATAAGCTTCACTCAAAATCCAACTGTGTGCTTTGATCCATCGCTGAATATCTTCCTTCTCCACCCGAGCATCTCGTAATTTCACAAAACGGAAAAGACCATCTTCCCACTGATCCGTCCCTGGATCTCCGGATCCCGATGATAACACACTTTGAGGAGAGCCGATGTAGTACCGTATGAAGCCTTTGATAGTTTTGGACAACCGCAGCTGGGGAGGACTGTTGTTTCGTCCACTCTCAACTCCACTACGACCCAGGTCATCTTGTCCATGACTTTGACCTTGGCCAGGGCTGGAAACACTGGATATGAACGGTCCACCTATCCACCTGTGTTAAATTTAAAATAGATAATTATTAATGAATTTACAAACACGGAACTGGAAACCAGCCATGCAGGACAGAATCGGGAAAGGATGACTATGGATATTATTAAATTAATTAATTATAAAAAAGCATCAGTAATACATATATTACTAATAATAATATCGTCGGTGAATAACCAAAATGACCCATGTCTATTCTTAGCTAAAAACAATATCCACTATCTACAAAAATATTCAAATATGTCTTGAGAGCATTTAAATAGAACATTGAGCACTTTTCAAAAATATGTAACTACAAAATTTTACTTTTTAAAAACATGGAATTAGAACATTTTGCACCAATTTTTAAAATCCTTTTAATTAGAAATTTGTGCATCTTTTCAAAAACATGGAATTAGAAATTTTGCACCTTTTCGAAAAAATGCAAATAGGACCTTTTGCATCGTCGAAAAACATAAAAATAGAACATTTTACGTTTATCAAAAACTCCTAATTACCATTTTACGCATGTTTTTCATTTTGTTTTTATGCTTACTTTATGTCTGTGGTACAGGAAGAATTAATGATATTGCTGGTGCTGGTGCTGGGGCTGGTAAGGTCATGGAGTGACATTTTTGGGTCAGCTTTCCTAACTAGTTAGCTTCACGTATTATGCAGCGCACGTTCACTGTACCGTGTAAATCACTTACTTTAATGAACTTACGAACTTTACGAACTTGAATTTGCTAATGCTCTATCTTTTTTTTAGTTACCTATTCATTCTTTTAAAACAACTCACAACTCGATTCGACGGAAGCTTCCTAAAAATGGACTAAGAAATGGTACACACTCTGCAAGCAAAAAAATAAACCAGATGAGAACAGGAAGGACGATGCTATATGCGATAGCTAGAATTTAGTAGTTGCCTTGAATCCTCTGAATTATGAATGAAATATTCCATGCATACATAACATACGACTCACTGCATATTATGGGTTTCGTCATTTTCTCAATTAATTTTTATCAGTATGAAACTTATGGAGCCGGGACCGAATTTATGATTGCATTGTATTCACATCTCAAAATGTGGTATTAGATTTATTAGAAATTCCATGCATTACTACATGTAACAAGGGAGAGTTCACAAATGATGCCATATCATGCTTGGTCAAATTGCTGACCAACCCACCTCTCTCTCGTCGCGAATGGTAAACATTAGGACAGATCATCACTTTTCAGACCCACCAGGTATCTAAACCAAACACATAAATTATGGTAGTCGGTAGTGCGGGTGCCCGAGTGGTCATTTACGGCATTGACTGGGCTATAGATAGTTCAACTGATTCTAAATCGTGATATAGTCAGTCACATTTCAGAAGAAGCAAAATTGTCAGTTCTCACTATTATAGAATAAAATTAATTGCCGTTCTACTAAGTACACAGTCAAAACAAAATATCCCATCTCCATTTTTTAATGTAAAATAATTATTGTTATATGTATTTAACGAAAATGTAGAACCAGAATTTTGTATAGTAATTTGTTTTCGGAAAAATAAACAAGTAAGTAGGCAGATGTCATATTGCTTATTGTAGTTTAGTGATAATTTAAGATGGGCAATTTTGCCTCTTCTGTAGCGGTATGCAAAGTTACAATAAAAATAAGAATAGTTTAGAATTTAGGTATTACATTCATCATTATCATTAAACTACTATGCACTCAATTAACAAAATTATCCTAACATACTTTGTAAAACCAAAAGTCATTTCATGAGTAATAATAATTGTATTATTCTCATTTTCACTAGCAGTACGATCACATGTGCTTATACATACGTATTTATTTAAGAAATTCATAAAACGAAAATTAAGTTATTTATACTTTAAATAAATTATATATACCTAGTTACTGTTATTTAATTTGATCAAGTTAGAATTTAAAAAAAGTTTTAAATTAAATAAAATAGGTATTGTTATTACAGATTAAAATTAGGAATTGATGTAATTCACTCTGAAAATAAAAAAACATACGGCCACAATCGCGAGTATACTTAAACTTAAAATAAAATCTAATGTAAAATTACGGTACGATACAAATCTTTTTACTACTTACAGTACTTACAACTTACAATTTACAATACTTACTTAATTTACAAACTAATTATGAATACATTCTAAACGGTGCGGTGCGGTGACTGAGTTTAGTGGGAAGGTACCTGTCTGGTTCCTAATAGTTAAATAGTACCTACTTAATTCAAGACTTAAAGTACCTACTTTATTTCATCGACGTTGTCATTAAAATCATAATGCCTCCAACTTCGGCTTTCCTAAATAAACAGGCTATATAGCCATATACCCACTTAATAAAAATGCATACCTATTCATACTTTATTCAAAGTTTACACTATTGAAATTCCAAGAATAAATAAGTTCAGTCGCAGACCAAAATTCTACTTCTATGTTCAATGAAACCATATTCCTTGGACATTCCAAACTCTGACTATCTGTAAATATCATCGCCTAGTTTACTTATCTTTTGTCTTTTTAGTGTGGAATGGGAAACTGGGAAACATTATCTTGACTAGCCACAGTAGACCAAGAGAAAAAGAAACCCAAATACCACTCTCTACCACGGCACAGTTGCACAGCTTCTAAACTGAACAATTTGTTATCACCATCCTACATTCAAACTCCAATCAAGATTTTCCTATCTCGTTTTATAAATTCTTCGTTTCCTTAGGTAAGCCAAGGCAATGCGACTTTTAAAATAAGTTTAAAATTACACTATTTTAATAATGTGCATTACATACTACCTACCTACATACAGCACTGCAGTTTAAAAATACGCTACTAGCCTACACACAGCGCTATAGCCAATGCCAAATAGTCGGCGTCGGCACTTCAACAGACTTTAACTTTAACTTACGATCTGCACCGTCTCCCTCCTTAAATGCATTTCAGTTTGACTCAAAATGGATGCTGCGTTCATTTACATTACTACCCGCGTACCAAATGGCAGCGCACTATATGTAACGAATTTATAAAATTATTATTGCTGTTATTTAATCAGGTTAAATTGGATGGATATAAAAGATATCCCTACGGTTTTAAAATATAACTTTTCAGCAAGTTCGTATACATCATACATAAAATGAGCGTAGTTTAATTGGCTTGGTAATTTATAAATTGATATCCGAAGTCCTAAAGTACTTCAGCTTTTAGTCATAACGTCAACTTGAAACAGTACCCGGTACCAGTTTATAAATATACGTAATGGTATTTATTTGAATACATTAATCAGTTACGAAGGCAATAAAAATCCCCATGCAGCTTCTGCTCCATGAGTAAAAATCCATACACGGTTGATACAATAGAAATGATGGGATAATCCTGCATGTGACGTTCGTAGACTTCCCGAGTTTCAAATACAATGTTAAAAGTCTTCAGACCTGCAAAATTGGAAAGAAAGTAAGTAATTGTAAGTATATTATTAAATGACATATTGGAAATAACTCAATTTAATGCAATTTTTAAAATTTCAAACCGATATGCGATGATAGCCATAGCCATATATTCATACATTACTACAGTATTACAAGGGATCTCACGTTATTGACGTTATGTTTATTAGTAATTTAAAATCTAAGTCAAATATCGCCTATCTAAAGAAGTGAAGGCGCAAAACTGTCGTTCTCTAATTCAAAATACTAATTCTAAGCAAAATTCCTGATCTCCGTTTTTGAATGTATTGAATTGCGTCTAATACATTTTCGGAAAAATAAGCAAGTAGATATCAAGATATTTCTTATTTCTTAATGCTGAGCTGAAAAACAATACTATGCACTATTTAAGCCAAAAAATGGAATGTTGCTTCTTTAGTAGCGATGTGCTGGTTGTAAGATTGTGAGATGTAATAAAATTTGTAAAAGTAAAATTATACATTATACATAATTTACGCCATATGGGCTCAAAATTTAATACTTATTTTAACTTACTGATAAAATTAATACGACTACTAAAATTCATCATTATAATCTAATCAAATGATCTAAAGTTAAATATTCAGCTGCTTACTTTTCAAGTTAAGAATAGAAGCTTTTGACCTCAACCCCTCCACTAAACTTGGTTTGACCCGTGCTTCATTCATTCTGAGCCACCGACAGCGGAGTTCAGGTAGTCCGGTAATTATTTCATCCAGAAACGGGTAATCGTACTGAAGTTGGGGGAACCCTTTAGACTCTGAATCAGCCGAGGATCTATCCTCCCCATTCCCATAATAATTATTAAGATCCTTTTCTTGGATAGAAACCATCAGCTTTTCAAGTCCTGGCCAAGCCTCAGCCGAAAGGAAAAGTGTCCTTAAAAATGAGCCGAGGACACCCATCGGTATGAGGGTCACTTCACAGGTCTTCACATTCGCAAAGATGGAAAGAAAACGACGGAATTCGGATGGAAACTTTTTCAGCTGTGCTTTCTCATTATTCCTCATCCTCAATTCCTTGTCTTTATCCCTCCCGGGTTTTACAGATACTGCTGGTTCTGGAATACAGGGGGTATCATTGTTACCGCTGCTACTGTGAGTTTCGTTGTCTTCGCTTAAAGAATCTCCGAAAACAAATTTAAAATTTGAAGCAGAGTAGAAGGACTCCTTGGTAAAGACGAGTGCTGGAAAATATTTACGAAGATTTAAAATGAGGAAATAGAAATTTTGTGGTCCATCTCTTGATGAGCCTGCGGAAGGTGTACTGCTATTGCAAATAAAACAAGAGGCAGCAAGGTTGAAAACGACATTAGTTACACTTTGAAAAGATGACCTTGGGTCAACGCCATGAGGGAAAAAGCTGTTGGAAGTATCCTGGCCATTACTGTGGCTCAAGGGGAGTGTTCTTGAGGACGGTGGGAGTCGAAAATGAATCTCCTCCAATTTGTCAAAAACTGGAAGATTCATCTTGTCATTTTTAGCTGTACTGGTCTTGCATAGGAAACCAAACGGCTCAGTTTCGAATTTTACAAGAGAGTGTTGACTGGAGTGAAGGATTTTCGATACAATTTGTGCAATTTGACTCCGTATGGCGGGACTTGATGAAATGATGATATTACTCATAAAAGTATTGTTAAAATGAGACAATTCCAATTTCTGATTCGCCATGGCTGTGTAGTTGCCAATAAATTCGAAATCGAAGCCAAATTCACATTCTAAACCTAAACTAGGACTTCGGCGTTGTTGGCCGGGATCTGCTGGACTCGGACTCCGAAGATCTTTGCTGTCTTTTTCTTTATCACTGCTTCCGCTATTCCGACTACTTCGACGTCGCTCCTCAGGTTTGTGTGGTTTATTCGTCTTCGTAAAGTACAGCGTAGTTGACTTGATGGTGTTCACCTTATGTCCATACTGAAACACTGGCAAAAGGCCCACCGGAAAGTTAAAGACGTTTTCAAGGTTAATCGCTGCTCCCAAAATTTGCTGGATGAGCCACGGTGAACTCTGACCTGTAAATGACGGGAGTTGTGGTTGTTTTTGATTTTTCGGTCCATATTGATTTTGTTGTTGGTAATTTCGAGGAAAAATAATAGTTTTCAATTTTGGTAGCGTGGTGGGCAAATTGGTATTGGGCCAGTGCCATGATTTAGGCGATTGAAGAATTTCAAGAACCACAAGATTATCCAGTCGATTGTACAATAGATCAATAAACACATGGAAATCCTCAGTAGGTCGAAGAGAGAGGCTCAAGTGTGTAATGTGAGGTCCTTGAAGTTTAAAGAAATTCTGAGTTTCTGGATGTTCTAATTTTACATTCTCAAAGACGTAGCGTCGGCAAAAGGTGGTCGATATGGACTGTTGACAAAGAGCAGCGTTGATAGCAGATAATTCCGTATTATATTTTGGTCTTGTTTCATTTTCTGGAAAAAAGCTGGCAGTAATTGTGTTCACAGCATTGTTTGAACAGAGAGTGACATCGACATTAGCCTCAACATAATCGTCTTGACCTTGGACTTTAATGCATAGTGTATTTTGTAATTCCAGAATTTTGGAAGCTACTTCTTTCCACTGACGTGAGACTAACCGACATCTTAGAAGCTCCTTTGAACTCACGACGTGAATGAGAATTCGGCAAATTATCTGAAAAAATCAACATTCATTTCTGTTATTAAAGGTACTGCGTATTTGAAGATGAAATTGTTATTTAATATTATTTAAATTTAATTGAAATTAAAATATCCAAGTGAAACTGGTTTAAAGTTCATAGCCATAGCTTAAAACGCATAGTGTTCATTAGCAGAGCTCATTGTCCTTATTTTTCAAGGTACTTACTGTTTGCATTCTCATAGGGTCTGTATTATCGCTGTCAGATTCGTCGTCGTCGTTGGGCCGATCCATTATTGTGGCTAGCTTAGATTTTGAGAACATCTTAGAATCTCGAACTGGCGGCGGTACCCTCTCGAATTCCTCGTCTGAGTCTGAGGTACAATCTTCTGTTGAGGTGCAGTCTTCATCCAAGTCGTAATCGCTCTCATCAACTTGGCTTTCGTCATCTTCATCTTGGTTCCGTTCAGGATGAACATGAGTTTGGGTAACTTCACATGAGGTATCGCCATCGGTGGATGTGGAGTGCCCCAATATACATACTGAAGTCTTTACTGTCTCCACCTCGACCGTGGTATTAGTCCCCTTAGATTCATGATCAAGACACATCGGTGTTGAAACTGGGTCTGGGTATGTTGTTGTATAATCCAAGTGTAAACTAAATTGAAGATCTGCATGTGGCTCTGCCTGAGGTGCAGATGCTATTTGTGTTCTTTCATTGGATTCGACCTCGGATTCGGATTCGGACTTCAAACTTTGGTCTGACTCACTAACTTCAAGTTGAGTATCTGGAATTTGCCTTTTGGGGGGACTGGCGTCGCCTGATATAGTTAATTTTGATTTCGCTTTGGACGACGACGATGGTATTTCCTTCTTCATCTGGGACACAATAGACTCCAAGTTGGAATTTTGTAGCTGCCTTTGTCTGTGGGCTCTGCTGCGTCCAGGTGTAAGAACAGGGAACACTGTTTTTGTTTTTGGAGTGTCTGTTGGAAGGGCACTATTCAACATTAATTTGGGATCAGTTAGAGTTTCGTTAATACTGTCGGAAAACGGAGTTTGAAAGGCTGTAAGCGTTTCGTCCCCATCATCAATATCAAAATCAAAGGACGCCGCAGAAGGCGTTGAAAATCTGTATTCTGCCGATTCAAGATCCTGTGGTGCTATTGCTGCAGGTTTTATTGGTGTGCGTTGTTGAAACAGCTCTGGTTGTGGTTCTGGTACTGGTTCTAGAAGTTCGTGTTCAGATGTATCTAATTCGGGCACGGACGTTTTCGTGCCTGGAATATTTTCGGTACCGGTACCGCCATTATTACTGAGGATATTATGCTTATTTATTTTTGTAGCGACTGGGGCTGGGGTGGTTGTTGTTGCTGTTGAAGACAAGGTTCGGGTTGCGGCTGTCATAGGGGGCATGAAGAACAAGGGGGGCAACGTCGGCAATGATCCGGATCCATTATCTACCACGTTTTTCGGTTTCGGTGGTGGCGTTGGTATTGAGAAGTACGAGTCGCTGAAGGACATACGCTTGGCTGGAACACTGTCAAGTTTCTTCAATTTAACTTTTACGGGTGGAATGGTGGGAGTTAAAGAATGAAAAAGTCTGCCAATGGAAGCTGGTGATGTGGGAAACCGATTTTCATTCGGAATTGAAATAGGTGCAGAAGCTGGGACATGGATAGCGTGACCCGAGGAGGTGCCTGAAATGGGGATTTTAAAGGTGTGAGCATTTCCAAGAATTCGACTGAGGGGGGTAGCATACGAACTTGACAAGGGGTGTAGCTGGCGCTGGCAGTTGCCCTCAGAGACACTGTCCATTGCTGGTGCTGGGAGAGATGTATTAGCTACTTGGTTAAGAAATTTCGCTGGATAAAGTTTGCCAACAAATATTGGGGCGCCGGGAGGAGCAGGAGCCAGTACTGGATCCTTAACTGGCCCTGCTGGAGCTGAGAACGAGTGCGATAATGGAGAGTTGAGTGAAACATTAAAATTTCTCTTATCAGGCGTTTCGATTTCGACTGTGGCTTTATTTTGATTGTGAATTTGCTTTGCTTTAAATCCTGCACTTGTTTTGTGTCCATCACTGGCGTTGTCGTCAATTTCCGTGTGCGATTCCGATTCCTGAGGCAAGGGATGAAAACTAATAAATGAATGTCGGGCATATTTGTGTGGTTTTCCAGCCCCAGCACTTGATGTTATTGAGAATCCAGTCGAAACCGGAAGCGGTGGTGTCGCGGTTGAGAACTGTGACAATGGCGGTTTGAATGGTGCCTCTAAAACTGTGTTATTTGATGCATCATCCGCAAAGTACTTGGAACCGGCTAGTGCACTATCATCTTGGTTCGGAGAATTGTCCGAATTATTGGGGCTATCGCTACTTTCTGCTGCATTCACTACAGCCACGACGGGTTCTGATGCAAGTTCTATTTCAGATTCCGGCAGAAACTGAAAAGTTTTTTTACTATTTTTTTCACTACTACTGTCACTGTTCGAGTTGCCAGTTTTCAAACTGATGTTGCTGGATTTGGATTTTCCTTCTGTTGTGTTCACTTTTGTCTTAGCAGCAAGGCTCCAGTTCCAAAAGGAACTCTAAAAGACAGAGAAAAAATCAAAAATATTACAACTCAAAAATCGCAAGATGAAGTGTACAATGTTTACAGTCTACATATTTACTGATATGTTTATTGAAATATCGTCTGTGAAGAACCAAAATGACTCATATCCAATTTAAGCTAGAATAAAAACGAGCTTCCTACTTATGTCTTAACAACAAAATGAGAAACATGCGTAAAATGTTAAAGGAGTTTTTGAAAAGTGTAAAATGTTCTATTTTCCTACATGTTTTTTGAAAAGTGTAAAATGTTCTATTTACCTACATGTTTTTTGAAAAGTGTAAAATAATCTATTTACCTACATGTTTTTTGAAAAGTGTAAAATATTCAATTAACATGTTTTTGAAAAGTGTAAAATAATCTATTTACCTACATGTTTTTTGAAAAGTGTAAAATATTCAATTAACATGTTTTTGAAAAGTGTAAAATGTTCTATTTACATGGTTTTTGAAAAGTGTAAAATGCTCTATACTAACATGCTTTTGAAAAATGCAAACTGTACTACTATTTAAATACTTTCAAGACATCCCCATAATAATAAAATCCAAATAACGTTGTCCGATCTCCGCCGTCGGCTGTCCACTGTCCGCTGTCCGCCGTCCGCTGTCTGCCGTCCTTTACTACAATACCCTGATAATGTTTTAATGCATAGTAACGCGCAGATACCGTTGAATAGCTTTAAAACAGTTTCACTGCTGAAAACTATTTACGCATATAATAGCAAACCATATTATAGTTATTTTTATTCTTTGCCAATTTAAATTTGCATTGTTATATAAAAGAATTAAGCTTCACTACTTCACCTACAAACAATACACGATTTAGTAGGCAATTTACTTCTACACTTCATGCATTGAAGTTTGGTACTGTGGGAATTTTGCAAAAATTGTAAATTTAAAGAAGCAGTATAAACATTTGAATTCAAATATTTATCAACATAATAACAAAAGTCAAATAATCCTGTCCACGGACGTCCATCCGCTGCCCCCTCCTACATCCATTGCTTTGCGACACATTACATTATGCGACCAATACTGGCAATCCACCTAATAAATACAATATTTGGGTGCGAGACTCAGAGGGCAAACATATTTAAATTGCGTCAATTGTGTAGATAATTTTGTTATTTCAATAAATCAAAAAACTAACTAACTATTTCCTTCCGTTCACAGAACGGGCCGGTTTACTAGTATTTCAATATTTTTGTAGATAGTACATATTGGTTTTAGCTAAAAATGGATACGGGTCATTTTGGTTCTTCACAGACGATATACGACATGACATGATTAAAAAAAGTTAAGTTAAGAGTTAGTAGTGAAAATTCAATTAAATAATGTTTTTTATGAGTATAGTGCTTGTCTATAATGTTAGCACTACGCTGTAAAACTGACAAGGTCACCACTGCCTTCTGGTTTTGATGCAAGTTATTAACTGAGTAAGTGAGTAACCTTCTTTAATTATCAAATAAATATTAAATTGCAAGCTAACTTTAGCAAATTAACAGTACGACAGTACATCAACCTCATCATGTAAAAACAAAATTTATAAATAAAATAATGAAAATATCGTAACACGAGAAATTTAGTTGTTAAGTACTATGTGCATATTCGAAACAAATTATCACAGTATTTGTATGAAGTAATCTAACTATGTGTATAGAAATAGAAGGGAAGAATACAGTTAAGTGCGTTCTTATTTTATTGACTACCATACCGCCATTTATGGTGAATAATGGAACAGTTATACAGTGACACATTTATGACATACTTGATTTCAAGTAGTTTTTGTTGGTCATTACATTTAATTTGTTAAATATTTTACTATATTTTGAATTTTTCTAATATGTAGGTTAGGTCATAGGTTACCTTTTTTATCTCAGGAGAATCTGGACTTGCAGAATCTGTGATATCCATATTTTTCCTTAAAGCCGATGCGATGATGACAGCTTTCAATCTTTTGTCTCGACACTCGATGTTGTACTTTGGAAATCGGATTACCTATAGATTACAAAATACAATCACAGTTTATTACTCGAAATCGAAGAAGTAATAATAGGTACACATGTGACTAAGTACAAAATGACAAAGTCATTCTAATGAAAGAAAAATAAAAGCAGTATACTAACAAGTCATAGGTAAGTAGCAAAAACGTAATATGACTAAACGAGTAGGTATTACGACCTAAAATGCAGTTCAAACTTCAAACCTCCACACAGCTCCGTTATACTATTACTAATACTAACGTTACAATATTAAAGTTCAAAGTTCATAATAGGTATAATCATTAAGCGTTTACAATAGTTTCTGGCAACGGATGACGGAGAGATAAATAGGTAGGTCAACTCGATGTTACGGAATTTTGTTTGAGATCAACCTTTTCGGTTACATCTCCCTTTACCTCTACATCTGCAGGTTATAATGGATCAATTTAGTTGTTAGCATTTCATGTACACACTAACTATTAAAAGAATGTAAACGTGTCATTGACATAAGCTATTAATTGTTAATTTCTCGGTAATAAAATGAAAGGTCAAAGGTACGGGCTTACTTTTAATTCTTCTTAAATGAATTTCAAAATTCAAAATCAACTAGGAAACCCCCAATAACCCGACCCAAACGACTGAAGTCTTGCTCAAAGTCTTCGACTACCAGCTATTTAATACCGTTGGCAGTTGAACTGACTGAAAGTCAAAAGTGTAGAGGAGCATAGCAGTAACAGTCCGTAAATCAGTGCTGACTGTTGGTTGTCTGTATCGATGAAAAGTTGTCACAAAATAAATAGGTATAATAATTATTGCATTTATTAAACTTGTGAACAGATGAGGAAGATGATGACAACTTCAAACTTGCTTGACTAAAACTTGACTCTGCTTAGAATAAGGACGACGGACTGAACCGAGAATATTACGTAAAGTTGAAAGTGTGAAGTGGCTGACGCCCTACACCCTATGCCCTAGTCCCAACAGGCAAGGCAGAGTAGCGAACCATTATCAATATTAATATTACTAACTAATCACTAATACTTCAACTAACTATAACTACTGAAAAACGAAGGACAAGGGATGTCAATTGTAATGCAATAAGTAGGTATATAGTTATTCATTATTGCCCAGAATAGGATTTGGAACTAACCGAAATCAGGAACTCTGACTGTCACTAGCCATTAGCTGACTGCCTGCCGGTGCCGGTCGCCTGTCAGCTATATTCTTTTCCGACCTGTCTGTTTATTTCAATTTGAATGGAGACGACTGCGACTTGAAATGGGACAATGTTACTTTTGACATCTAATTTTAACTATGCTATATCAAAATTGGATAATGGAATTTTTAAGTATTCTACTGACTTGCATCCACAGTTGTTTCGGTGAACTGGTAACTGGCATTGACTGGTACTTGGTACTGTTCAGTTTGAGTTTGCGAGACAAATGAATTAATACCTTAATTACACTAGCCTAGTTAAAAAGTTATTGCTGCTTCCGATATTATTGAACAATTTTGAAACTCGCTCAGTTAAGTATATTCTGAATTCTGACTAGTGAGGGTGAACCAGGGAAGCTTGCAACATTAACGTTATACATCTTAGAGGGGAGGGGGGCAAGTTGTTCCATCCTTTTACATGTGGGTACTGAGCATAAAATTTCACCAAAAAAAGGGAGAAGAGAGGGGTGGGGTCATTATGACCAATTTTTTCATAACATTATTCTTGCATGCTCTCTAAGAAGAAATTCCAATGTCAGCCTTTCGCACATCCGCACTTTTGCTCCATTCAGTCACAGTCACGGTGACGTTCACTGTCACCGTCGGGAAGGAATCTCCCGTAAATGATGACATTATTAGGATGAGTGGGTTAAGCAATGTTACAGTTATAAAAGTGTGGCGGGTGGGCCCCGGATAAGTTTAAATGTGAATGACAACATTTACGGACCATCTCTAATAAAGTAAGGGGCCATGTACATATTACGTCAGCACAAAAATCCAGATTTCCGACCCCCCCCCGCCCCCCCGGCTTCTTGGTCAGCATTTGGTCAGCATTTCGCTAAACCCCTCCCCCCCCTCTATGCTGACTCAGCATAATGACGTCGCGCCATCTCTGCATGCGTCGTAGCACTAATTTTTGTCTCTGCATTTTGTACTATACTTCAATCTACACAGAACGAAAATTGGGGCATTAAAAATAGCAAAATCAACTAAACCAACAACATAGCAGTTTCTGGGTGCAGCTAGTCGTAAATTTGGTCGAGTATTTAAAAAATTTGCGGATTCTATTGTCATGTGACAAAAAAGAGCTGTTGAAAGATGCTGACCTCAACCAAGCTACAAGCCCCCCTCCCCCCTGGGTTCATTAGTCAGCATTTGATCAGCAGTTTTCTAACTTGGGCTGACCCCCCCTCCCCCCCTAAATGCTGACGTAATATGTACATGGCCCCTAAGAAAGGCACCGTACCGTATTTCAAATATAATTACATATTCAAAACGAAATTAGGTATGCTAATTTAATAATTAGTTGGTGCAGTGCACAACGTGAGCGGCAGCTGTCACTGTCAATGTCATTTGCGATTAGGTGCCCACTGCTACTGCCCAGCCATACACTTTAAACATTACTGGGCAAAAATTTCCCTTAAATACCCACTTCTTACCTTACTTTTGCCACTGGAAAAATACCTTACTTTATAAGGTAACTTCAAAAAAATTCCTTACCTACATCTTTCTTTTTTTAAAATTTTATCTTACCTATTTTCTTACTTTTTACCTTAGTTTTTTCATGTTACCCCACCTAATTTTCGAATTTTTGGAAATTAAAACGTGTAAATAATTCAATTTCTATTAATAAATGTGGGGGGAAGGTGCCTAATTGTGGCCGGTGTCCTAATTGTGGCCACCCGCTGTATATCTGATACGATTCGATGTACATTGAGATTTCATTTTTGTTTGTAAAGTACGGCTTTCCATCTACTGATTCTGCAACTTTAAGTTTCAAAAGTTTTCAACAAATACGAATTTAATCAGGCGGCCACAATTAGGACACCGGCCACAATTAGGCACCCTCACCCTACACTTGAAGTAACACTCGCAACAAGTCACGGGATTTAAAATTTTTGTCCAAGTTTTTGGAATTTTAGGTTGAGAAAAACTATTAAATTATGCAATTATTAGAGGTGTTGGTAAGATGGAGGTAAGGAAATATTTTTACCTTACTTTTATTTTTTCCTTACCAACCCCTTACCTTACTTTTTGGCTTAATTTTGTTACCTTACCTATTTTATAAGCTTACTTTGTAGGTAGGGGCCCACCTTTGATTACTACTTTATTATGGCAAAAAGATGCTGTAAGATACGAAGATACCCCATGTTTTCTTAATTTATTTTGCTGGAACAAAATATATAGGTAAGTATCTAATCTAATTTGATTATATTTCTAAGTAGGTGGCTAGGTACGTAATTTATTTGGTAGGCTTAGTACCGTAAAGCTCCAAATAGAAGCCTCAAATCAAGGCTAGTCTCTCGTAGAGGTTTTCCTATATTAGCGGTAATTATGTGATATTTTTTTAGCAAAACGCTCAAAATAAAAAAAATATTGAGCCAATTAAACAATATCACATTGGTGTATAATGTTTATTTAATAATAATTCAACTACATAAGTACATAAAGTAATTAATTGTTCACAACATAAACATAATAAATAATTAAAAAAATATTGACAACAATAATAAACTAATACGTTCTAAGACATCAACCAAAGGGGAAAATCATAGGAATACTAAGTTTCCTACAAAAAAATGTAGGCTCCATAAAATCGTAGCAATTTGTGCAGTTTTCCAGCCGGATTCCGGTCCCGGTCCCGGGCTCCGAATTTTAGTACTCCCATCACTACCACTACTGGTGGAAAAGCAAGCTGGACCGAAGAACCGATATCCTTTGTCACAGACGCAGATCCGATGGGTGACGAGCATGCAGGAGGAATGGGGTGGACAAACTCTGTCACTCTCACATTGCCCCCCGGGCATCACAACACATTTACTCGGCAACTCCCCCGCCTCTCTCAAAATTTTCATGGAGTCAAACCCGAGGGCGGAAGCAAGAGAGAGGGACATGTCATTCCCGTAATATTTCCAGTCATTCAAATTCACATAGTAACTTTCGCTCTCTGCAGGGGTTGCGGATGAGTCACATTTACATTTTCCTTTATGACAGTTTAGATTTTTCCTCGTGGAGCAAATTTGATTTTCATTGGCAAACATGACAGCGGCGGAGGCAGTTATTGGCGGGGCGCGTTGACCGTTTTCGTCTTCGTTATTTGCACTGTTTGCGCTAGAACTTGCACTTGGAGGACCAGCTGATGGACCAGATGGACTTTTATTCTCGGTCTCGGTCTCGGTCACGGTCTCGGCCTCGGCGTTGACTGAAGTGCTATTGTTCTTTTTGATACTACTGATGAATTGATTGTACCACCAATTGTTGTTATTCCCTGACCAACTAGATGACAGCGACGACCTGCTACCACTGTCACTTCCACTACTGCCACCGGACTTAACAATCCGAGTTCGAACACTGCACTTGTCGTTGTAGTCAAGATTTCCAAAGCCTGACACTGGTACGGGAGCGGGTATTATGTGGATGTCCAGAATGAATAAGCTAATCAATACCAGTACAGTAATTCGTCGTACTTGTTGTCGTTGTCGTTTTAATGGTTGTTTTTGTTTGTGTAGAGGAGCCATTTTCCGTCGTGCCATGTAAAAAGATGTTAAAGAAATAAGTTTAATCTATGACTGAACACGGAAACTAATTTAACTGAAATCAGAAATTAAAATTAAAGGATAGCATGTGTTTTATATGGACGGCTTGGAACCAAATCTAATTTATTATTAGACTGTTAAAGTTTCTTGTGGGAAAGAAGCTGAATTATTTTCAGGATTATAATTTATTTTTGTATCAATTTAACCTACGGGATGAAGAATGATACTTTATGCTGAGTCAACAGTAGTTACTAATTGTGCGAGGAATGACCTCTATGTAAGTAAATATGATATACATATATGCCTATAATAAATTCTAATACACACAGAGTTAATTAAATATTGATTTCGTATGATATATACACAGAATATTTTGAATTGTAAAGTTAAATATGGTTTTACGTTTTTATTTGCTAGTACATACCTACCTATATACCATCTAACAAGTTCATTTTGTCGCTGAAGAACCGAAATGCCCCATATCGAGTTTTTCCTAAAAACAATATCCACTATGCACAAAAATACTAAAATATGTCTTTTAAGCATTTAAATAGAACAGTATGCAATTTCAAAAAATGTCTAAATACAAAATTTTACGCTAAAATATGGAAATGGAACATTTTACACTTTTTAAAAACATGCAGATAGAACATTGTACATTTTTTTAAAATATGTAAATAGAACATTTTGCACTTTTTAAACACTCCTAATTATTATATAATACTTGACGCATGTTTCTCATTTTGTTTTTTTTTGACATATGGCTCATTTTTATTCTAGCTTAAATTGGATATGGGTAATTTTGGTTCTTCACAGACGATATGCCTGTATTTTGCCTTCTAAGGAAAGCAGCAGAATTCAAATTCAAAACAACAATACGTTAGTACACAGTACACAGTACAGTACACAATCAACAACACACAGCTGATGCATTTAAGTGACTCATTTCATACAGTACTAGCAACAGACATAAGTTCGTTTGAGTTTTTATAGAATGACTCAACAAGTCATGCATACTCGTGAATTTATTTTTGGAGGTACCTACCTACCTAGGTACTTATATTTGATTTTCCATATTCAGCCTACTTAAAGATAAAATACGGATATTGCCTGTACTATAGCCTACTGTATTATACTATAAATCCAGTAAGCTATAGAATGCTTATTAAATTAAATGAAATCAATTAATTATTTTTACTGTTTTTTCTCCATTTTCTATTCGTGTTTGAGCCATTCTCTTATTTATTGCAAAAATCCAATATTCTTTGATTGTTTTTGGTTTTTCAAGTTTTTCCACTGTATGTATACACATGACATATTATTCATTTATTCTATGCAATCACACTGGTTTTAATTATATAAGAAACTGTTATATAATATACTGAATTCAGATTCGGAATTGAGTCAAAATTGTTGTAAAGCGTGTCACTAATTTCAAAAATGTTCAACAGTTTTTCGTTTTTCTTAAATTGTTTTTTTCTATTTTGCGAATCAGAATTGACTTTTTTTTACGACTTTGTCTGCTGTGTGCAAATAATTAGAGCGCTATTTTACGTTTCCTCCGCATCTCCATCGTCCGAACCTTCTTCCGAAGCCGTGGTTTCATTCTCAAAAGTGACCTTGGACTGCCTTCTATTTCTTGCATTATTTTCCGCACCACTATCCCCACTAGTGTCCCCTTCTGTCGTCGGTGGCGGACCTTGCGGTGGTGATGCTTCAGTCTCGGACGAATCCGCACCAGTTCCGCCGGAAGTTCCTGGCTCCGCCGTCATAGACGGGCCCCGCCCACCCCCTACTGACCCTGACGTCTTGCTAATACTCGTCCTGCCGTCGACAGATGTAGCTTTGGAGGATCCAGCTGATCCCTTTCCACCCCCACCCCCACCAGAAATATCCCCACTAGACTCAACTGTATTGAACTGCCTCGCCGGCGCAATGACGCCCGAGTCCCGTAACTGTTGTAGTAAAAGTTCCCGCTGAACCGATTTCGGAAGTGGAGAGATCCCGACATTCGCCCCCTCCTCGTCCTTCTTCTCCATCCCGAGTTCTGGGTGTCCCGAAATGACAAGTTTAGCCTCAAACGGACCTCCCTGCGCCCTGTGCTGCTTCGTCGACTCCTTCTTCCCACCTGCCCCACCCCCTGGGGAATTGCTCGCCTCCACATCTGTCTGAATGACGAGGAGCTCCCGCTCCAACAAGATGGACGTGATGTGGTGCTCCAGGAGGTTGAATGCCGCTCTGAGATTGTCCTTGGTGACTTTGGTGGTGCTCCCTAGGATCTGTGCCAGGGGCTCCACGTCGCACTCTGCCGTTTCCATGAAAGCTTCGATAGACTCGAAGATCTTCCTCGCACTCGCATCGTTGATGTCCAGCTGAGCCTTTAAATATTCAAGCTTCTCCTGCTCCGCATCGTGGTTGAGTGTGATACTCATGAGGTCGGATTGGTTCGCCTGGTTGAGGTGCAACTTGTCCGATGCGAGAGCGTCAATCTCACCCTTCAACTCGTGTATCTCCTCCATCAGCTTAATATTCTCCTGGTTAAAATCTGAAATCTGCTGGAAATCTCCAAAATTTTTCTGCTCCAGCGCCTCGTACTTACTAATGATGGTGTCGACGTCGAGGGAGGAGTCAAATTCCTGAAGACGCTTGAACTGTTTCTGATAGGCCCGTATTTCTCGAAGGAGTTCCTTAATCTCATACTGAGACTGCATCGCTTCCCGCTGAGCCTCGTGCTCCAGAAGGGACCGTGGTTTGTTTTTGGTGGAATAAAAACGGATCTCGCGAAGATCATGGAAAAGAAGCCGGTCGTACTCTTTCACCTCGAGAATGTGCTGCCGAACATCTTCCTTGTACTTTTCACGAATGAAATTAATCCGCTTGTGAGCGTCGTCCCAAATGTTGTAGATCTGAAGGGACTCATCCACTTTAGCAGTGAGATCACGACGACAGTCATTCATCCGACGGTGGAGATTGTCAAGGCGGTTGAAGATGTGGAGCCGGCGCTGGATTTTAATCCCGATCTCGTCCTTGAGCACGTTGTTCTCAGTCATGAGCATGTCCGTGTTGGACTTGATGAGGTGGAGCTTGTTCTCGTTATTGTCAATAGTCCGCTCGAGACGACCAATGGGGGAGCCTTGCCCGATTCGGGCTTGGATGATGAGTTTTGCTTTGTAGAATTTTGCAGTCATTTTAATGAGGTTCCGCTCCATGGCCTCGATTTCCCTGCTGAGGGACGTGGCTTGGTTTTTGTATTTTTCATAGACTTGGAGAAGTTTCCAGATTTTTTCCTTTGTGATCTCGTCCTTCCGCTGATTGTTCGCGGAAGTGGCGGCAGAGATGTTGGACTCGAGGTCCTCCTTGTGGTTCTCGAGGACTTTGATGAGTTTCGAGGATTTGGCAGCCATTTTGGAGCCGGCTTTGTCTACGAGAGATTGGCGGTTTCGTTGCATGAGGAAGTACTGACGCTTCATTCGCTGGTATTCCTTCTCGGCCACGGCAGCGAGGTCCACGTCTGACTCGCTCGAGCGGAGACCTCCACCACCCCCAACACCACCACCACCGCTTTCCTCCATTTCTATCTCCATTATTAGAGTTCTGGGCAAGGGAAGAAAGAAGGCAGTTCAAAGAGGTCAAAGTTCGTCAGGTGTAAGGTCAGGTTGTTAGTGTTCAAGCAGCTCTCAAGTCTAAAAGTTTAGAGTTCAGACTTTAAAGATAAGAGTTGACAGTTGTCAGGGCCGGAAATAGGAATTGCCTTTAAGCAACAATATCATTCCATGCAAAAACCACTATTTTTATTTATAGGTTTTTCTTTAGTAAAAAGAAATGTCCCATTTACATAATTTTGAAAAGTGTGAAATATTTTTTTTGATATGTTTTTGAAAAGTGTGAAATGTTCTATTTACGTAATTTTGAAAAGGTGCAAAATGTTCTAGTTCCGTGTTTTTGAAAAGGTGCAAAATGTTCTAATTTCATGTTTTTGAAAAGGTGCAAAATGTTCTATTTACATCTTTTTTTAAAGTGCAAAACTGCTAATGCTAAATGGTTCATTTCCAGTTACATGTTGTTCCGCCACAGTTACCGGCCCTGACAGTTATTAGTAGAACATTTTATTTTGCAGCTTTATAATTTAATAAGTTAAATTTAAACTGCCTACTTAAATTATTGTAGTTGTATTAATAAGCAGATAATTACACCTACCTTTAAAATAATGTGTATGAGGTCATGTGTATTATATAGTATACACATACATATATTTTTTAGTATGTATTCCCTGAATCTTTTGTGTTTGCAGTTTTGCAGCTTCTACTTAAAAACTGCTATTTTTAGTTATGTTAATTTCGTAGTTGTTATGCTAAACAACTTACATGTTAGTAGGATGAGAGTCGATAAAATCGACGTAATGTCTTCAAATTAATTAGTTTTTTTAAATAGTTTAATAATAATTTTCTTTCTATTGCATAAAAAGTTACATTGCATTGCGTCACCTTTTAGTAATAACAAGTAAATACGTTTTCCGGTAAACTGTAAAATCAATCTCCTCCGCAACCTTTATTTTATTCCTACCTATATAAATAATTTACGGGAATTTTGAAAATTTTGCAATACTGGGCCAATTTCATCGAGCCATATATCATTGGAAAGCTAATCACCAGTAGAATTCAAATAACGGAACGAGCCTCCATTATAACAAAACGTTTTCAAAATAACTGTCAATTAATTTTTAAATGCCGCCAAAAATGTGTTGTATGGGTCACAATCAAAAAAAAAAAAAAATGGTGTCTGCTTATTTTTGAAGAGCTTTCAAATGATATATCACTCGACACAATCCGTTAACTTTTTTTAATTTGCAATTATGTTATTTAAAAATCATTTAAAAACTAATAACGATCGTGCTTTCACACCATGTTCATTATCTTTTCCTAATTGTTACCGTTCCAAAAATATATCACTTTAGGGTTCTTTTATTGAGTAACCGGTCGAAATCTTTAGTTAACGCAATATTTAATGTTTTAGCGGGAAATTCAAAAATTGGAATTCTGAACTTTTGATTGTATTACACAAGTTGATTATAAATAAGATAGATAAAATAACCAAAAACACATTGTGCGGCTTAATTGCTTCTTTTCATTTAAAACATGTAAATTGAAGCTAAAATTTGGCGGCAAATTCAAAATGCTTAATTTTGCTGTTAAGGTACATAATAATATCCCTGCTGTTAAAAACATTTAAGTTCGTTGCTAGTTTATGCGAGTAGTGATAAAATACTGTCATTCAATCAAATTTGAAAAGTTTATAATATCGTCTGTTAAGAACTAAAATGACCCACATCCCTTTGTAGCTAAAAACATTATCTACTATCTACAAAAATATTAAAACGTGTCTTGAAAGCATTTACATAGAAGCTACGCATTAATAAATTTTATTAATAGCAATAGCATATAATTATTGCAACTACTAATTTTACAGACTTATGCTTGTAATAATAATAATAATAGAATAATCTTCCAAGTGATGTGAAAAATGACAAATCAGATTTATATACAGTGAATTCGTTTAAAAATAAGTTAGATAAGTATAAAGGGTGGTGCTTTGGCAAAATTTCCGAGTGAATCAAGCTTCAAAGTGTTTAAACAGTGACAACCGGGCTTAACAAGAGACTTGTCTCAAATCCTTTAGGATTCTTCCCGGGAAAAATTTTATTATTATTATTATTATTATTATTGTAATGCCTATTACGTGTAATTTAAATAATTCAAGATTTTATCATGACTAGTTTTAATAAAACTAATATTCCCGCAACATTTCCTACAATGTAATCCAAGAAATTCGGTGTCAATTCCCCTTTCGAGCGTCCAAAAGTTGACATCATTTATGTACTACCCAGCTAAAGTATTAGCAGGGACCGTTCAACTGAAAGTCATAAAACTATGACTGATTTTAATTATATGCTGCATTAATATAAGGTACCTACCTACACTACTTAAGCTGTGATACGTATAGATATACTGTTTTGTAATTGATGAGTATATAGTTTCTATGAAGACAGTAAATAATTTTTCACAATGACATTTTCATCGATCCGTACTAAGTAGCTTCAAGAGCTATAGCTCCAAGAATTAATGTGAGCGTATAATTAGGTATTAGATTTTTTATATAGTATACACTCTGATCTAGTAGAAATTATTAGTGATATAAATACGTCAACTTCTAACCGTGTCCGTGGATAAGTGGCCGCGTATTACAACATCTAATAGGAACAAACTTTTTTTTCCCAAATCGTACCTGATTGTGAAATTAATGCATGATTGTTGATAATTTCTCGGAAGCGTGTCACCGCACCATGTAGTTATAACAAGTTGACAAGCCTCATATTAAGCAATTAAGCAGATATCATTACTAATCCATCAAATAAACATATAACTATACTATAGTAGGTTCACGATTATTAAGTTTAGAGTTAGACTGACTTTAGCGTGGAGTATTATTTACCAAGCCATTATTTATGAATATTTACGACATAATTTATTGACAGGATCTTTCATCTTAAGTAATACCTGTAATCATTGTTTGCTATATGCTTATTTGGTACACATAACGCGCTTTTACAAAAATGAATTGGTAAGTAAATGACTATGAATATATTACCTACATAAAAAAGGCAGAAATTCGCTAGTTATATTTTTTCGGTATTCGATAGTAAGTATAAGATATACTGTTAATTAAAATGTTGTTTAAGTACATATTACAATTTTATACGTCAGTTTTATTTCCTTTTATTGTCACCGTATTACGGTAGTACCATGTGAGTATCCTCATTTGTGAGCAAATCGACAAGTTAATTATCATTCAACTGATATATAAGCTCATAATAAATATAAAATAAATCACCTATAACAACCTAATTAATTATTATAGTAAATTACTTTTTCCTAACTGGCAAACAAGTTAGATCGTAGTCAAAATCAAATAACAGCGCAGCGTCATTCACATTTGCCCGCTAGAGTTGTCGCTCTAATTTCTTAACCGTAGTAATAATATTTCAGTGAAAAAAAATAACCTATATGACAAATTACATGCAAGAAATAGAAAATTCTCCATAGCCCGATTTATTTCTACATCCAGCCACATCCCTTTAAATATTAAAAGTTTTGTAATAATATTCAATAGGGTCAAGACAGCCATGTTTACCAAAACTACAATTAAAGGATTACAAACCTTTTTTAATCTCCAGTACAATCTTAAACTTGGGCCATTTGTCTGGAATAATGCTTCACGACCGAGTATCAGTATTGCAACTTCAATTAGTCACTGGTCACTTTTAAGTCTGTCAGTCCTCTCCATGGTCTGGTTAGCCAGTTGGAATTTCTATAACCTTTCCACCGGTTTGCTACAATCAGGATCCAGCCCTAGCCGAAGCCGACCAATGAGCACTCTCGTCATTGACTACATGCTCACGCAATGGTTTTGGGCCCTCAACTCCCTCGCCTACAATATTTACAGGAATATGAGGCAGATCCGAAACTTTGTCAACAACTGTTTGGAATTCAATCGTGTAGCAGCAAGTAATAATAGTAAAAAATTATTACAGTCTATTTTAACTTTGCGACTATTTATTTTTTAAATAGGTGACAATTTGGTAGACATCATTTATGGACTATCCCTGAGGTAATGTGATGGCAATGATGGCATGTAGTAGGGCGGTACTAATTCAGTAATAATTTGGTTCAAAACATGTAAATGGAACGTTTTGCACTTTTCAAAAACATGTAAATAGAACATTTTGAACTTTTTGAAAAAATGTAAATGGAACATTTTGCACTTTTTAAAAACATGTAGGTAAATGGAACATTTTGCAGTTTTCAAAAATATTAAAAAACAATATTGAGACTTTTTTAAAACACGCAAAATAAATATTTTTGTACATTTCAAAAACATGTAAATAGAATATTTTGAAATTTTTGAAAACATGTAAATGGAACATTTTGCACTTTTCAAAAACATGTAAATAGAACATTTTGAAATTTTTGAAAACATGTAAATGGAACATTTTGCACTTTTCAAAAACATGTAAATAGAACATTTTGAGCTTTTTGAAAACATGTAAATGGAACATTTTTCAGTTTTCAAAAATATGTAAAAAATAAAATATTGAGACTTTTATAAAATATGCAAAATAAATATTTTTGTACATTTCAAAAACATGTAAATAGAAAATTTGCAATTTTCTAAAACATGTAAAACTACAACATTGTACCAGAGAAAATTTTCAATAAAAATAAAAATGGTGGTCAGGTATCCATGACTGTCCATGTTAAATTAAAGTAGCCGTTTACGTAATGTGAAAGTTTTGACTTACGATTAGACTTTGGAGTACCATATCAATGAATGCAGCATTATCTCTCAGCATCTAAACGCTCACTCAAGTTAAATCCTATTTCTTTGATGTTTTCTGTCTAGTTGAATTTATGGGGACGCCAGAGCCAACGAAAAATGACGGATGTGACAAGTTTATTGGAATAATGCTCCTTGGTTCCTTCTACTGCCCGGTGCTAAATGCAATGCTATTTATGATTTTCCCATTTAATACAAGGTACTGCTACCATTTACTCACCCTAGACAAAGGCTACACTGTCACATACTTTGTGTATGGTATGTGGGAGTACTATATGCACGTTGCATTCTGGTACCCTTGGCTCCTCGTGTTCTTCATTTTATGGACATATATGAAAAGCACAACTTACTGGCTCCAGAAAATCAAGTAATATTTATAGTGAATAAATCAAAATCTTGGTCTTGATTTTGCAAGCCTTTTACATTTTGTTTAGATTTAGACAAGCGTCATACATGTACTATGTTTAACTGTGAGTTGTTCAATGTTTAATTTTTGATGTATCGTCTGTGAAGAACCAAAATGACCCATATCCAATTTAAGCTAGAATCATATTCGGCTATGTCATAACAACAAAATGAGAAACATATATGTAAAATTTTAATTAGGAGTTTTTGACAAATGTTCTGTTTGCATATTTTTGAAAATAACAAAAAGTTTTATTAACATGTTTTTGAAAAGTACAAAATGTTCTATTTGCATGTTTTTTGAAAAGTGTATAATGTCCTATTTACATGCTTTTGAAACGTGCAAAATGTTCCATTTACATGTTTTTAAAAAGTGTAAAATATTCTAAATGCATATTTTTGAAAAGTATAAAATGTTCTATTTACATGTTTTTGAAAAGTGTTTAATGTTCTATTTACATATTTTGGAAAAGTGCTATTAGTATTCTAAATGTATATTTTCGAAAAGTGTAAAATATTTTAACTACGTATTTTAAAAAAGTCTAAAATATTCTAATTGCATGTTTTTTTTTGAAAAGGATAAAAAGCTCTATTTATATGTTTTTGAAAATTGCTCAATATTCTATTTAAATGATTTCAAGATATGTTTTAATATTTGTGTAGATAGTGGAGATTAGTTTTAGCTACAAATGGATATGGGTCATATTGGTTCTTCACTGACGGTATTTGTTAATTAAAACTGGATTTCATTTGATATTTTCACATTAAATTATTTTAGATACGGGGCAAATACAAGATTCACTAATAATCCAAAAAACGTGACAAGAATCTTTAAGAGACTTCAAGTTCTGAACAAACAATTCAATGCTCTCTTCGCTCAAGTGTTCTTCCCTGTATTTGTCATATTTAATATTTTAAGTCATGTTGTCATCAATGTGATCACTCTCAAACTGCATGATGCCCTCCCTCTACTCTACTACTGTCTCTTTCCATTCTGGACGGTGGTCTGGTTTGTCATGGAATTCATCATGTACAAGAATCTTGGAGAGGTGAATCATTCCTCAATCAACTTTGTCCATTCATGGACGAGTGTCGTTGGAAGCAGTGGACGAAAAATGCTCAAGTCATTTCCACCATTGGGGATCCAAGTTGGGAGTCTGTACATTATTCAGCGGGCCACGGTTCTATCTTTGGTGATGATTATTTCCAACTTTACTATACAGTCCCTTCTTCTATTTCATGAGTAATAAGCTTAGCACAGCTATAATACATAGGTATTCATAACATATATCTTATCGTTAGTTTAGTTTTAATGGAATTCTGTAAGTTGTAAAATTTAATCGAGGTATAGAAAGGCCCACGTTCTAATAAAGACACGCATATCGTCGGTGAAGAACCAAAATGACCCATATCCATTTGTAGCTAAAAATAATATGTACTATCTACAAAAACAATGAAACATGTCTTGTAAGCATTTAAATAGAACATTTTGCACTTTTCAAAAATATGTAAATAGAACATTTTACACTTTCAAAAACATGTAAATAGAACATTTTACACTTTCAAAAACATGTAAATAGAACATTTTACACTTTTCAAAAACACGCAAATCGAACATTTTACACTTTCAAAAACATGTAAATAGAACATTTTGCACCTTTTCAAAAACATGGAATTAGAACATTTTGCACCTTTTCAAAAGCATGTAATTAGAACATTTTACGCTTTTCCAAAAACATGTAAATAGAACATTTTACACTTTCAAAAACATGTAAATAGAACATTTTACACTTTCAAAGACATGTAAATAGAACATTTTACACTTTTCAAAAACACGCAAATCGAACATTTTACACTTTCAAAAACATGTAAATAGAACATTTTGCACCTTTTCAAAAACATGGAATTAGAACATTTTGCACCTTTTCAAAAGCATGTAATTAGAACATTTTACGCTTTTCCAAAAACATGGAATTAGAACATTTTACACTTTTCAAAAACATGTAAATACAACATTTTGCACGTTTCAAAAACATGTAAATAGAAAATTTTACACTCTTCAAAAACATGTAAATAGAACATTTTACACTTTTCAAAAACTCCCAATTAATATTTTACGCAAGTTTCTCAGTTTGTTTTCATGACATAGCTCATTTTGATTCAAGCTTAAATTTGATATGGGTCATTTTGGTTCTTCACAGACGATATATGTAGGTACTATTAGAAAATATACTGCACATATTACAGTTAGTAAGCTGCACTTTACTTTTATTCTAGACACCGAATATTTTTAAGTATAATTATACGGAATTAAAAGAAAAGTACAACGGCGCTAGATGCTTCCCTTTGTTGCGTCATTTGCTTAAAAAGATACAGGCTCTTGAAGTTTTGATAAAATGAACTCGATCACAATTTTGACGGACCCTACTTTATACATACAATAGGTGTTATCAAAAGACTGTTAAATAAAGTTAATTGCATTTCTAATTAAAATAAAATTGTTCAAATTAAATATCATCGCTAACTAAAATAATTGTGGTTTGGGCCACTGCCACTGCAAGCCCATCATTGCTATGATGGGCTTGCAAAAACAAATAAAATTTGTGACCGCTAATACGAGTATGTAAGTACTAATGAAAATAAATAAATTACTGAAGGATTACTGTAAAACCATAACCGAATAGAGTGCGATCAATAAGTGAATAGAGAATTAATGCCTCCAAACGTTGATTGCTAGTTTTGAGAAAATTGTCTTTATTATCTGCCTCTTTTTGGCGCTGGTTTTTAGTTGCTGAGCAAGCATCTCTTGTGACGGATTTCTAAACAAGCTATGCTTTGCCTAGAAATAAACACAGTTGGTCTTGTGTTCGTAGTTAAATGTAACTATTAAATTGGATAATATATAATATAAAATGAATATACGCAATTAAATATAAATATGAAAGTAATTCATCTCGCTTTACCACGAGGGATACAACTACAAATAAATATAAAGTAAGTAAAGCTCAAATCCTTGAGTATAATTATATTTATTATTGGTGCAAGACAAGACAAGACAAAATACAAGACAAGATAAAGCACAAAATTAGACAAGACAAAGCACAATTCACTTAGCGGAGGTCTGGGTTTATATACCCCCTTGGAATCACGAGCGACCATAAGAGAGACACATTAATTAGCATTAATTTACAGTTATGTTTGGTACTGGACATATCAATTGTAAAATACAAGCTATGAATTAATTATACACAAAATACAGGTGAGCGGTGGCAAGCGGTAGCCCAAACCAATGTTGCATTGATTTGGGCTAGAAACAAAGCATTGAATTAACATAGCAATATAGTTGACATTAGTTTACATAAACAATTAATAATCACGTAAAGCAATGAATTAGGATTCTATTCTAATGCAGTTCACAAAGCATAATATATAAACAATAATATTCGCAGTGGCAAGAATGAAGTTCGACCGACAATAACATACAAATGAATCGTAGTATTTAGCATAGAAAAATACTTAATACTAGAAGCTAACGTACATATGTATACACGTGTATAAGACACAAAATCATGCTTCAGTAGAATGCTTATAACTTTATAATTCCCCGTAATATTTCAACGCGCTTATAACTATAGGAAGCTTACATACTGGGCTACATATACTATATCTAACCTCACTCCTCGCTCTTCATATGCGAGAGTGGCATGAATGTAAAGTTGTTACGAATTACATATATTATTCAATGCAAGCAATAACATGTAGAACTAAAATGCCTATAACATTGTCATTCGCTATAGTATTTCAAGGCGCATATACCATATAAGTAGCCTACATGTTACACTATATAAACAATATCTAGCCTCAGTCACCGCTCTTCGTATACGAGTGTGACAATAAGGCAAAGATCATGTAATTTACCTGTATTTACTATGCATGCATATACATACGTACATTAGAGCTTACGACCAACTATTATCATAGAACTTTACATATAGCATTAAGACGATATGTAAAATATCGTCACATCCCCTCCCCCTAAAATCAAAATTACTATTTTTTAGACAAAAAAAATTAATTTTGAAAATAAAGAAAAAAAATGAATTAGGTACAGATGTTTTGCAAAAACAAATAATTCTACCAAAACAGTTTATATCATTTAAATTTAAACATATACACTATATTAGCTTATGCAAGAATTTAGTTTAGCACACATTAACATACATGTAAGGCATAGGCTTTATTGCGGGTGGTTAAACTGCCGGTCGTAAATTGAAAAACAAATTTAGGCTAACAGTTTCTTAAAAAAAATTAAATCTATCATTAAATATTTTAAGTGATTTAAAGAAAGCATAAGTAGTATACATCAAGTAGGGTGCCTATAAGTGCTTATTAAAATTAACCTAGTCTAAATGATAGGGCTCACAGTTACGTAAACAAAAAAACTTGCTGAAATAATAATTTACATTTTAAAAAAAAGGTACCTGACCAAGAACATTAACATAAATAATAAATATACCAAAACCTTGCTGCGTAGCTAGAACTATAATGTGTAGTGTGATGTGCTTGATTTCTTCATAAATTCTGCAACGTTGTGGGAAATGGGCAGTAAAGATGTAAAAGTGGGTTGATGAGAGTAACGCCAACGTTGAGATCGCCATTGCTGCTGCTTCTTCTCCAAGAATTAGTCCATTATTGTGTCCTGTGGTTGTCTCGCCAATAACACCGGTGCTAAGGTAAACAGGAAAAAAAACATCTACTTGCGTAGGCAACAGAAAAATGTTCAGGACTGTTGTCAACTGAACTTCTGGACAGAATAATATTCAAACTGAAGACATGCAAAATTAAATTAAAGAAAAAAAAATTATTTACTTTTTTATGCTTTAAACTGTGTATAGGAATGAATCATCCATACATGTAGTATTTACAGATTAAAACATTAAGAGGAAGCCGCGTCTGATTAAATGTGTTATAGGTGAGCCTGGGTAAAGTACCTCCAGGTACCTTCCAGGGTCAAAAACCAACAGTATGAATAACGATGTAGTTGCGAGGAGTAGTGAAAACTGTAATTCAACTGTACTCAACTCGAATAGTTTTATAAGTAGGTATAACTGATAAATTGGCATGCAAATCATGAGTTTATGCGACAGTTTGAAGTCTTTGTGTGGCAGGTGTTGAATCACAACTAATGCTTTTGACAAGTAGAATGGGTGTAGAATTTTGAATTTAATAGGATAAGAATTGACTTCAGGAATTGGGAGAATAGAATGTGCATCTGATCTGATTTCAATATTATGCATACTGCTGTGTCTGAAGATTGTTTTGGAAGTACGTATGTAGCCTGAATCATGACTATCTGGACATAATAATAATGTTAATCCGAGTCGAGTCTGTTGTTCAGTGAGTTCAGTTGTTGAAGTTGCAGCACAGGCTGACTTTTCGTATGAAGTGGCACCCAAAAGAACTTCTTCCACATCCTCTGACTCAACATTACTTTCTGAAGTGTCTTCTACAGACATTATAGGAAATTGATTTAGTGAGTCAACTACCAAATTAGTATCAGTGCATTGTACTCCGTGACTTAAGCTTGAATCATTGCGTGGTAGGAATATTGAAGAACAAAGATGTAAATCAGGTGCAACCGAATCAGGCAAATTAGGACAAAAAACTAAAGGAACTAGGACAGGAGTGTTGTCAAAAAACAAGCCACACTCAAACGACTCAATGTCTATGGACTCATTTACTTGACTTATGGTTATTTCATTGTAGGAGTCAGCATCATCAGTGTGTACTGGAATGAGATTGCTGCAACTAGGAAAAGTTTCAAATTTGAACACTTCACTTCTAGGAATTTCATTTATAGTCTGCGGTGGATCTAACTGTGAACTAAATACGAACCCCAGTGACTGCAGCTGGTCAACCAGGTCTTCTATTAGGATCCTCTGGGACGTTTTCATATCGTCTAGTAGCTTAGTGTAACTGTCATGCAAATTAGTAAAGGTTTCGCTGAAAGCTGACTCTACTTCTGTTGCTGGTAATTGGTAATCTTCAGCAACATAGCAGTAGGTCTCATGCAAGCTATACAGATGTACATCTCTATGTAATAGTGGAATGTCCTCACCATAATCCTCGTAATAGTACGGCATAGTGGTATCTGTACAATACGACGCCATTATGTAGTTATTACTAATTTAATGTGGTACCTATCTTTGACTCCAACCATGGCATTATTTAAATACTTAATTTAAATACCAACCAGCTCAGTTGAAGCTTCCATTGCTGACTCTACTACACAATTTACCTAGTAAATTCACAACCTTCAAACTTATAATTGTTTAAAACGGCATTTCAAAATTTCTAGATTTTTACTGAATTTTAAAAATATCACGAAAATGAATTAAAATGTAAACGTGTTTTTAAGTTTCAAGTTGGCCTAGCAAATACTTTTTGAAAACCATGTATTACAACCTACTCAGAATACTTTGAGTACTTTTGAAATTATATTAAAAAAGTTAAAATAAATAAAACAAAATAGGACTAAATACTCCAATTTAATCCTGGCAAGATCGCCAAATTTGTGACGGATTTCTAAACAAGCTATGCTTTGCCTAGAAATAAACACAGTTGGTCTTGTGTTCGTAGTTAAATGTAACTATTAAATTGGATAATATATAATATAAAATGAATATACGCAATTAAATATAAATATGAAAGTAATTCATCTCGCTTTACCACGAGGGATACAACTACAAATAAATATAAAGTAAGTAAAGCTCAAATCCTTGAGTATAATTATATTTATTATTGGTGCAAGACAAGACAAGACAAAATACAAGACAAGATAAAGCACAAAATTAGACAAGACAAAGCACAATTCACTTAGCGGAGGTCTGGGTTTATATACCCCCTTGGAATCACGAGCGACCATAAGAGAGACACATTAATTAGCATTAATTTACAGTTATGTTTGGTACTGGACATATCAATTGTAAAATACAAGCTATGAATTAATTATACACAAAATACAGGTGAGCGGTGGCAAGCGGTAGCCCAAACCAATGTTGCATTGATTTGGGCTAGAAACAAAGCATTGAATTAACATAGCAATATAGTTGACATTAGTTTACATAAACAATTAATAATCACGTAAAGCAATGAATTAGGATTCTATTCTAATGCAGTTCACAAAGCATAATATATAAACAATAATATTCGCAGTGGCAAGAATGAAGTTCGACCGACAATAACATACAAATGAATCGTAGTATTTAGCATAGAAAAATACTTAATACTAGAAGCTAACGTACATATGTATACACGTGTATAAGACACAAAATCATGCTTCAGTAGAATGCTTATAACTTTATAATTCCCCGTAATATTTCAACGCGCTTATAACTATAGGAAGCTTACATACTGGGCTACATATACTATATCTAACCTCACTCCTCGCTCTTCATATGCGAGAGTGGCATGAATGTAAAGTTGTTACGAATTACATATATTATTCAATGCAAGCAATAACATGTAGAACTAAAATGCCTATAACATTGTCATTCGCTATAGTATTTCAAGGCGCATATACCATATAAGTAGCCTACATGTTACACTATATAAACAATATCTAGCCTCAGTCACCGCTCTTCGTATACGAGTGTGACAATAAGGCAAAGATCATGTAATTTACCTGTATTTACTATGCATGCATATACATACGTACATTAGAGCTTACGACCAACTATTATCATAGAACTTTACATATAGCATTAAGACGATATGTAAAATATCGTCACACTCTTAAAATAGTTTTGTCTGTCCGTCTGTCCGTTAGCCGTGCTCTACACTCAGTCTACAGGTCACAGTTTTTTGATCCCAGTTTTTTTTCAGGTCAGTCGTTTTAAAGTTTTAAGTACCCCTGTTTTAAAACTTTAATATTTTTTCCAACCTATTTAAACTACATGTTATGAACATACATGCCTATTTAGGTTGTAGATATTTACGGATCGTCCATAATGACGTCCTTCAAATATCATAGTTTTTTTTAACTCCCCCATTTCCAACTTTAATATTTTTTCCAACCTAATTGAACAACATGTCATGCACTTAAGTACGCATCTTGGTGTACTGTACCGTACTGCTTGTACCTATGCGACTTGCATCTATACCACTGGCATTCAGCCCACGCGTAACAAGTATTGTGGTACTAGGAGCGTTCCCAACGGCACCTCTTTTTCCAAGCCCTAGGTTTCGATGCATAATTGTCACATAATTGTACGCCTCTAGTCATACCTACACCATTTGTATAACTAGCAAACCTCTTGCCACCTGCTGTCTGTCACTCCAAAATGATAAAAATGTGCGTGCGACTACACATTTAATAAAATTTGAAATTAAAACTAATAACGTAGGTATTGCTGACATATGCCATGTTCAATATGCATACATACATAGCCGATTACGAAATTTTAAAGGGATAACATGAGGATAAGTCCAAACACATTGGTGGTAATTTGGGTGACATCATTTATGCACTACCCCTAAAGTATTAGCTGAAATCGTTTAACTAAAAGCTTAAGCAATGATTTAGCTTTTATTTCTATGCGGCATAAGGCAGACTACTTAAATTGTAAAATAAGTAGATATACATACTGTAATGTAATTAGTAATTAGTGAGTATATGGTTTCAACGAGAAAAATGTTTGCGGAAAATAAAAATTATTGTTCACTCTCATACATACTTGTATGATTAAAAAAATAATAAAGACTTTAGCACTTGCGTTCAATATGTTTTGATTTTTCTTGACAACAAAAGGAAACTTTATTTAACTTATGGCATTTGAATCCATCTGTACTAAAGTTACAGCTTCAAGAAATAAACTATAGACATAATAAGGAAATTAATCTTGTATAGTATAATATAGGCTCTGATAGAAATTAAAAGCGATATAAATTACTTCAAAATATGTTTCTCACCGTGCGGATAAGTGCCCTGGAATGAGGTACATCAAAAAGGCAGAATTTAGTTTCTCTAAATCGAATCTACTCGTAAAATTATAGCATGATTGATTTTTAATAATTTTTCTCAAGTGTCACCGCACCATGGTAAACCGTGGAAACACGCCTCTTCACGGTTACCGACCTGACCTGATAATTAAGTTTTATGCAAACCACCGATCCGGTGAATAGCCGATAGCTAAACCGACGGTATTTCGCCTTCGGCATAAATAGCGTTTGTGTGTGAAAAGTGTAATATGTTCTATTTACATGTTTTTGAAAAGTGTAATATGTTGTGTTTACGTGTTTTTGAAAAGTGTAAAATGTTCTATTTACATATTTTTGAAAAGTGTAAAATGTTCTATTTACATGTTTTTGAAAAGTGTAAATTGTTCTATTTACTTGTTTTTGAAAAGTGTAATATGTTGTATTTAAGTGTTTTTGAAAATTGTAAAATGTTCTATTTACATGTTTTTGAAAAGTGTGAAATGTTCTATTTACTTGTTTTTGAAAAGTGTAATATGTTGTATTCTCGTGTTTTTGAAAAGTGTGAAATGTTCTATTTAAATGTTTTTGAAAAGTGTAATATGTTGTAATTACGTGTTTTTGAAAAGTGTAAAATGTTCTATTTACTTGTTTTTGAAAAGTGTGAAATGTTCTATTTACATGTTTTTGAAAAGTGTAAAATGTTCTATTTGCGTGTTTTTGAAAAGTGTAAAATGTTCTATTGACATGTTTTTGAAAAGTGTAAATTGTTCTATTTACATGTTTTTGAAAAGTGTAATATGTTGTATTCTCGTGTTTTTGAAAAGTGTAAAATATTTTTTTTAAAAGTCAGCGGCAATTATGCCGGTGGTTGGCGCGGTGCTTCGGTTTGTATCGGCATGCCGGTGGACGGTGGAACATCGGTATTTACATGTTTGTTCGGTGACCGCTTCACCGATGAAGAGGCGTGGGAAAACACTGCGTCCCTATTCTATCGGGGCACACTGTACCATTACACTACACTTTAGAGTAAACCTTGACGTAGAATAATAAAACTGACATGAATAACTTCGTTATAAGGATATAATAAGTTTTTATATCTATAAGGGTAAAACGTTACTCCAAAAGAAAATATTGATTAAAATTTGAGACATAAATGGCATTTATGTAATCTATCATCGTCTTAGGTAACCTACAATTTTTTGAAGCTATCTCACATACATAACAGGCTATCCCGTAACACATGAAATTAATAGATAAATGACTTTACCACTATAACATATACATTAATAGTTCCCTGTATTAGGGACACACCAAACCATATCATTACCCTCATTTATGAGGAATTGGACAGAAAATTATCATTTGATTAATGCTTACGCTTATATGAGATGTATATGCGCCTATATACTTATATTATACCTAGTTAATTATTCAAGAAAATTGCTTAACCCCAACTGACAAGGCAGTAAAATCGGGGTGGCAATAAAAATCCAGCGTCATTTCTATATACATCTGCCCATCAAGAGTTGTCGCTCTTTCTCAAAACCGCAGTAATATTTCTACGAAAAACTTTAACTTAAGTTAGTCAATTTCTATGACGCAATTAACTCTGTATGTGGTGAATAAAACTCATCTACATCTTCATTAAAACGTTTCTTGTACTATACACCATAGATGTAAGAAAGCCATATGTTTACTAAAACTACAATTAAAGGATTAAAAACTTTTTTCAATCTCCAGTACATTCTTAAACTTGGGCCGTTTGTATGGAATGACGCTTCACTATCGGGGGGTATCAGTATTGCAACTTCCATTCGTCATTGGTTATTTTTAAGTGTGTTAGTCCTCTCCATGGCCTGGTTAGCAAGTTGGAATTTCTATAACCTCTGCACTGGTTTACTACATTCAGGATCCAGCTCCAGCCGACCAATGCCAATGAGCACACTCGTCATTGACTTCCTTCTCACTCAATGGTTTGTGTTCATCAACGTCCTCGCCTACAACATTTACAGGAACATGAGGCAGATCCGAGACTTTGTCAACACCTGTTTGGAATTTAATCGTGAAGCAGCAAGTAATTTAGCAAATTGATAACATTTTGCTTCTGTAATCTGATTTATTATTATACATTAACTAAATTCGTTTATATTAGATTTGTAAGCAGGCGTGCTTGGGTGAGCGGTTAGGACTGCAGACTGTAACGAAATTTACATTCTCAGACCCGGCTTCAATCCTCGGCCACTGCTAATCGTTTACGGCTCGGTGTTGTACGGTAAACGTCACTGGATGGTTGATTGAAACCCAATCTCCTTCGGTGCTCCTTAGTGACCACTACTTACTGTAGGGGCCTAGGGAATGAGACTCCTTTACTGTGGAGGAGGGGACGGGGATAGGTGAAAGGGTACAAAGACCGAGACGATCTAACGCGGTAGCCTCCTATTTCCTCACCCACAGTGACTCGTTGAGTCTGGTTGTATGAACTTCGGTTAAATCGACCCAATGAATAAATTATTATTATTATATTAGATTTGTTTTCTGATTAATTCTTTGCCGATATAGTTGAATTTATGGGAACGCCAGAACCTACCAAAAATGATGGATGTGACAAGTTTATTGGAATGATGCTCTTTGGCTCCTTCTACTGCCCAGTGCCTAATGTGATGCTGTTTATAATTTTTCCATTTAATACAAGGTACTGCTACCATTTGCTCATCAAGGACCAGGACAAAGGCTACACTGTCACATACTTTCTGTATGGTTTGTGGGAGTACTATATGCATGTTGCCTTCTGGTACCCTTGGCTCCTCGTGTTCTTCATTATATGGACGTATATGAAAAGCACAACTTACTGGCTCCAGAAAATCAAGTACAAATATTTAACATAATATGTATTATGTAATGGGAGGCGTCTAAAATTGACGTCATACCTGTAGGGTTAATGAGTCTACTTGGCTTATCTGATTAAACTGAATAATAAAGTTTGCCGTTTACGCGATTAGTGCGGTTGAACCATGATGACAAGGGTGTCATATATTGGGAGCGTTCCAGAACGTAATTTGTGGACGATCCCGTTTTCACTTTCCTAAAGCTCATAAAGAGTTTAGTTCTTAGATTTTTAACTTATTAATTTTGATGTTTTGGTTGTAACTTAAAATTTCGGAAATTTCCAGATTTGGTGCAAATGCAAGATTCACTCATAATCCAAAAAATGTGACACGAATCTTTAAGAGACTTCAAGTTCTGAACACACAATTTAATGCCATCTTCGCTCAGGTGGTCTTTCCAGCATTTGTCATATTTAATATTGTAAGTCATGTTGTCACCAATGTGATCGTTCTCAAACTGCATGATGCCCTCCCTTTAATCTACTACTGCCTATTCCCATTCTGGGCGGTAGTCTGGTTAGTCATCGAATTCATCATGTACAAGAACCTTGGAGGGGTGAATCATTCATCTTTGACCTTTATCCAATCCTGGACGAGTGTCGTTGGGAGCAGTGGACGAAAAATGCTCAAGTCATTTCCTCCATTAGGGATCCAAGTTGGGAGTCTGTACATTATTCAGCGGGCCACTGTCCTATCTTTAGTGATGATCATTTCCAACTTTACTATACAGTGCCTGCTTTTATTCAATGAATAATAGGTTTAGCACAGCTACACAGTGTGTCTATCTATACAGTTATTGGATTGGTTGAACGAGGAAATGATGAACAGTGTAGTTTTCAAAAAAAAAAGATAATTACATTGAACTGCTCTAATAACGGATTGATTTATCCATCCAAATATTGCCACAGCAAGGAGAGTTGCCCATACATACATTTTCCTAAATCGAATTTCTGCTTGAAAATTTTCCCAGAAATTAATTCCACTTGTATTACATAAATACTTGGGTAAATGCTAGTGCAGTATAATTACATTCCCTTATAAACTTTAGATTGAGTTTATTTCATGGTAGTATGTATATCGTCAGTGAAGAACCAAAATGACCCATATCCAATTTAAGCTACAATCAAATTGTACTATGTCGTAAAAACAAAATGGAAAATGAAATGAATGTTAATTAAGAGTTTTTGAAAAGTGTAAAATGTTCAATTTACACGTTTTTGAAAAGTATAAAATATTCTAATTACATGTTTTTGAAAAGTGCAAAATATTCTATTTACATGTTTTTGAAAAGTGCTCAATATTCTATTTAAATGCTTTCAAGACATGTTTCAATATTTGTGTAGATAGTGGATATTGTTTTTAGCTACAACTGGATTTGGGTCATTTTGGTTCTTCACAGACGATATAGGCTTGTCAATTAAATAATAGGCGAAAAATATACTTAATTAGCACTTGAAGCTGAAACCGTTCAACTGTAAGCTTTAACAATAATTGCTTTTAATTCTATAAGCTGTATAGGGCAGAGTAATTAAATTGTGATACACATAGATACACCGTTCTGTAATTAGTGAGCATAGTAACAACGAGGAAAAGTTTTACGGAAAAGAAAGATTATTGTTCACCACTATACAATTAAAACAATAATGAAGACTTTAGCATTTGCGTTTAATATATTTTAATTTTTCTTGATAACGAAAGCAAACTTTATTTAATTTATGGCATTTAAATCGATCTGTACTAAAGCAATAGCTTCAAGAATTAATGTAAGGTATAATAAGGTATTTCGTTTTGTATAGTATAAAGGGCTCTGATAGAATTTAAAAGCGATAAAAATTACTTCAAAATATTATGTTTCCACACTTTCCACCCGTGTGGATAAGTGGCTGTGAATTAGGTTAATCTAAAAGGCAGAAGGGAGAACTTCATTTTCCTAAATTGTGTCTAATTGTGAAATTATTGCAAAATGTATTATGTCACCGCACCATGTAGTTAAGTAACAAGTTAACCTACAATTTGTTTAAGCTGTCTCATACACATAACACATCAAGATAAATGGTTAAATGGCTATATATCATTATCACTTTACCATAGATTGTTAATTTCTTGTAACGGTCACACCAAACCAGATCATTATCCCCATTTATGAGGAATTGGACAGAAAATTATCATTTGACAGATGCACGCGAGCCTATTGAATTTATATAACTATACCTAACTAACTATTAGAAAAAATTACTTTATCCAACCAAACTGACAAGGCAGTAAAATCGGGGTGACAATAAATTTACAGCGTCATTCCTATCTATCTGCCTGCAATAGAAAGAGTTATCGCGCTCTTTCCTAAAACCGAAGTAACTCTGTTTCGTCATAAACTCTTATCTACATCTTTTCATTAAAACTTGTCTTGTTATATATACACTATATATATAGAATCAAGAAATCCATAATAATGTTTACTAAAACTACAATTAAAGGATTACGAACCTTTTTCAATCTTCAGTACACTCTTAAATTGGGGCCGTTTGTCTGGAATAATGATTCACTATCAGGAGGAATCAGTATTGCAACTTCCATTTCTCACTGGCTACTTTTAAGCCTGTCAGTTGTCTCCATGATGTGGTTAGCCTCCTGGAATTTCTATAAGGGAGCGTTCACAAATGATATCATCAGTTGAGTGGGTAGGTAGTTTCACCTTAAGATGACAAAAGATGACGAGTAGGTAGGTGGGTTTTCCAAAACATGATATCATCACCATTTTTACTAAAAATATGAGTTTTCCCGAAAATATCAAAACAACTAAATTCTGCATGTTTTATACTTTTAGACTCAGCCAGGAAAGTTCACCTGAATTTCTTGAAGTATCATTCAGGAATATTTAATGTGCTCCTTGATATTTTAGAAAGTTAGAGGCATGTTAGAACCATTAACCATGACAAAAATTGTAAAGTTTTTATGAAAAAGTTTAAGATTCAGTTAACATTGTTATTATTTTCTGCCATCTGAACCCATTCGTGGCGTCCTGAACAAAAACTCATTCCATAGAGACAGTATTTATTTAGCCACAACGACGTTTCATTTTATTTCTCTAAAAAAGAATAAAATTATACGCCATTATGTCAACTGTCACTTTATTTTTCGGTCAGTTCAATACTTAAGGGTTTAAACCTACACAGTATTGAAGAACAGAGCGATCAGACTATTTAAATGCTCTTATATTTAAAGAACTAAATATAAACTTCATAAGTACATGTTTATTCTGTTCTTGTGTGAGTTTCTTCGTTTATTAAAGGATCAATAAATCCTTGTCATGACTAAATAAATAATTACTGTTTGTTGATCCCGATTGGCAGTAAAACTTGAAATTACGCTACTAAAAGTTACCTATTGTACAATCAGTAAAATACATGATGCATTAATTTAGATAAGTACTTATATGGTATGTTTAGATGATGAAATGTGATCAAAATGGTTTACTTTCGTCGCTTTTTTCTGAAATCATCCCAGCTTGGTAGGCATGTATCTCAGATATGTACGGAATAATTTTTTTTTACATAGACTAAGTTCTCAATAGTAGGATAAACAATTTTAATTGCATTTAGTGAGCCTGTTACCCAGTAATACCCGGTTAAAGTTAAACAGGCTTTATTTTTTTACAAACAACCTGAAGCCTTAATCAAAATTCCGTTGACAAAAATCACCATAAAAATTACATCTGAGGAAATTTACAAATGTGAATACTTATCCTGGCCAAAAAGGATAAGAATTTTCGAAATTTCGAAACTTTGTATATCAACAACATAGGGCATGACGGCTGTGTGGTGTAACGCCAACGTCATAATGGCGGCGAAGGATCGAACCCTGGGTCTGGGTCTGCCAATTTTTTTTTCGGATTTTTTGCGAGAAATGTTGATTATGTGATACAGTTCTTTTCGTATCAGGGCACTGCTTTGCACATTTTAATACTAAAAAATATTACTGCTATCTGGGAATGCCCCAGCACCATTGGCTGGGATGGGCAAGAAAAAAGGACTCTTTCAGTTTCCATTTTTTTTATGTTCTATCGTCATTCAGCAACACTCTTTTATGACTTCAATAATTTTATTAGGCGGATGGAAACTGAAAGTAAATATCTGTTGATCTCTCTTGATCATCTGTAATAAGTACTAAAATCAAACTACTAAAAATTAACACATCACGTATTTACCTCAATTATTATTAAAATGCCAGTAATATCCGTCGCCGTCACCAGAATTGTGTTTGTGAAATTTTGAATGTTCGCACAAATCAAGGATATCTGGAAAAAGTGATGTAACTTACAGGGTGGGTAGGTGGTTTTTAGAAAAAGTGACAAGCGATGACAAGGAGTAGGTAGGTGGTAAAAACACGAAATTTTGATGATATCATTTGTGAACGCTCCCTAATCTCTGCATCGGTTTACTACAACACTCATCAGGAGGATCATCTAGCCGACCAATGAGCACGCTCGTCATGGACTACATTTTCACTCAATGGTTTGTGTTTGTCAACGTCCTCGCCTACAACATCTACGCCAACATAAGACAGTTCCGAGAATTTGTCAACAAATGTTTGGAATTTAATCGTGAAGCAGCAAGTATTGAAAAATTAATAAAATTTAGCTTCAGTAATCTCATTTTTCATCACATTAATTAACTTTGTTTTATGATTAATTGTTTGCCTATAGTTGAATTTGTGGGGACGCCAGAGCCTACGAAAAATGACGGATGTGACAAGTTTATTGGAATGATGCTCCTTGGTTCCTTCTACTTCCCGCTCCTAAATGTAATGCTATTTATGATATTCCCATTTAATACAAGATACTGCTATCATTTGCTTAACCAGGACAAAGGCTACACTGTCGTATACTTTCTGTATGCTTTTTGGGAATACTATGTCCACGTTGCATTGTGGCATCCTTGGCAGCTTGTCCTATTCATTTTATGGACATACATGAAAAGTACAACTTACTGGCTTCAGAAAATTAAGTAAAAAAACTCAACCTACTATACTGACTGACATGGGAACCTTCCTAACTTGAAACTACAAAATGAAGCGAAACTACCCAGAACGTATACTACCCATATCAGTGACCTCTGCTGGTATAGTCGTTCGACTGCAAAATTCGTTGTTCGGCCGCAATCGCGCGCGCAATTTCAAAAATATCGATTTTTTCGAATTTCACCGCGCTCTAGCTCCCACAGTTTTTGTCCAATTTTCATAAAAATTGAAATACATCTTTGTATGATTATCTAAAAAGTAATTTCAGGATTTTTGAAAATTCGAAAATTTTTATTTTATTCGAAAAAAATAGTTAAAACTTTGGGCCTCAAAAATACACATTTTTTTAAATTTTTCGAAAAAAATAAAAATTTTCGAATTTTTAAAACTCCTGAAATTACTTTTTAGATAATCATACAAAGATGTTGTATTTCAATTTTTATGAAAATTGGACAAAAACTGTGGGAGCTAGAGCGCGGTGAAATTCGAAAAAATCGATATTTTTGAAATTGCGAGCGCGATTGCGGCCGAACAACGAATTTTGCAGTCGAACGACTATACAAGCAGAGGTCACTGATATGGGTAGTATACGTTCCGGGTCGTTTCGCTTCATTCTGTAGTTTCAAGTTAGGAAGGTTCCCATGTGAGTCTGAGTAATGGGAATCGTTCACAAATTACGTCATCAGTCAGGTCAATGGGTCTACTTTACTATGCTGATGACAACCCCCTCCCTCCCCAATTTTAAAGTTTGCCGTTCACGAAATATGTATTAATTGTGGAGATATTATGCGATGACCATAGGGGGTGTCATATTTTGGGGAATTTTTTATGACGTAATTTGTCCACGGCCCCTTTACCTTTTTTAAGTTCATTAGTAAGAGTTTAAGTTTGGTTTGGTTTTTAACTAATTGATAATGTTGCCATTGTTTTAACATAAAATTTCCAGATTTGGTGCCAATGCAAGATTCACTAATAATCCGAAAAACGTAACAAGAATCTTTAAGATGCTTCATGTTCTAAACATGCAATTTAATGCTGTCTTTGCTCGGGTAGTCTTCCCAGCATTTGTCCTATTTAATATTTTATGTCATGTTCTCACCAATTTTGTCACCCTAAAACTACATGGCATCCTCCCTCTACTCTACTACTGCATTTATCCAGTCTGGACGGTGGTCTGGTTTGTAATGGAGTTCATCATGTACAAGAATCTTGGAGGGGTGAATCATTCCTCACTCAACTTTGTCCAGTCATGGACGAGTGTCGTTGGGAGCAGTGGACGAAAAATGCTGAGGTCATTTCCCCCATTGGGGATCCAAGTTGGAGGTCTGTACATTATTGAGCGGGCCACTGTTCTATCTTTGGTGATGATTATTTCTAATTTCACTATACAGTGCCTGCTTCTATTCAATGAATGATGAGTTTAGCATAGTTGTATGGGTATATGGATAACACATAAATATAGAACAGCACACACACCTACCACTAATATTTTAATTTCTGAATCCATTTGTTGTAATAATGACATAATAAATAATGGCAAATGGCAATGACACATATCCATGTTTAGTTAAAAGCAATATTAGCTATCTACAAAAATATTCAAATATGTCTTGAGAGCATTTAAATAGAAAATTTTGCACTTTTAAAAAATAGGTTAATAGAACGTTTTTCACTTTTAAAAAATATATAATTAGAAAATTTCAGGCTTTTTAGAAGCATGTAAATAGCAAAATTTTCACCTTTTTAAAAATATGGAATTAGAACATTTTGCCCCTTTTCGAAAACATGGAATTAGAACATTTTGCCCCTTTTCGAAAACATGGAATTAGAACATTTTGCCCCTTTTCGAAAACACGGAATTAGAATATTTTGCACCATTTCGAAAACATAAAAATAGAACATTTTACGTTTTTCAAAAACTCCTAATTAACATTTTACGCATGTTTCACATTTTGTTTTTATGACATAGCTCATTTTGATTGTAGCTTAAACTGGGAATGGGCCATATGGTTCTTCACATACGATATACTAGGTATAGCAATATTGAAACGCAATACATAAATGTACACACGAAACAATGCGCTAATTAATTTTGTCTAATCTTTACCTATGTATGACATGACATATGACATGGCTACTACTTCTACAGGTATCGGACGCAGAAAATTAAATATATCCTATAACCAAAGTATACATACAAACATACATACTGTTGTGGCAACCGAAAGTGAAGGCTAGCAAGGATAAAGCTGCCATTTGTTTGCATTCAAAATTTATCCTTGCCAGCCTTCCCTTTCGGTTGACTCTACTATACATATATACTCGTGTAAAGTGAGTTATTGGGAGTAGTTTTGAAAAATAAAAATCAAGTATTTTATTATTTATTATCAATAATTTCTAATAGAAATCAACTGGAGTTGGTACAAGTAAGATAAGTAAGTGTTCTTTGGTCATTTTATCACACCTTCAACGCACCTGTAATCGTAATCAGTACCAGTACCAGGACCTACTTTAATTAATTAGACCTTATCAGACAGTGACACTTGAGAGCTAATAATCCTGTCCCATAAGTTAATAATGCAATATACACAGAAAAACAAAATTTCCAACTGCCCTTCAACATAAGTATGCCACAGAATCTCAAGTGTATTGATATTTGAGCCGAAGTATGAAGTCCAATATTGAGCTAATTAGTATTTAATTCGTGATTTAAAATTCATTCAATTCAAACCATCTCTAATTTTTGTGTAAGTCTGTCCTATACAATTTGTCAGTGTAGAATTTTGTTTTGAAAAATGAGCCGTTTCGGACTTATTGTTGCAGCCCTTGTGGCTCTCGTCTTTGGTGTAGCTCTGATTGAGGCTCAACTTGAGAATTGCCATACCAAGATTCTTACCCCTCATCATTTCATGGATATGAATCGCGTAAGTACATATATTCATTATGAGCTCGAAAAGCTGCATTTTTTATATACCAGCTGTTTTTATTAGCAGAGTTACTGCTATTAATTTGTAACCTATTTTGTATTACAAACTTAAAATTTAATGTGTTATCTGCATCGGATAAATTAAATATGGAATCATTTAAATTTTTTTTCTTCTTGTTTTTTTTTACATGGGTAATTAATTAGATGAAAGGAAGATGGTATCCACTCAAATTAGCCCCTTCAAAAGCTAACCAAGTCTACCCACTCAACTTCACCTGTGCTGCTGTGGATGTGGTCCAAACATCGAACGAGAGCATTTACAAACTCAATGAAATGTAGGTACCTAAAAGTTCTTATAAGGTTACCTGTATAGCTGCAAAACAACTCTGTGGTTAGAAATTTTGGTTAAAAAAATAAAATTATTTTTACGAAAATTTCTAATAATTTATGTATTTTGAAATATGCTAATTAGGTGGACTGATATTGACACGGGATTAAAAGACAACATCTCATCTGATATAGTGTTGGGTGAAATTAGACCAGAAATGCCCATCCCAGCCATATGGTCTGTCTACTACACTCCAGCTGGCTCCAATACTAGCAGTAAGTTTTAATTTTGTAAATTACGCATATCCTCTGTGAAGAACCAAAATGACCCATATCCATTTTTAGTTTTTAACAAAATGCACTATCTACAGAATCAATTAAAATAACATCTTCATGAAAGCATGTAAATAGAATATTTTGCACATTTCAAAATACATGCAAATAGGACATTTTACACTTTTCAAAAACACTTAAATAGGACATTTTACACTTTATAAAAACACTTGAATATAACATTTCGCACTTTTCAAAAACACTTAAATAGAGCATTTCACAATTTTCAGAAACACTTAAATGGAACATTTCGCAATTTTCAAAATACATGCAAATAGGACATTTTACACTTTTCAAAAACACTTAAATAGGAAATTTTACACTTTATAAAAACACTTGAATATAACATTTCGCACTTTTCAAAAACACCTAAATAGAACATTTCGCACTTTTCAAAAACACCTAAATAGAACATTTCGCACTTTTCAAAAACACCTAAATAGAACATTTCGCACTTTTCAAAAACACCTAAATAGAACATTTCGCACTTTTCAAAAACACCTAAATAGAACATTTCGCACTTTTCAAAAACACTTAAATAGAAAATTTCGCACTTTTCTAAAAAACTTAAATAGAAAATTTCGCACTTTTCAAAAACACCTAAATAGAACATTTCGCACTTTTCAAAAACACCTAAATAGAACATTTCGCACTTTTCAAAAACACCTAAATAGAACATTTCGCACTTTTCAAAAACACTTAAATAGAACAATTTGCTCATTTTAGAAACTCGGGATTAGCATTGTAATTGTAATTGTAAGCATGTGTCTTATTTCTGTCTTTTTTTATGACATAGCTCATTTTAATTCTAGCTTAAATTGGAAGGGTCATTTTTGTTCTTCATAGACGATATTGCAGTTAAATAATACCTAACTACCATTTCAGTTACCGCAGTACGGAATTTAAAAGCTTTCAAAGTATGTAAATAATTCGAATTATTAAAAATTCCATAGTCAACACCCAGTCCGTGATTTTGGCTGCTAATGAAGATGAGTGGATGGTGGAGTACACCTGTGGACTGAGGAGCGGCACAACACTTGAAGAGAGAATTACATTGTACAGTCGTCAACGATTCCTGGACCCTGTCATCGAAAAAGTTCTCAACACTTTCATGTACGGCATTGGATTCCCCTATGCTAATTTCCGTACTGTCGATCAGACTCGCTGCTAAAATTTTCTTGTTAGTTATCTAAACAAACAAATAATAAACAGGTAGTTAATTCAAAGGCATACAATATACTAGATTCAAAAAATCAGCACTTACATTATTTCAAATGCATTATTGATCAACAGCCGCAGTTTTAACCAATCGAGTAGTATAATTTATGTCACGTACGTTAAATATATCAGTGAATCACAACCAAAACAAACCAAATTTATTATTTATGAAAATATATGACTTAAATAGGCTACATCTACATGTAAAAGGTGGAACTGGACATGCCACTTAAACAATTTGCATACAATTTAGGTATGCCCCTTAAATGTCACCCGCCACACGTCACCTGGAAAATGCACAATTACGCAATTAATTTTATTTTTTGGCCAATTTTTATTGGCAGTCGTTACAGATATTCTTCATCATAGTTATTAATTAATCCCCCAATTTGATAAATAAATACTGTAATTATATTAACTTTTGTTGGCGTCAATGATAATTATTAGGATTAGGTGCACAACATAGGCAAACTCTACATATCGTCTGTGAAGAACCAAAATGACCCATATCCATTTGCTGCTAAAAACAATATCCACTATCTACAAAAATATTGAAACATGTCTTGCAAGCATTTAAATAGAATCTTTTACAATTTTCAAAAATATGTAAATAGAACAGTTTACACTTTTCAAAAAAATGTAAGTGGAACATTTTAAAGTTTTCAAAAACATGTAAATGGAATATTTTGCACTTTTCAAAAACATGTAAATAGAATATTTTGCACTTTTAAAAAACATGTTAAATAGAATATTTTGCAAATTTCAAAAACATGGAATTAGAACGTTTTGCACCTTTTCAAAAACATGGAATTAGAACATTTTGCACTCTTTAAAAACATGCAAATAGAACATTTTACACTTTTCAAAAACTCTTATTCAACATGTTATGGACGTTTCTCATTTTTCTTTTATGACATAGCTCATTTTGATTCTAGCTGAAATTGGATATGGGTAATTTTGGTTCTTCACTGACGATATAGGATTGTCCACAAATGATGTCATCCGTATAAATAAATGGTGTATTTAACTACTGATGACCTATAAGAAGTAAGGCCCACCTGCCTACGGCAGGACCCCCCCCCACGCAGTGCGCTTGATGGAAATTTTATATTCAGAGATAGCAACATGACACAAAGGTAAAGTAAAAGTTGTGTGGCATGAAATATCTGTAGTGGCTTTATTCAGATGGCATTAAGACACAGTAGAGACATGAGAAATATGTATCGAGCAATACGACACAAAAGTAAAGTTAAATGTTGCATGGCAGAAATATTGAGGGAGTACAAAAAATCGGGGTGGCGACGGTTCGGAACGGGTTCGCAGGAGGAAGATTAGTCACGCAGAGACACCATAGGAAACAAATTTAAAGTAATATGTTACGTGGCACATGTAATGAGAGAGTACAAACATGCTTGATGTCGACGGTCAGGCAGGGGACGGCAGCCAAAAGGTTACCCCCCTTTTGTCTTGAGTTGGACCTTTGGCGAGGTCGCGGCAATCCGGGGCCTGGGGGTCTTTTTCGGCCGAGGCTTGGAAGGAGTTTTTTTCTTAAAGACTGAAGGTTCCACTGCTAGGGGTGCGGGATCAGAAGACGGCGGCGGGATAGTGCTGGCTGACGATGGCTTGCGGGGCCTTTTGACGGTCTTGCGGACTGATGCAGCGGGTACTGCTGACGAGGTCCAGGGTCTGAGGCAAACGCTCCTGGGCTTCAGCTGCTTCGCACAACTCTGCGTCCAATCCATCCTCCATCCTATTCATTAGTTCGGCCTCTTCATTGGCAGTAGGAAACTCGGATGGGGATTGCGCCGTGCGTCTTGTGGGGGCAGGAGTTGTACGTTGCCAGATGGTGATGGGCAGCAGCGGGGGAGGGACGAGGGAGTCGTAGGTAGGAAGGGTTTAAGGATGGGAGATGCCTCAATGTATTTCTTTTGCGCCGCCAGCAGCGTAAGTTAGTTCCGCAGGGATTGGACGTGGGCCTCGTGAGACTTTAAGGTAGCAAGTAACTGCTCCCCCTTGCGGTTGACACAATCCAGTTCTGCTGCGTGATGCTTTGTTTCCATCTAAAAGAGACACACAATTAGAGGCTAAGAGAAAAACGCCAGTTGTGGTGCACAACAGAAAAAAGAATTAGAAAATAGGGCACTTACAATACAGGGAAAAACGCAAGAGCAAGAAAAGCAAGGCGATAAGAAGAGATGCGAGGGCCGGCAAAAACGTCAAAGAACGGCAACACGGACTTTAATGACCCAGCGGAAAAATTTGGCAGGAAAAAAAAAGAACCTGTGCACGTCCGGCGCAGTGAAAGGGGGTTGGCAGAGACATAAAAGTGAAGGGGAACGCGCGGAAGGGGGAGGGAGAGGGGCAGCCTGAAAACCGGCGTGAAGTCAGGGAAAAAGGTTAGGGGCAAATCGCCGCAAGGTCGGGGCGTAGGCGACGGGTCTAGAGTGGAGGCCGGGAGTCCAAGTGCAGCTACCGGCGGTCGCAAATGCTGGAAGAACCCTGCGCAGAAAATTTTCTTGACGGCGGACGCTGTCCAAGGCCTGTTGCAAGTCCTGGACGGAGGCGTGGTGGGCGTCAAGGAAATGGAGGTACATACAGCGTTTATTGTGCAACTGCCGTAAGGTACAGCTGTGGTCTCCGTCCAGAAGGCATAGCACGGCTTGTCGGCGCACTAAGCGCTCCACTCTAGTTTCGAGCTCTGTCAACCGGTTGCTGTAGACGTCGAACTGCATGAGAAGAGCATTGCGTTGACGTTCCAGGCAAAGGAGCTCGTCTTTCTGCGTTATTGTTACCATATTTTTGCGTAGGTCTGAAAGCAACATGTATTTGTACAGCGAAATCAAGACAAGAGGGATAGATAGCGCATGGAGCTGGGTTAGTGCACGGTCGGGAACAGGAATAAGCCCGTACGAAGTGGACTTACCTGAGCAATTGGAAAAAGGCGTGAGTAGAAGTCCAACAAAGTAGAAAGTATACACAAATGCAAAAGGTGGCTGAAATAATGATTCACAAGCTGCGAGGCGGGACAGTGAAGGAAAGTGAAAAAAGAAACAAAGGTTTGCAGCTGATTGTCGCACGAGTCATGCAGACTGGTGCGGCAATGAGCTGAAGACAACGCAAACGAAAGAGACCCAGGCAAATATCAGCTTGCAACTGGCGAAATTGCAAACCGAAATTCACCGCAAGGGGAGAGGTACGGGCCGAGACTGCAGTATAGCAAATGGCAGAGTATTGTTGGCAGTTGTGGAACAGTTTACTCTGCTAGTTACTATCTTGCAGGGGCCACTACGCAGGTTTCACAGCGGCGCTGTGGTACTGGGCCAATGGGCAGTTGCCACTAGGCCATCGCATAGTGTCAACTGCGTTAGCCGGTCTCTAGGGCGCGTTAACGAAGCACTGAGAAGACAAGGATGAAGTAGCGACGCCTAGTAAGGGTGCCGGGTAAGACACTAGAGCGGAAGGGGCGAGCGGGGGACGAGAACTACGTCGGAACCAGCCGATGGTGGGGCATCTTATGGCTAGCGGATGTGAACAAACTTTCCTCGTTGTAAGAATTCCTGGTGCACAATGGTTGCGTACAGTCGTCGCCTGGTGAATGCAATAAGTTGCATTTCTGGCAATTGCCCAGGTGATGCCGCGCAATTCGTTCTCAGGGTTCTGAAAGGCCGGAGCGTTGCCTGTGCGCTCGTTTTCTTGCAGTTGTTCGGTCAAATCTAAGAGGCGCCGCCGAAAGGTGCCTGCTCGCGAAAAATAATGGGACAATTGCAGGCGGAGACGCTGGTTTCTGACCTCCATGAGGAACATGCGGTCTGCTATGGACATGGTTTGAATATTGATCTTGAATTATTGTTGTTATAGCACATCACTTAAAGGAATACCTAAAGGCCCGTGTAAAATTATAGATCCGCATACAACCCAAATTTGGACCTCCAATACCCGTGTACTAATACAAGACCGTGTAATATTACAGGCCCGTGGTCTAATATACGAAATACGGTACTTTGTGCGTTACGACGTTGTATGGCCCAGATTATCTTCCTTTTTATTCTTTATTTTGTTGCGTTTTTTTCTCTTAGGTTTAACGTTTTGCGTCCTCGGAAATCTGTCATACACGTCCTACATTAACGTGTGAGGTATCAAAACGTGTGTAATTGTTTTTTCTATCAGTGGATGGTTAAGGTTTGTCTGTGTTTACACCGCAAGACTGTGTTTTTGCCCCCGCCGTTATCCCTTCTTTTTCCACGTTTTGTCCGTAATGCGCTTCGCGCTCATGTGTTTGTGGGAAACTTTTTTTAAATTTTCTCGCCTTATATGAACTCTCTGGTTCATTCTGCATCTTTTGATACCTTTAACTCTTTCGTACGTTAAGCATTTCAAAAGGAGTAGCGGGAGGTGCGACCCCCTGTTTTTCCTTGTTTTTCAATTTTGCGTTTTGGGGATCTCCGTTTTTTGGGCTTCGCATCGATATATCTCAAAATGTAAGCATTTGTCCGTACTCCTCTCGTTGTTCTGCGTCTAATGGTACCACTCGCGTCTTTTTACGATTTGTGGTTTGGAAGCTATGTCCATTTGATTTCCAAATCAGGTTGATTATGTTATAGATAATATTATAATAAAGAAAAAACAAATGGGGATTTTTAAATGACATCATTTGTGGAAGTTCCCTAAACGACATAGGTAATTTAGTAATCAATACGAATATATAGCTTGCGTGATATTGCTATTTCTCTGTGAGAAACAGGAGGCGTTAAGCGAAGCAACATCACAAAGAAAGTTCCATTTTAAAAATTCTGTTTAGAAAAATAGTAGCTAAAAAATACTGATAAAAGAAAGAAATTATGTTTACCCAAAAAACTTTGAAAGGCTTAAGAACCTTCTTCAAGCTCCAGTATGCTTGTAAATTTGGGCCATTTGCCTGGACTACCGGCAGTGCCCCAGGGGTGAGGATTTCGACGGCCAAAATTCATCTTGTACTTTTGAGTCTGTCACTGGTTTCCATGGTCTGGTTAGGGTCCTGGAATTTCTATAACATGTACAATGGACTCCAACTCGGTTCTGGACGATCCATCCGGGAGCTCGTCATGGACTACGTCATGGTTCAGTGGTACCTGGTCGTTCTCATTCTATCCTTTAACTTGTACATGCAGATGGGACAGATCCGTGACTTTATCAACAGCTATTTGGAATTTAATCGGGAAGCAGCAAGTAATTATAGCAAATACTGTCGTAGCAGTCCAGTTAGGGCAGTTTCTAATTAGGGGCAATGCGAGACATTATCATTAGTTATCAGCAGCCAAGTGACCTTTTGAGACATCTGATGACGTAATTTGTGGACGATCCCTTATATGGATAGCTAGTCTACGTGACATGGACGTTAAACGCATGCACGGCCAACGGATCCGTCTTTTTTCACCCCAAATTTGAATCTGCTTATACTGGCGTTGGCGAAAGTATAAATATTTTATGGTATGTTGTTTTTACTTTGTAAATTTTTGGTTTCTGTCATGGGTTTTATTTGTTTAATTAATTACAGTTGAATTTATGGGGACTCCAGAGCCGACAAAAAATGATGGCTGCGACAAGTTTATTGGAATGATGCTCGTAAGTTCAATTTACTATCCGATTTTGGGCGCAATGATATATCTGTCTTCTCCCTTGAACACGAGACACTGCTATTATTTGCTGGCAACAACTACTGATCAAACTAGATACACTTTCACATGCTTTCTGTACGGGTTTTGGGAGTGCTATGTGAACATTGCATTCTGGCACCCATGGCTCCTTATATTCTTTACCATATGGACATATGTTAAGAGCATGACGTTCTGGCTGCAGAAAATCAAGTATGTGCATACAAAATACAATTACATAATATATGGAAATAGAACATTTTTCTTTTTTTTAAAAGCATGCAAATACACTTTTTTGCACTTTTTAAAAGCATGCAAATACACTTTTTTGCACTTTTCAACAGCATGCAAATACACTTTTTTGCACTTTTTAAAAGCAGGCAAATACACTTTTTTGCACTTTTCAAAAGCATGCAAATACACGTTTTTTCACTTTTCAAAAGCATGCAAATACACGTTTTTGCACTTTTCAAAAGCATGCAAATACACGTTTTTGCACTTTTCAAAAGCATGCAAATACACGTTTTTGCACTTTTCAAAAGCATGCAAATACACTTTTTTGCACTTTTCAAAAGCATGCAAATACACTTTTTTGCACTTTTCAACAGCATGCAAATACACCTTTTTGCAATTTTTTAAAGCATGCAAATATACCTTTTTGCACTTTTCAAAAGCATGTAAATCGGTTTCTGTCACTTTTTAAAAATTCGTAACTACTAGTTTACACGCATCTATAACATTTAGTATTTTTAGATGTGTAGCTCATTTTTTTAGTTCAAATAAATTAAAATGGAGTATAAACCATTTTGATACTTGACTTACCCGGTATGGTAAATTATGAAGGTAGGTACATAAACATATTAAATAGGTTTCAATCAATTTTGTTGTAATTATTTTACTGATTTATTTCAGGTTTGGTGCAAATGCTAGATTTACCCACAACCCCGAAAATGTCATTCGGATCTTTAAGAGGCTCCAAATTCTGAACACAAATTTCAATGCTTGCTTCGCTCAAGCCGTACTCCCAGTCTTTGTCATATTCAATATTTTAACACATGTCATGGACATTGTGTTCACGCTCAAGATGCATGGGGTCCTCCCTCTCGTCTACTACATGATATTTCCAATGTGGGCAGCGGGCTGGCTCACCATGGAGATCATCCTGTACAAGAATCTTGGGGAGGTGAATCATGCTTCGTTGAACTTTGTCCAGTCCTGGACGAATGTCGTTGGGAACAGTGGACGGAAGATGCTCAAGTCATTCCCTCCTCTAGGGATTCAAGTGGGGAGCATGTACATTATACAGCGCGCCACGGTTCTGTCTTTAGTGTTGATTATTTCCAATGGGACGATACAGGTCCTTATTCTACTTATTTAATGGCAGGGAAAGTTTTGGGAATTTAATAACATGCCTACGTCACTATAGCCTTATCCATCAAACTCGTAAATAAAGGCTTTAACTGTATATTTTTAGTATTAGTATTAGGTATCGTCCATAAATGATGCCATCTAAACATTCCTATATTTCTAGGACCCCATGACCTCCCTGTCATTAGCTTAACCATTGCGTTAGTGGCTATCTTAAAAGTTACATGTCATGAGTATCCAAGTAGACTCATTGACCCATTGACCCACGTCATTCATGGACGATCCTTTAATTATCGAACAAACTAATATATTCAATGTGTATGTTTTTGAAAATTGCAAAACTTTATAAAAAATCAAAATGTTTATTAACACGTTTAAAAAAAATTTAAATATTTTATTTGCCATGATTTCATGTGAATTATGACATTTTCTTTTGTAGATAGTCGACTTTGTTTTGTAATTAAAAATGAACCGTTATTATTTTAATTCCATTCTTTGCCGACGACTGACGACAAACATAATAACAAATATTTATAAGCGGAAGATAACCAAAGTTCATATAACCCGACTGAACCAGTCACTCTGAGTCATAACAAGTATGTGAAAAATATTCTATAAGTTTCAATTGCCAAGGCCAAGGTACACCTGAATGTGCATATCGTCTGTGAAGAACCAAAATGACCCATATCCATTTGTAGCTAAAAACAATATCCACTTTCTACAAAAATATTCAAATATTTCTTGAGAGCATTTAAACAGAATATTGAGCACTTTTCAAAAATATGTAAATACAACATTTTGCACAATTTCAAAACATAGAATCAGAATATTTCGCCCTTCGAAAACATGGAATTAGAAATTTTTGCACCTTTTTAAAAACATGCAGTTAGAACATCTTACACTTTTTATAAAAATGTAAATAGAACATTTTACACTCTTCAAAAACATGTAAATAGAACATTTTACACTCTTTAAAAACATGTAGGTAAATAGAACATTTTACACTCTTCAAAAGCTTGTAAATAGAACATTTTACACTTTTTAAAAACTCGTAATTAACATTTTAATCAAATTTTTCCTATTTTGTTTTTATGACATAGCTCATTTTGATTCTAGCTTAAAATAGATATGGGACATTTTTGTTCTTTATAGACAATATGTTTAATTTTATTTGTATTTTATTACACATATATTATTTAGATCCACCTGAAACTAGTACCAATTGATTATATGTGATTACTGTCTAAAATTGCTAAATTGCACCTTGACATCATAAACTGCTCGTTTATCCCAAGACAGAATGTAGTGACAGGCTAATCAATCGCACGAGTTATACTTGCATAAGAGACTTTTTAATTGCTCATTACCTGCAAATAGGAATAAATGTTGTAACCTCTGTGTGATATTGGGACCGAGGTACCGGCACGTGAAAAATATACAAACCTAATGTGGTGCTGGTCATAGATGTTGTATGAGCGTCAGTGGCAATTCGCGCGGTGGTCACATTTAAAAGCAAGAAATCATTTCAACTACAAGTGTTAAAAAGTGATAGACATATTATATTTTGCACTCTGCTTGATTAAAGTTGAACCGCTAAGCATTTTGTGAGGGATTTTGGGTAGAAAAATTCAACCAAGGTAAAGAAAAAACAATTTTAAATAGTACTATAGCGAGAAAATAAAATTTGTCGTCACTAAATTATTTTGCTTACACGGGCTATGAGCTACAAGGAGTGATATAGATTATGCATTGCAAGCATATCGTCTGTAAAGAACCAAAATGACCCATTTGAATTTTTAGCTGAAAACATTTTGAACTGTCTACCAAAATATTCAAATATGTCTTAAAAGCATTTAGGATAAATATTTTGCACCTTTAAAAAATATGTAATTAGTACATTTTGCACTTTTCAAAAACACGGAATTAGCACATTTTGCGTCTTTAAAAACATAGAATTAGAACATTTTGCACCTTTTCAAAAACATGGAACTAGCAAATTTTGCGCCTTTTCAAAAACATGGAATTAGAACATTTTGCATTTTTTCAAAAACATAGAATTAGCACATTTTGCGCCTTTTTAAAATCATGGAATTAGCACATTTTGCGCCTTTTCAAAAACATGGAATTAGAACATTTTGCATCTTTTCAAAAACATAGAATTAGCACATTTTGCGCCTTTTTAAATTCATGGAATTAGCACATTTTGCGCCTTTTCAAAAACATGGAATTAGAACATTTTGCACCTTTTCAAAAACATGTAAATAGAACATTTAACACTTTTCAAAAACTCCTTATTAACATTTTACGCACGTTCCTCATTTGTTTTTTATGAGATAGCTAATTTTGCTTAAATTGAATATGGGTCATTTTGGTTCTTGACAAAGGATATTATGTTCCCGTATAAATCCCTGAATTAATATTTTCCGTTTTTGACACGTGTCCTTTTTAAAATATAATTGGATAATGGCAGTTATTAAACATAAAGAAATATATGCTGGGCCAGCTGGGCAATTAATTATTGTTGAATTAGTCCAGTCAAATACAGGAAATATAGCAAACCTCAAAACAAAATAAAATCTGAAATAACCTTGTCTATCTAGTTTAACAACATGTCTTCTCCTTTATTTAAGTACAGGAAGTTTGCTATCCCAGTAAATATATTCTAGGATAGTATATAGACAAAATAAAGGCTGGCAGTTATATAGGCAAACATCCTTATTTTCTCAACAATTATTGTGCTATATATTATGTACATACATAAAATAATATTTTATGGTTTAATTATATCTAGATCATTTCTGTGTATGCAGGTCAAACAAAAGCTTTACCAAAGTTAAACAAAGCATTTATAATTTAATGCTACATACTGTAAATATTGTCATGTAAATATCACTATTTGTTTAAAAATTATCAATATATCATTGCAGAGTATACAAGCTTACAATAAGCTGAATGAAAAAGAGCGTCGTTCATTTTGTTTTATACTTGCGCATTGCTTTGATCTTCATTCTTTAGAACTTGAAACACAAGAACACAAAAACGAAAAATGTTCACAAGAGAAACAATCCAAGGCTTGAGAGCATTTTTCCATCTCCAGCATTTGTTAAAATTTGGGCCGTTTTCATGGGATACTCAAAAAGGAGCAGGAGCTGGGATTCGAATTCCGACGACCGTTCCTCACTTGATCCTATTGAGTTTGTCGGGACTGTCAATGATCTGGTTAGCCTCCTGGAATGTGTACAATCTGGTCCATGGGCTACAGCCAGGCTCTGGGCGACCTATGAGTCTCATTATTATGGACTTTGTTCTCACACAATGGTACGTCATCGTTCTTATGATGGCGTACAGCATTTATATACAGATGGGACAGATCCGGAACTTCTTGAACAGCTGCTTGGAATTTAATCGTGATGCAGCAAGTGTGTTCTTATTTAATTTTGGTTTTTACTATTATTTAGTAAACAACTAACGTATATCGTCTACACGGCTGGACGACGGAATTATTGGTTTTAGGGAGCAATTTGTTTCCATAGAAAAACCACCACCATTTTGTTTGTATTGGCTGTTTTTTTTAGTGAAGCAAAATGTTGTATTTAATACATGTTTTAGAAAAGTGAAAAATATTCGTTTTACTTAATTCAGAAAAGTGCTCAATGTTCTATTTACGTGTTTAGAAAAAAAATGGAAAATGTTTTATTTTTATGTTTTTGAAATGTACAAAAAATTTATTTTGGATGTTTTTGATAAGTCAAAACATTCTGTTTACATATTTTTGAAAATTTCAAAATGTTCCATTTACATGTTTTGAAAAAGTGGGAAATGTTTTATTTTCATGTTTCGGAAATGTACAAAATTTTTATTTAGCATGATTTTGAAATGTCAAAGTATTCTATTTACAAATTTTTGAAAACTGCAAAATGTTCCATTTACATGTTTAAAAAAAATTTAAGCAGCGGGGGCTGCCTGCGCTGGCCCTATTATCCGGCCCTGATCGTCCAACTTTTTAATATATTATCAGAATTGTATACTGTTAAGTGTGATAAAAGATTTTATTTTTTACTGTATGTCGCTCGAAGTTGAATTTATGGGAACACCGGAGCCTACAAGAAATGATGGTTGTGATAAATTCATTAAAATGATGCTCGTCACCTCAATTTACTACCCCGTACTGAACACAATGATATATCTGTCTTTCCCACTAAATACCAGACACTGCTATCATTTGATCAAAACTGCTGACGAAAACGGATATACTGTCAAAGTCTTTTTGTACGGTTTGTGGGAATGCTATGTGAATGCTGCTTTTTGGCACCCCTGGCTCCTGACTTTCTTCATTATATGGACATACGTGAAGAGCATGACGTTCTGGCTGCAGAAAATCAAGTATTACAATTATTTCAGTCCACTGCACTGTTGAAATTAATAACTTTATCAACAGGGATTTTTAGTATTTACTAATAAATTTTGTGCATTGTTGATTTACCTATTTAGGTTTGGTGCAAATGACAGATTTACTCATAACCCCGAAAATGTAATTCACATTTTTAAAAGGCTACAAGTTCTTAGTCGGCAATTCAATGCTTGCTTCGCTCAAACTGTATTCCCAGTGTTTGTCCTATTTAATATTTTCGCCCATGTCCTCTGCATTGCGATCACTGTCAAGATGTTTGAGGTTCTGCCTTTGGTCCTCTACTTGATTTTTCCAGTCTGGTCGGTGGCCTTGTTTGTGATTGAGTTCATCCTGTACAAGAATCTTGGGGATGTGAATCACGCTTCGTTGAACTTTGTTCAATCCTGGACGAGTGTGGTTGGAAAAACTGGAAGAAAAATGCTGGGGTCATTTTCCCCACTAGGGATCCAAGTAGGGAGCCTCTACGTCATACAGCGGGCTACTGTTCTATCTTTGGTGATGATTATTATTAACATTTCTGTACAGGTCCTGTTACTTATTCAGTAGGTGCGACGTTTGGATTCCGCATAATATGAGTCAATAATTGATTTCCTATGAATAATAATAAAACTATGGGTCACATAGTCGTATATAAAAAACATTTTTTATTACTATCAACCATTGTAGCGTTGGTGATCGGTATTCACTGTAATTTCTTAGCTTATGTGTTTACTAATTACTACTTGCCGTGCTCAGTTTAAGAAAAAATCCGTTATTCAAATATCGTTATTCTGAGTATCCCTCTTTCATTAGTGTAACCATTTCATAAACGGATGTTGTCAACATGGGATGTTACTAGTCTTCTGTTCGTTTAATGGTCCCCACCGGTACTTCTCGTACCCGTACCAATCGTATCGATGCCACTCGTACCGGCGCTGCGCTACTCCGGGCTGCACCTCTTCCAGCGGAACTACTCATGTCAAATATGCTCGCACCTAGTCTACTATTTACCGAGACCCCTCGTGCTTGCACAAATAGCCCTCAGCCCATTCGAACTGACAAAAGTTGTCCCCGTACAACTCGTATTTGTACAAAACGTACTCTTACTTCTTGTACCCTTACTGGTTGTACACGTACCATTTGTTTCTGTGTCTCTACCCTCGGTTTTCAGCCGACTCGCAAAAAGCACTGTTGTGCCACACGAATTTTCCCGGCACCCATTTTTCCAAGACACGGTTTCGAAGCCTAAATGAACCCTCACCATAGTCGTACACAGATGGCGTGTTCCAGCAAAACTCTTACCCCCGCCTCTGTCCGTCCCTCCAGAATAATAAAACTGCTCGTAATCACAAATTTAATAAAATAAGAAATTTGTACAGTTTTGGAATCGTCGTAAATTTGTTGCATGTAAATATTTTTGAAAAAAACAAAATGCTCTATTTAAAAGTTTTTAAAAAGTGCAAAATGTTTCATTTACATATTTTAATAAAAGTACAAAATGCTCTGTTTACAAGTTTTTAAAAAGTGCAAAATGTTTCATTTATATATTTTAATAAAAGTACAAAATGCTCTATTTACAAGTTTTTAAAAAGTGCAAAATGTTTCATTTGCGTATTTTAATAAAAGTACAAAATGCTCTATTTACAAGTTTTTAAAAAGTGCAAAATGTTTCATTTGCGTATTTTAATAAAAGTGCAAAATGCTCTATTTTTACAAGTTGATGAGAAGTGCAAAATATTCTATTTACATATTTTTTGAAAATGCTAATATTCCATTCGATGTACATATGTTTTTGAAAAACTGTATTAAAAAACTGTATTTTAATTTTAATGTTATGCCACATGTTTCGCATTTATTTCTTCAGTAGTTTTAGTTATGTAATTTAGTCATGGTTAAGGGCGGCCAGATAATTGTTTGAATACAGCAGTTACTTCAGCAGCGGTTAGCTTTCGGCCACAAAACTGTGTTTTTTTGGTAAACAAAATGTGAATTGAGGTCAGCCCTATGCCGCCGCTTTCCCTGCCGGTAATGTCTAAAGCGCATTGAGGCGCTCCCCCGCCGATAATGTTCTAAAATTACAGATGAAAAAAATGTAACATAATTTTATGACATGATTTATATAATTTTACGAAAGTGAGTAAAATATACTAATTATTATTGTTAATTGAGTTAGTTGTTTAAAATATTTTCTTTTTTTTAAAGTAACTCAATACTTTAATAAACGCTTGCGTTGGCGCTTCAAAAAATTCTGAAGTTGACCTTCCAATCCAAAAGAAAGCAAAGCCAATCAAATAGCCGCATTTATTCTGCAGAAGAAAAGCAGGGAGGATCTGTGTACAGTTTGTGGGGGACCAGGTGTCAACTCTGTAGAAAGTATGTTGGCCCATTCCTAAAAAACAGTTGTCGTTCGAAAATCCAATTTTAAAAGCATCGTTACGTCGTTTTGGGACATTAATTACATTTAAAGCTAAAGTCGGATCTGTGCCATTTTGAAATACTAAACGGTCACCAACTTGGTACTTGTTGGGGGCAGAATTTGGCCTGTCTTCCTTGCAGATTGTTGCTATAAATACACATATTAAAATTACCTATTTACCTATTACGCGGAAGTGTGCTGTCAGGTAGTGCGCATGCGCAAGTCGTGTGTGAAGAACCAAAATGACCTATATCCAATTTAAACTAGAATCAAAATGAGCTATGTCATAAAAACAAAATGAGAAACATGCCTTAAATATTAATTAGGAGTTTTTGAAATTTGTAAAATGTTCTATTTACACGTTTTTGAAAAGTGTAAAATTTTCTAATTCCATTATTTGAAAAGGTACAAAATGTTCTAATTCCATGTTTTTGAAAAGGTGCAAAATGTTCTAATTCCATGTTTTTGAAAAGGTGCAAAATTTTCTAATTCCATTATTTGAAAAGGTACAAAATGGTCTAATTCCATGTTTTTGAAAAGGTACAAAATGTTCTAATTCCATGTTTTTGAAAAGGTTCAAAACGTTCTAATTCCATGATTTTTAAAAGGTTTAAAATGTTCTAATTCCATAAGTTTGAAAAAAGTTAAATGTTGTATTTAAATGCTCTCAAGACATATTTCAGTATTTTTGTAGATAGTTGATATTGTTTGTAGCTACAAATGGATATGGATCATTTTGGCTCTTCACACACGATATGAATTTGTTAGTGAATCATACTACGGAAAAGATAGTTGTTGTCTTATGAGTTTTACTTACCCGGATCACAGGTGTACGCAGTAAGAACAAAGTATTTATCATCATTAACAATCTCGGTTTGAAACATCGGAAGCAGGTCATACCGAGTTAGGTTTTCTGGGGTCAAAATCTCATATTGGGGAAACTAATTGTAATAATTGTGGTGCAACGAAAAACATACGAACTTAAAAAATTTTTTAAATTTAAAAAATTTAAACACAATAACTTTAAATTTATTTAAACTGTAAATTATTTTTTTACGCGAGCTTGAATGCCACAAAAGTGCCCGCGTGTATTGTAGAGTCCTATGACATCACTTGTTCCATTGTGGTGCACAACACGGTAGCCGTAAAAAGTTGTGCCTGTGTCCGTTCGTGTGACACATTTAATAGGGTCAAGATGGGAAACGTCCTGTAATAATATTTTCAGTTTAAAAAACCTTTCAATCTAGCAGTAAAATTTTTTGTTTTTGTTTGGAAAGCACTGCACTAAAACTTACGATTTTTAGTGGGAGCGTATTCGGAACTACGATTTTTGGATTTTGTTCTCTGGCCAGATTTGTGAGTACATTTTGAGGATTGTAAGTAGCTATAAAAATGAATTAGGAGTAAAAACAAAAGTATAACGGTTTCGTATAGTTCATAGTTCAAATAGGAAAACGACTGGTACTGGTAGGTACATACTTCTGCACGTGTCCCACTCCTCAGTACAGATTCCATCGTCGGTCCCAGCTGCCGATGATCCTTTCATTAGAAAACGGCAGTTAGTATAGTCAGTAATTTCATAATAAATTAATATTTTAAATCTTCAAAATAAATTATTAAAACAGTTTTTTAAATATTTAAATAATTTTTAATAAACATAACCTTGTAAAGCACACAAAACCGATGATAGTGTTGATAAGACACGAACTATTAGACGACTCATTATCGAAGATATTGACTAAATAATTATCACAGTCACAGTTTTAGTGGAAACAACAGTTTGTAATTATTATTCTATTCACTCTCGTCGATTGTAAAATATTGTAATCCACTCCAACCAACTTTTAATAATTCTACTGGAATTCATTGCAGTAGGTTACATTTTTGCAAGTTATGTGTTTCAATGCAGAAATGCTATGCTAAATGTTTAATAAGTAATTAAATTTGTTGACTAGATATGTATCGATACTAAAGAAAGAAGCACAATGTAAACTTGTAATGGTAGTAAATTCCATATTTACAATTTTGCTGCGTCCGTAGCATAGCTGAAATTCCAGGGTCGGATAATACGGCCAACGCAGGCAGCCCCCGCTGCTTGAATTTTCAAAAAAAAAACATGTAAATGAAACATTTTGCAGTTTAAAAAAACATCTAAAAAGAATATTTTGACTTTTCAAAAAGTTACAAATTAAATTTTTTGTACATTTCAAAAACATGCAAAATAAAACATTTAGAGCTTTCCTTAAAACATGTAAAAAGAACATTTTACACTTTTCTAAAGCATGTTAATACAATATTTTGCTTTAAAAAAGAAAGCCATCAATAAAATGGTGGTTTTTCTATGGAGAAAAATTGCTGCCTAATAGCAATTCCTTCGTCCGGCCCTGTGGAATTCAGTCAGTCACTGGCTTTGTTCCTTTTAAAGCAAAAATATGAAAATATGCAAATAGTTGCTTCAAAACCGCTGAGTCTTTTCAACTCTTTTCGCATTGCTTATAAATAATTATTAACTAATTCTAAGTATTTGTAAGAAGATCTCAAAATCTCAATATAAAGTTCATCCTGTATGTCAAGGCTTATCCTGTATCTCTTGTGTACAGCTAATTTAAATTTAAAAAATGCAATAATTATTAAAAGCATCTACTGCGGTCGTAAAACCTTATAATTTTTTTTTAAACAGTGATATTATTTTGAATATTTTGTTTTGTAAAAAAGTTCCTAACCAAAGTACAACAATATTTTTGTTTCTTAGTTTTTAAGCGCTTTAAAATGGTATATTTAATTATTGCTCGTAGAACCTGGAAATACAACATTTTGCAATTTTCAAAATTATTAGAATTTCTCACTTTAAACAAAACTTAAAATAGAGTATAAAACTTTTTGAAAAATTATAATTAACATTTTATGATCGCAACTACAATATTCTTGTTTTTTACAAAGCTTGTTTTAATTCTACCTGAAAATGTAATTATGGACGTGTTTTAATTATGGATTAATGATTCATAACAAGAATGTGAGCGAAACTGTGCAAGTTGCAAATGTTAAGGCATTTCGTAATTATGTGCATGTTTAATTCCACGTGTAATCAATTAAGCATGTGTTATTTAATCCAACTGTCCATTACCAAATTGATAAATAAATAAAATTACCATGTTTAATACTAAATTACACTATTACACCTTGGCATTACAAATGTATTCGACTATACCAAAAGACAGGTTATAGTGGCAGGCTAATCCATGCCATATGACAGTTAATTATATTTGTCAAAGAGCGACGTTTTAATTTTTCATTAATTGTCCACGTGTAGGTGTAGTTATGTTGTAACCTCCATGATTTTGGGACCTAGGGACTGCGGTACGTGAATAATAATAATATACAAACTTATGATGTTGCCGCGGTCTTGGGTCGTGTTTGTGAGCGTCAGTGGTAACCTGTGGTCACTTTTGTATTTAGCAAAAATATAATTTTTTGTTGAAAGTAAAAAATAAGTAGGTAGTCGCAATTATATTTTGTCGCTATATAATATAACTGCTAAGCACCATGGGAGAAATTTTGCTTTGCTGAAGCTTAAGAAAATTTGAACAAAGCAGAATTTTGGCGCTTGTTATCATTACTTAATTACTTCCATATATTTATTCTTTAGAACTTGAAACACATACTAAAAAAAGGAAGAAAAATGTTCATAAAGAAAACACTCAAAGCCCTAGCCCTAGAAATATTTTTCCATCTGCAATACTATTTTAAGTTCGGGCCATTTTCATGGAATCAAAGAGAACGAGCAGGACCCGGTATTCAAATTCCGACGAAAATTATTCAATTGGTACTTTTGGGATTCTCTGGACTTTCCATGATCTGGTTAGCCTCCTGGAATGTGTACAACCTGGTCAATGGGCTACAACTAGGCTCTGAACGAACACTGAGTCTTATATATTATCATAGACTTTGTTCTTACACAATAGTACGTAATATAGTTATTGTATTGGCTTACGGCATGTACAGTCGAATGGGGCAAATCCGGAACTTTGTGAACAACTGTTTGGAATTTAATCAGGAAGCAGCAAGTTTGTGTTTTTTTCATGCTAATAAAATAAATATATTTGTACCATTTGGTACATACAGATTTATTCAAAGTACAACTGTTTTAACGTTTTATTTTGTTTAATTAATTTTGTTTGTTTAAAGTTGAATTTATGGGGACTCCAGAACCAACCAAAAATGATGGCTGCGACAAGTTTATTGGACTGATGCTCACCAGCTCAATTTACTACCCTGTACTGAACACAATCATATATCTGACTTCTCCATTGAATACAAGACACTGCTATCATTTGCTGACAAGTACAGACGAAAAGGGATATACTGTCACAGTCTTTCTGTATGGGCTTTGGGAGTGCTATGTGAACGCTTCTTTTTGGCATCCATTTCTTCTGGTTGTCTTCATCATTTGGACATATGTGAAGAGCATGACGTTCTGGCTGCAGAAAATCAAGTATGTAAAGTATCATACTAATTATGTAACTAGGTAGAAATGATTATTGCCAGCGTCGGACGAAGGAATTGCTGTTAGGCAGCAATTTGTTTCCATACAAAAACCACGATTTTAATCAGATTTCATTGGTGGTTTTCTTTTGTAAAGACAAATGTTTTATTTTTAACATGTTTTAGAAAAGTTTCAAATGTTCTGTTTACTTGATTCTGAAAAATGCAAAATGTTCTATTAACACGTTTTTTTAAAGTGTTAAACGTTTTATTCACATGTTTTTGAAATGTACAAAAAAATGTATTTGCTAGTTTTTGAAATGTACAAAAAAATGTATTTGCTAGTTTTTGAAATGTACAAAAAAATGTATTTGCTAGTTTTTGAAATGTACAAAAAAATGTATTTGCTAGTTTTTGAAATGTACAAAAAAATGTATTTGCTAGTTTTTGAAATGTACAAAAAAATGTATTTGCTAGTTTTTGAAATGTACAAAAAAATGTATTTGCTAGTTTTTGAAATGTACAAAAAAATGTATTTGCTAGTTTTTGAAATGTACAAAAAAATGTATTTGCTAGTTTTTGAAATGTACAAAAAAATGTATTTGCTTGTTTTCGAAAAGTCAAAATGTTCAATTTAGCAGGGACACGCCTATTGGCGATCACGATGTAATGGTGATCAGTGGCTACAGTAAAATAGGGAGGTGCGTATGAAATCCTTGGATGGCTGATACTTGTAGATAATTGGATGAACTAATCACAGTACAATTTAGAGAGCGTAACTATAAAACCTCTAAAAATGTAAAATCTGTAAATTCATAAACTCCGTAAAGGCTGGTTTTCAAGTTGGAGTTCCCAATTTTCAAAGTTCAAATTTTCTGAGTTTACTTGTTTTAGTTTCGTAAAGTGTATGTAACGAATCGCGTATGTTTAGTTGCTATCAATGTTAGTCCTTAATTAGGAAATTTGAACATCTGGTTGCTGAAAAATTAGATAAAAATCAAAACGAGTCAAATTTTAGTTTTCTGCCTTAAGGTGACCACAGACAACGTCCGAAAGGTGACCGGTGCTACAGATGGAGAAAACCACCTATTAATAAGTTTTAAAGCTCGCGTAAGTACCAAAATACAATTAAGTGAGTAAAACTAAAATCAATGTGATTCTGAATTGCTTCTGAACGTATGTTTTCATAATTAGATAAAATTAATTATTGAATTAAATTTTGGATCATGAACAGTATGCCGTCCCACAGTGTGCCTAGTTTTATTTTTCTGTTGTTGCTAATAACAGCGATATTAGTTACAAAGTTTAAAATAATATAATAAATAATAATTGCAAAATTGGTTATTCCGTGTTGCAGTCTCGGGCTTAACGCATATTAAATGTCGGAAGCTAGTCTTATTCCCCGCTGCAGAAGACTTCAAAAATCAAAGTCAAGCACGAAAACCGTTTTAACTCGCGAAGTCAATTTTGAAAGTGCCAAGCCAGATATGTCGCCCGTTCGTGAGAGTTTACTTCAGTCAATAAATTTAAATGTGGATCTTTCTGCCCTAAGTCCAGCCGGTGAGCGTCCTACTCGAAGACCTGTTAGAATCCCACTACGATTTAAGCTCTGAAGCTAGTGTTGTAGCTTACTTATCTTAGTAATTTAATCTTAAAATAAATTAAAGACCTATTAGGGTCGGTATCGTCAGTATCGTTCTCTCCCAAAAGTATTTTTAGTTTTACGACTTTTAAAGACTAAACTTTAATTGTTCATAATATGAATGTGTTAGGACATATGCTAGTCTCATAAATTATGCCGTATTTTTTATACAAACAGCACTGGATGCGGTTCTATATTTTTACTGTTAAAAGTCAATGTATTGTCGCATACATAGTAATTTGGTGTCATTCAAGTTTTGATTATTATGTCTTTTATATATTAGAAACATGTTTAGTTGTTCAACTTTCGCCTAATAATTTAAATTGTTGCCTAGTTTGTAATTGCCTAGTTTGTAACATAGGAAATATTAAAATTTACGGGAAACTATTTTCTGGTTAAATGTCATGAAACGCTGATAAATAAATGTTTTCTGCTCGCGTTGTCATTATTACATTGCATATTCATTGTAATTTTCTTTTTGATTTGAGTTGAAGTTCTAGGGAAGTTTTCTAATAAATATTAAGTTTAAAAATGTAATTCTGGCTATCGAATTTTCGTATGCGCTTAATTACTTCGTTTTCATATTATTCTTAGTGTTATTTCCTATACGACACTGACTTTCCTCATATTTTTAATAATGTTTTGCATGATCACCTTTAGGAATCATATGATCACCATTAAGCTTTAATTTTTCCTATAATATTAGTGTTAATTTGGGATGATCACCATTTGGAATGTCGTGATCACCTATAAGACATTTGGTAAATTCCAAAAATTTTAAACTTGTTTTATATAAATTCAGATAACTTCTAAGATTTACAGGATATGGCTTTTATCATTTTTGCCTACATTATTATTTTCATGGCAAGTATTTTGGTGTATTTCAAGTCATTAAAAAGCAAGTAAAAACCAAGTTACAGATTTTTAAAGTTGAAAAAAAATGAACCCGATCACCATTAGGCGTGTCCCTACTACATGTTTTTTGAAAATTCGTACAGCGTGGTCTGCCTGCGCTGGCCGTATTATCCGGCCCTGATTATGGCACACTTAGCTATTACAAATAAAATAAAATATGTAGGATATTTTAAAAATCGAATTTAAATTTAATTTAAGTGTTATAATTTATTCTGTAATGATAATATTGCTAAAATCGATTCAATAGGTTTGGTGCGAATGACATATTTACACAGAACCCTGAGAATGTCACTCGTATTTATAAAAGACTTCAAGTTCTGAATACAAATTTCAATGCTTGCTTTGCTCAAGCCGTATTCCCAGTGTTTGTCCTATTTAATATATTTACCCATGTGATATGCATTGTAATCACTGTCAAGATGTTTGAGTTCCTGCCTTTGGTCCTCTACATGATATTTCCAACCTGGACGGTGGCCTTGTTTGTGATCGAGTTCATCTTGTACAAGAATCTTGGGGAGGTGAATCATGCTTCATTAAACTTTGTCCAGTCGTGGACGAGTGTAGTTGGGAAAGCTGGAAGGAAGATGCTCAAGTCATTTCCACCACTGGGGATCCAAGTGGGGAGCCTTTACATTATACAGCGGGCAACTGTTCTATCTTTAGAGATGATCATTTCAAACTGTTCAATACATGTCTTATTGCTTAATCAATAATAGCAAAGTTTTTGAATCTCATAAATGCCTTTTGTCGAAGCAATTATGAATATTTTACTAACAACTGTTACAACACTATTATTCCTACCTATCTACATAATTTACGGGAATTTTGAAAATTTGGCAATACTGGACCAATTTCATCGAGCCATATATCATTGGAAAGCTAATCACCAGTAGAATTCAAATAACGGAACGAGCCTCCATTAAAACAAAACGTTTTCAAAATAACGGTCATTTAATTTTAAAATGCCGCCAAAAATGTGTTGTATGGGTCACAATCAAAAAACAAAAAAAATGGTGTCTGCTTATTTTTGAAGAGCTTTCAAATGATATATCACTCGACACAATCCGTTAACTTTTTTTAATTTGCAATTAAGTTTTTTCAAAATTATTTAAAAACTAATAACGATCGTGCTTCCACATCATGCTCATTATCTTTGCCTAATTGTTGCCATTCCAAAAATATATCACTTTAGGGTTATTTTATTGACTGACCGGTCGAAATCTTGAGTTAACGCAATATTAAATGTATTAGCGGGAAATTCAAAAATTGGAATTTTGAATTTTTGATTGTATTACAGAAGTTGATTATAAATAAGATAGATAAAATAACCAAAAACACATTGTGCGGCTTAATTGCTTCTTTTAATTTAAAACATGTAAATTGAAGCTTATATTTAGCGGCAAATTCAAAATGCTTAATTTTGCTGTTAAGGCTGCCATAAAACAAGGGCTTTAGCCCTTGTTTTTATTAATATATTTATCGGGTATTTTTTGGTTTGGACTAAAAGCAAAACATTATTGAATTAACATAGCAATGGAGTTGACATTATAGTTTACATATCGTCTGTGAAGAACCAAAATGACCCATATCCATTTTAAGCTAAAACCAATAGCAACTATCTACATGTAAATGTTGAAATATGTCTTAAGAACATTTATATAGAACATTTTGCACTTTTCAAAAATGTGTAAATACAACATTTTACACTTTTCAAACACATGGATTTAAACATGTTTGCACCTTTTCAAAAACATTGTATTAGAACATTTTGCATCTTTTCAAAAACATGGAATTAGAACATTTTGCACCTTTTCAGAAACATGGAATTAGAACATTTTGCACCTTTTCAGAAACATGTAAATAGGACATTTTAGGTTTTTAAAAAACTTCTAATTAACATTTGACGCGTGTATCTCATTCTTTTTTTATGACATGGCTCATTTTGATTGTAGCTTAAATTGGATATGGGTCATTTTGGTTCTTCACAGACGATATGCCATTAATAACGACGTAAATTATAATTACATACGGATGAATTAAAATACTGTGGTAATACAAAACACAGAGCAATACATATGTTTATTTAAACAATAATATTCGCAGAAACAAGAATGAAGTCCGACAGACAATAACATAAAAATAAATCATATGCTTCAGTATAAGAAAATACTTAATACTAGAAGTATATATCATGTATGTATACACGTGTATAATATATTCGAGATAATGCTTTGTCAGTATGCATAAACCTGTATTGACTGCATTAATTAGACTGTAATTTATCAACCTCTCTCATGTATATACACAGGGCAGGATAAAGCAGGCAGCCCCAGCCCGCAGCTGACTAAATTTCTTAAAACATGTAAATGACAAATTTTGCAGTTTTTAAAAATATGTAAATAAAATATATTGAATTTTAAAAAACATGCAATTAAAATTTTTTGCAAATTTTGAAAACAAGAAAATTAAATATTTAATACTTTTTAAAAACTATGTAAGATTGTTTTGCACTTTTCAGAATCAAGTAAAAAAAAGGTTTTGCACTTTTATAAAACATGTAAATACAACATTTTTCTTCACCAAAGAAAACCAACAATAAAATTGAAATAGTGGTTTTTGTATGGAAACAAATTGCTGTCTGAAAGTAATTCGTTCGTCTAACCCTGTGTAAACATAATATTCGCAAATAACACAAATTAATTTTATAAATAATTAATTCAATATGAAATAAGCAATGAAGTAAGTTGCCTGGTCACAAAATCAATGAAAATAAGCGGCGACATCCTTTCCATCGTACTAAACTGGCCACTTTGAACTCCAACATTTTGTATAGAGCGAACCGTCCGTTGTATAGCATCAATACGTCTCTGTTTCTCCTTTCTTTCCTGTTCCTTACCTTTCCCTTGCTGCTGATTTTTACCCACTACTCGGCGCAGCCTTGGATTCTGCTTTATCCAATTAGCCGCAACCAGAATAACAATTTTATAGTCTGAAATTAAATCCTGAATTGAAAATGCCTTCTCATACAGTACCATGAAAAAAATGAATGAGTCAAACCCAATGATAAAATTAAAAACTGTGAGTTGAGGAACAGCTCCTATGTATTTAATTGCAAAAAACGTTGGGAATATGCAGCCGAGGATGCTAAGGAGCTTCACCATGAAAACGGGGCCTGAATTGCTTCGGTTGAAAATATGAATGCAGAGTTCAAGGTAGCGGCAGTTATCTACGGCTGCAAGAACAATTTCTTTTGTCAAGCAACCATTCTTTCTAGAAGTGGAAGTACGTAAAACATAAATAAAAAATTATTGTTAAATAATAATCTAATTACATATAGGTACCATCATTCATAAGCCACACATACAAAAGTAGTTTTGCCTCATTCAGGGATTTACATTGTCAGAGCCGGATAATGTGGCCAGCGCAGGCAACCCGCCCAGCAACTGAATTTTTTAAAAAATTGTAGTTGAAACATTTTGCATGTTTCAAAAATATGCAAATAGACTATTTTCACTTTCTAAAAACATGCAATTGAATTATTTTGCAAATTTCAAAAATGTGTAAATAGACTTTTTTGACCTTTCAAAAACATGCAATAAAAATTTTTTTTGCAAATTTCAAAAATATTTAAATAGATTATTTTAAATTTTCAAAAACATGCAATTAATATGGTTTTGCAAATTTCAAATACATGAAATTAAAATACTTAACACTTTTTAAAAACCATGTAAATGATCATTTTGCACTTTTCAGAATCAAGTAAATAGGACATTTCAAACTTTTCTTAAAAATTTAAATTGAAAATTTGAATTTACCAAAATAAAAACTACCAATAAAATTTAAATGAGCGTTTTTGTAAGCATACAAATTGGTGCTTGAAAACAATTCCTTAGTCCGGCCCTGAACATTTTGAAAATGTCTTAAAAATAATATCTAGAACAAAATGCCTTACATTTTTTGGTTTAGTCGCCCTGTTGAAAAGGACAAGATATCATTGCAATGCTCCACAAATGTTACATGAAGATTTATTACAACGTACATATTTGTCATGCCATAGAAGCTGAAAAACAATTCAGCGGGTGACAGGAGCCAGAAATTTAGTTTGGTCTTGTACTTGGGACTTAGAATGTGAAACAGAAGCTGCGGACTTGTGGGATCGCTCAGGTAAATAGCTAGTCCAAAGAAAAAAGACCCATAGAGTAGAATGGGAAAATATTTTAAAAACAACTTTTGCTTGGATTTTGGTTTATATGGTGAATTAACGAAAACCGCTGACTGCTTTATGGATGCCATATACCTCTCATTCCACACAATCACAATTGTATGACCCCAATTTTGAAAACTTAGGGTCATGTATGACGCCAACATACAGCAGTCGAGCCATATGACATGAATTGAGACGTGAGTGAAGTTAAATAAGCTCCCACCAATAATGGATAAATACATGAGCTGAATGAATTTTACCACCACATAGATGCACCAAATTAAATATGCAATTCGAAAACAGTGCCACAGGATGCGTTTCCATAGCAACGGTTGCCATCTTAGTCGATCCGTGTTTGCCTCGTATTTAAACGGTATCATGCAAAAATATGATAGAAATCTGAGGGTTAGCCTATTTCCTGTGTTTTCACTGCGTGATAACATTTTGTTAGTTATGTATCGCTTTATGTCTGTCTGTTTTTTTAAGAAAATATTTAGCAGCTTTACCTACGAATGGAAAAATCAAACTGTTGAGTAAATTAAATTCTAACTGTATATGATTTTATATGCTACCGTAACCGTACCGTGCGTCATACAGAAAATAATATATTGTATAAATAAATATACAGTTGCACAACTTGTTTTGAACACTTTATTGTAATTAACAATATTTACAATTCATAAAGTAGCCGTGGAATTATTTTGTTTTTACACATACACACTGCAAGTCCACTTACTACGTAGTTAGGGAGGTATTAATTTTCGAGTTTATATTTATAGCCAACCATTTAACGCGAATAGTTATGTAAAATCTAATTTACTCAAGTCTGACTACGTAACTAACTACCCTTTATTGTTCACAATAATTGTGAGAAAATCTCCGCATTTGTTTTTAAAAATGAAAAAAACTTTGTGTTTGCTAGGAATTTAATTAAAAAACAGAAACATATTTGCGAACCAAACAGTATTTTTTTTTCATGTTGTTCTATGCAAACTCGAGCATTAATTATTTTAAAAACTATTAGTTTTTATTATTCTTCCAAAGGGATGGAACTAGCCCTTATATAGTGTTAGGTTATTAATTTTAACAGTTCATTAGTTATTGTGTGTACTTATTTGGTTTCAAGTTGAGTATTATTTATTATTTATGTTTATGTATTTAAATGTTTCCAGCAATGTGTGCGGTTATGTTACCTTTTATTACTAGAATTACAAATTAAACTCTATATAAGAAGACAACTGATTTTAAATATTTATTTGTTTCTATCTCAAATATTATGTAATAGAGAATTAAAACCGTTTTAATTAATACATTTTAATCCTTTGTTAGCTTTGTCATTAACTACCGACTGGCGCAAAGGTCAGCGCCTATCCTATTATATAGGCAAAAAAGGTAGGCAAAAGTTCAAATTATAAGATAGGCTAGGTAGGCAATTAAATTGAAAGCATAGGTGTTCTTGCTTTTATATCCCTAACTATTATACAATTCTGGCACGTGTTTTGAATCAAAATATAATTGGATAATGGCAGTTAATTAACACCAAGAAATACAGTATTATGTGAAACTAGTTTGCAAATTGGTATAGTTAAATACGGAAACTATAGCACACTTTGAATTGTCCATTGTCGTTGCAATATGGATAATGTATACAAGTGGATAGTGTATAACAAATACATCCCCGTCAATTCTAATTGACATAATTACAGTCGCAATGATATAATATCGTGCAATTAAATTAAGTTACATCAAATCCATGTAGTATAACACTGAACCTGTATTTGATTGAAAACACATTTAAACTCGCAATAACCTTGTCGATCATTTGTTGCCACATATTTTGTTCGTTGTTTAATTATAATATGTAGTTATATATATATATAGGAAGTTATAAACACAACAAAGACTGATAGCTGAAAACAGTGGAAACATCCTTATTTTCACAACAACCAACAATAATTATTATGCTATACAATGTTATTTTGTATCTGAATATTCCTGTGTGAAGGTAAAAACAAAAAGCTAAGGCAAAGCAAAATTTTAAATTTAATGCAATATTATACATACTGAAAATTATATAATGTAAATATCATTTGTTCAAAAATTATCATTATGTTCATTAGGCATTACCTGTGTAATAATTATTTCCTTACGGAATAAAAGCTTAAAAAAAGTTGAACAAAGCAGAACGTCGGCGTTTTTGTTTCATTGCTTAGATCTTCATTCTTTAGTATCAGAACTGAACACACTAAAAAAAGAAAAAAAATGTTTACAAAAAATACGATAAAAAGCTTGAAAGTCTTTTTCTGTCTCCAGTCTCCAGCAATTATTGTTTGAATTCGGGCCATTTTCATGGAATACTGAAAAAGGAGCTGGACCACGAATTACGAATTCAGATACCAACGGCCATACCTCATTTAATCCTATTGAGTTTGTATTTTGTCGGGACTTTCCATGATCTGGTTAGCCCCCTGGAATGTGTACAACCTGATCAATGGGTTATGACCAGGTTCTGGACGATCCTTGAGTCTCATTATTGTGTTGTGGGTAACAACACTATCAATTCGGTGAAGCGTGAAGCGTAAAGCTGTCGTTGAGTGGAATGGAATGAGTAAAGATGCAGCGGAGACGGAGACTCCAGCTGCATTGAATTGCAGTGGCAATGGGTTGGTATTTCATCACAACCACAACCTATACCATGCCCAAAGCTTTATCTCTCGTCTTTCGCCAACATCCAGGCGGGATGTTTGAGTGACACGCTCCTATCCAATAGCCGTTGAGGGTTGTCTTTGAATGATGTCATTACAAAATCACAATTTTTAGAACCCCATTTCATCCGCTTAAGTATTGCACAAATGACTATCTTTAATATAGCATGTCAAGCTTTGAACTAGTCCCATTGACACTACCAATGGCATCATTTGTGGACGATCCCTTGCAATATACCAGGATACAGGTACAACGGCAAACGTGGTTGTCTGGATTTCGTTTCATTTCGAAGTGTATTTCATTCTCTTGTAATTTGAAGCTCGTTAATTTAACTGTTAACCCATTTACTTCGCAACCAAGGGTTCAGAGTGGCTTATAGGTAAGTAATATTTGTAATTCAGTTTAGTACTATTGTAACTAATGGTAAAGCGTAAGTCTTGTCCTGTCATGTTGATTTTGAATGTAGGCAATGTCTATGTATGACAATAGTGGTGGATGGCAATGAAAGCAGTAGTGCATGCATAGTAAAGTATGTAGTAATAAAAAATACTTTTTCCACTGTCAGTATTGACTATAGTAAATCAATGGACTGATCGTCGACAAAATAATAAAAATATTTTGTTGCTGATAATCTACAAATTATTATCAACAACAAAGTTGATGCATCCATAGAATCAAAATCGCATAGTCACACTTTACTATGGTAACTAGTAAATAGAGTCAGTCAGTGTTAGATTACAGTGTAAGTGTAGCATACATTTTTTGATGTACCCACCCTGTCACCCTCTTACACATTGCGGAAATGACAATCGTTGAAAGGGGGTGTCATATTTTTTTAAAGTAACCTACCCTTAACTTGGATGACGCGACTTGTGTCCGACCCTTTGCGAGTGAATTCCATATGTACATGAATTTGTTGAAAAAACTAGTCGAATAATTTTGAGCAAGATTCAGGCTCCATGGGCCTCTGTGCGAGTGTCAGCCGAACCTTCTAGGTGCCCTACAAAATTTACCTACAAGTTAGCCGACAGACATCAAAATATATTTTTTAAATCACGCTAGGGATCGTTCATAAATGGTGTCATCGGTAGGGTGGATGGCTCTACGTGGGAATAACTAACATGCTATATTAAAGATAGCCGCTCAGGTAATGTTAAGATGATGACATGGATGCGACTGCGTTTAAAAAAGGTGGTCATTCATAATAGCCTATAGCTATGCCAGATATTTTATTTAAAATAATTTAACAAAATATTAATCTTACGCTAAGCATTACTTTATGAGTTGCTGTGTATGTGACTTCGGCGGTTTAGAATCGGAATGCTATTAATATACTGGCATTCAGGCAGTTCTATATTTTCCCTCATGACCCTTGACTCCCAAATTGTCGTACTCTATTGGAGACACACGGTGGGCGATATACATTTTTATTATTTTGTATAGCATGGTGTTAAGAGATCTAAACTGGGAAGCCCAGAAATAACTAAAACCCGGGAAGACCCGTAAGAATTGTGTTGTGTGTATGTATGTATGTATGTATGTATGTATGTATGTATATTTTGGATCCAACTATTCGCATGGAAAACAATTCTGGTCAGGCAGATGAGGTTAATATTGAAAAACAAGATCATTACAATCCCTGTATTCCATACTTTCTCGAGAAATACCAACTCAAGAAATTAGAAGTTGTTGGATTGTTAGCTGGAGCTCGGGGTACGATTCCAGCTTTCTTCGAGTCATTTCGAAAAAAGATGAGGCTACCCTCTACAATGATTCATGAAATAGTGATTGCTACTATACGAGGCTCATGTCGTATAGCTCATAATCATCTTTATAATATGAACTTGCAAAACAGTTAATTTATAATTACTGAATTATTGTAAACCACTTCTTGAATTTCTCTAAAGCCTTTTATTTTTCTGAAAATTGTATGTTGTTCTTACTGTGTCTGTATGGCAAGCGTAATTGTAGCGCCAGTTGTAAATAAATATTTACGTTCTTCTTCTTGTATGTATTACTGGTATATGCGCTCGGAAAACCCAGAAATAACCCCAACCCGCACCTCCCTCCCCCGCACCCCTAAAAAATTAAATTATCGCAACACACTACAAAAGTATTGTATAAAATTTTAAATATAAAAAATTAAATTATCGCAACACACTACAATTTGAAATTTTATACAATACTTTTGTAGTGTGTTGCGATAATTTAATTTTTTATATTTAAAATTTTATACAATACTTTTGTAGTGTGTTGCGATAATTTAATTTTTTAGGGGTGCGGGGGCGGGAGGTTCGGGGTGTGGTTATTTCTGGGTTTTTCGAGCGCATATACCAGTAATACATACATACATACATACATACATACATACATACATAAATACATACATACATACATACATACATACATAAATACATACATACATACATACATACATACATAAATACATACATACATACATACATACATACATACATACACACAACACAATTCTTACGGGTCTTCCCGGGTTTTAGTTATCATGGACTTTGTTTTCACACAATGTTACGTCATCGTTCTGTTTTGGCTTACGGCATGTACAGTCAACTGGGGCAGATTTGGAACTTTGTGAACAACTGCTTGAAATTTAATCGGGAAGCAGCAAGTTCGTATTTTTTTTTTTAGTTTTTTATTTTCTATTAAAATAATTGTTTTGTTTCAATTTGGTCTATACAACGTTTTATTTTGTTTTAAATAATTTTATTGTGTTGAAAGTTGAATTTATAGGAACTCCTGAACCAACCAAAAATGATGGCTGCAACAAGTTTATTAGACTGATGCTCACAAATTCAATTTACTATCCCGTACTGAACACAATAATATATCTGTCTTCGCCATTAAATACAAGATACTTTTATCATATTTGCTGACAAGTACAGACAAAATGGGATATACTGTCACAGTCTTTCTGTATAGGCTGTAGAAGTGCTATGTGAACGCTTCTTTTTGGCATCCCTTCCTTCTGGTTGTGTTCATTATATGGACATATGTGAAAAGCGTGACGTTCGTGCTACTGAAAATCAAGTATGTGCATACAAACTTTAATTAAATGGAAATAGAATATTTTGCACTTTTTAAAAACATGTAAATAGAATATTTTTCTCTTTTCAAAAACATGTAAATAGAATATTTTTCTCTTTTCAAAAACATGTAAATAGAATATTTTTCTCTTTTCTAAATTATGAAACTTAGCTTTTTAGCACTTTTCAAAAATATAATTATTATTATTATTTATTTATTTCCGACAGGCTGAGGCCCAAATGAGCAGATACAAAAACACACACAAAACATACATAGTCATTATTCAGAAATCACCATGGTTCATATAATTTTTCATTCAAATTTTATACAGTGCTATTACAGCAGCCAGAGCTACACGCCAGGACAAGGAAATAGCATGGAAACGCAACTCAGCAATAATAATGCAATTTATATAACTGACCTACAGGGGTAGTGTCAAGTAGAGATTAAAAATAAATAAAATATTCATGAAGAATGGAATTAGATGTATTCGCCAGGTGAGCTATTCAGAGGCAGAGCCTAACAGCTGTAGAGTTTTCCATTCTTCCGCTATGTTAGAGTTTTCATGGAGGTTAGAGCTGAAGATGTCTTTCACAATTTGATTTTTAGTATTCGTTAACTTCATTTTTAACGAACAAGCAGCAAATCTTCTCATGGCAAGAAAGTTATTCACTCTGTTCTCCACAAACATAGACGTAGCACTGCTTAGTTTGGGCAAACCCATAACAATCCGGAAAGAATTGTTGTACGCTACTTGTAGTTGTCGAAATGCAGATTTTGTGAGGGTTAAGAGGCTACAGCAATACGCTGTTGAAAGATAAGTGATAAATAGGTATCTTTTAACTACGATACTGCAGCTCTTGGAAAAATACTTCAGCATGTTTGCCCTTTTGTACATTTCTCTAATTCTGCAGTTACTTTCATCACAGTCATCCAGAACACCAGATCCATATTTAGTAGCAATAGAAATTGTGACTCCTAAATATTTGACACTTGAGCTGGAGGATATTGTTTTACCCTGGAATACAATATTATTGTCCAAAGCAAGATTTCTCATCCAGCGTGGTAGAAATATTTGTATTTGAGTCTTCGAAGCATTAAATTCCAGATCATGCTTGATCGCATAGTCATCACAGAGTTTTAGTAAATGATTGAGAGCAGTTTTAGTAGTAGTAAGTAGACACAGATCATCAGCGTAGACGAGATTGTTGACTGCCGTATTTCCCACTCTGCACCCTAGTTTTGTGTTATTCAAGGATATTGTGAGATCATCCATATATATTGCAAACAGATAAGGTGACAAGATACCCCCTTGCCTCACCCCTTTTCTGACTTCAAACAAATCTGTTAAAATATAGATACATGTACCTATGTAATTAGGATGTATTATATAATATAGACATATATCTCCCTATATAGTTAGGATGTGGTAAATGTAGATACTTGTGACTATACATATAGTACGTATTACATTATAATTAGGCATACATATTGTAGGATATTGCGTTATGGCAAATCCGTATCATTTCAATCCCGTCATTGGTAAAATAGGGATTCAGCACATTTCATTATCATGAGATGTTCTACTTAAGCAATCATTAGATTCATGCACAGCTGCAAATTGACTTATTTAATCAGAGATTCAAGTTACTTACAAATTGTAACATCTCCGTTAACATGGAGATGAATATTTCAGAATAATTGTCAAACTTTAAGAAGTCAAGTTATTGAGCTTCTCTATACAAAAGCATTGGACATTATTTGTGCTGACGATTCGGGAATGTTTCCTCTCGTCATCCTTCAACTAGCAATTATATTTTATCATTTTATTGCAGCTACCCAAGCATGTATATTTCACAATACAGGATGGTAAAGTCATATTCATTTCCTCCACATCATCCGCACTATTGTAGCGACTCATCAGTCCACATTCGATAATACAGTACTCTCATGTACTATTGTACTAAAACATATGTAAACATTGATATATCAAAATTCTACCAAACCGAGCTATGCTCAGACCAAGAGACTGAACAATAAACTAATCTTAGACTGATCGCCAGAGCAACAGCATCTTATTTATTTTCTGTTCCTCCGGAACATTTTACTTTTCATCTGAGATTCACACTCCATAATAGTCTTATGGATCATACCGCTGATAACTAGAGATTATCCATAACGTTCTATTTATTACGTTATCAGCACGGCTGAGACAGTGGTCACAATTGACCCCGTAGGTCAAGCCTATTTTACACTGAATTATAAAAAGTAAAAGACAGGAAACTTCCCGTAAGACACTGGCCAGTGCACCCGAAGTTTTCCTGTATAAGTCAATTTTAGAAAACCAAGTTTTCGGTATCTCGTGCTAACTGTTTAATCCATTTGGAAAAGTTGAGCACAGCCACAATAGTTCTGTTTATCCCTTGGAAAAGAATATTGTGAAGAGTCTATTTATTCCGTTGGGAAAAAACTAAAATATTCTATTTAATCCGTTTGAAAAAGAATATTTATAGATTCTATTTAATCCATTGTGGAAAAGAATCTCATATCCTATTTAATCCGTTGGGAAAAGGATAAAAGAAACAATCTGTTTAATCCGTTTGGAAAAGATCTCATTCTACGGCAGCGAGCTAACGACACTACTATACTTAATTAAACCCAAGGAACCGCCTAACCAGCGGATCTGAAGAAGGTTAAGTAAGTAAACTCGAGGAAATAAGCTATCAATTATCCCCTAAAAAGGAAATTCTGATAGTGGAAATATCCGAGGAGAAGAGTAGCTCAGAAGAAAATCAAGAGGATCAACATTGAAAATTCGGAATTCAAGAAAGAATAGAATTATCTTCGAAAAGCTACGTACCTCCGTTGAGGGCGCACTACAAGCCACTCGCAGTTTCGAGTGCATCAATTAATTTTCCAAGCCCCTTGTGCCCTGGCATAATTTAATCCAGGAGCTATCAACTAAAACCCAGGTCACGTATTAAATCCTGGTCGTATCAAACCCCGAGAAAATCAACTTTGAAATGGAAAGGTAGGTAGTGCTACCTCCGTCAGACTCCAAACGTCCAGGATTCTCATCCGAAGGACTGAAAGACCTAGGACACCCGTCCGAAAGGCAGAAAAGTCTAGCATTTTCATCCGAAAGACAGAACAGTCTAGGACTCATGTCCGAAAGACAGAAAAGTCCAGGTTCCTCAACCGAAGGACAGAACAGTCCAGGATCCTCATCCGAAGGACGAAATTATTAAGAATTCGAGCCTCCGTTCATCGTAAAGCCATACGACGGAGTAGAATTATACGATATCAAGCGGGTCGTAAGAAATGGAGAGGTCAGCTACATAAAGACCGTACCCACACCCGAAGATCTCCTGTTGGGGGCAAATCAATAATTTGACCAACAGTACGAGAAACTGAGAATTCATTTTCAAAATGAATTACTCGAAAAAGAACGGCAAATCAAGAAGTTACAAGACTCAATAAGCCCGTTGAAGATTAAGAAGTCCACTGGGACGAAATCTCAGAATATTCCGAAATTGTCCGAGCAAGGAAATTTTGAAGAATGGGAAGAAGAAATTACAAAGGCCGTAACAAACGGTATTATTGAAGAAATCATTAACGGGTCATGGAAAAGACCGAAATACCTCCCATTTCCGAAAGCCATCAATACAGCCATCACCAGAGCCTGGTTCGATGCAGATGCATATAATCAAGAATTGATTATCAATACGGTCGACACGGACCTACTACCGGATATCTTTCACTGCAAAGAATCCCATGAAATGGTAGAAACCTTCAGAATGAAGTATCAAACAGGACAGAAACAGTCGAAGCAAGACGTAATTTCGCACCTGTATAACTTGAATATCACAGGAACGGGCAGTCAATATCTTCAAGAAATACAAGATATTCAGGCAGTTCTCATTCAAGACTTTGACGGATTTTTAGACACGGAGCTGGTCAAGCTAGCCCTCCGTACAATCCGAAAGAGGAAGAAATTCTACAGAGATTTCTTCATCAAGTGGAGCATTCTCTCAAATTACAAAAGGACTTTTGAACGCTTAATTGAAGCTATGGAAAGATTCGACATCGAATTCCAAGTCCGAAAAGAAGGGACAATTCCCCTTCAGCCCCCATCATACGGGGCACCAGTTCCCGAAGTCGGAACTGAAAAGAATCAATTTGAAGATTTGAAAACCGTTAGGAATCACTCTGAAAATTCCGGAAACGAAAAGCCTCTAACATATTAAGATTTAATTCAAGGAGCCAAGTCTGTAGAATTCATAAAATTCGATGCAGCACAGGATAAGTCTGAGGACACAAGCTCAGCTCCGAAAAAGCCTGAAAATACAATTTCAGCCGCTAATAAGCCTGGCATCATAAGCCCAGCACTAGTAAAGCCTGACCCTACTGCGTCAGCCTCAGCCACGGGTGACTTGAACAAATTCAGATTCGTTCTCGACCCCGAAACGGGCGATGGGATACCGAAAGACTCGTCATCACATTCCCCCAGCATTGAAAACTTATCATCTCCCGAGAAACCGCCTCGGTCGAAGAAATTCAAGAAACAGGAGGGTGCGGGCATCCCCCCTCAACTTACCCCAGACCTACAGACGGTCGGAGGGAGTTCAGTCATTCAATATGGACCTAAAAACTTCAAAGAAACTATCCAGTCAACAGAGACGAAGGATACATTGTCATCTTTTGACACGAAGGCGGACGAAATTCATAAAGCCTTTATGGTCCGCATCAAGATTGAAGACGAAACGGGAGAGAACCATGATACTCCCAAGTCATTGTCAAAGTCCTCGAATATACAGATTTCGGACGCAAATCAAAGTCTTCAACGCGAACCAGCGGTCACAGTTCAACCGCAAGAATTTCCCTATCCACAGGAATTAGTCGAAATGCCCAGTCAATGTTGCCAAGACACATTTGACAAAGCCATGCAATGGCATATAGAAGAAATAGAATTCTTGAGAAAAGCTCAACAATTACAAAGCCCTTCAACAATAGATCCATTGATCGAATTTCCTCAGAACGAGGAAGAGTCGCCAATAAACTCAGAAGGCACGGCATTCGACTCAAATACGTTATCTCACGTCTCAACTCCGGATGAAGTACATTATACCATAGGAGATACACCGTCAGACAGTGACGAAGAGAGAGACAATTAGATGAATTATTCAGAATTCGAAGATATAATTCGGTACCTAGAATCAATTCTAGAGAAGACACAAAAGAAACTCTTAATCATTAAAGCAAAGAATAAAGCTGGATATCCAAGAATATCTTCAGCTGAAGCCCCAGGCACATTAGGAGGGAGTATCATCCCTACATTTACCCCGTCACAAACACGGGAGGAACTCAAGAAAAATCCGTTCTCAAAAGAAGAAGAACGAGAAGAGTACATGTGTCATGTCTTGACCTGCCTCATATTTTCAAAAGGAAATGAGGAACTAATACGTCAAGAAGAACCAGAGTTTCCAGAGTGGTACGAGAAACTCAAAGCCTCAAGCAAGAGCACTGACATTGAGGACGCAATACAATCCTCATCACAGAAGAATATACAATTACCCTGTAATTGGTGTCAAAAGCCAGTACATAGACGCAAACAATGCATGCTACAGAAAACTCAAGAAATGAGTCAACCTACTCGAAAGTACTGCACGTTAGGATTATCATACAATCCGTAAACGTTCTGCCTCGAAATAGAAAAGAACGAGGAAACAATCAAATTGCTCAAGGCAATTCCGAGGATCATCAATAAAGAACACGTTTGTTCTCAAGAAGGTTGTGCATACCCACCAAAAGGCAACACGCCGAAAAAAATGAGCCCTCATCTATTAGTCATCAAGACGAAAATAGAGAAACTGACCGTACACAGAAAGGTCAACAGAATAAAGTACTCATGATACGTATCAATCATCAGAATTCTCAAGAAGCCCCCACCTCCAGCCTAAGCATATCAAAGCAACCTGGAGGCGCGCAGAGTCTTCAGTCAGTTGAGAAGTTCGAATCACAGACACAAGACCTTACTACAGGCAATTCCATCAACATGGACAACCCAGGAATAGAAATTGTTAATTCCTTGGCATCACAATTTCACTGGACGTGCGACTCGGGAGCCACAGTCCACATTTGCGGACGAATTGATTGGTTTTACGGCCCCCTCAAAACTTAAAAGAAGAACCGCACAGTCATCCTCGCAGACGGAAAAGAAGTTGAATTACCCGGAACCGGGACAGTAATACTTGAAGCCTTCAATGGAAGCAAATGGAAGCAAATGGAAATACCGAATGTATGGTATTTACCGAAAGGCTCCAATATATTCTCAGTCAATTACGCCTGCAAGAGCATGGGACTATCCTTTCACGGAAACGAGAATTATTGGGCATTTTACAACTCTCAGAACGAGAAGATGATGGAAGCGAAGACAGTTCGACGGAACCCTACCGATACGGGTTACTCCATCATGAACTTCCGACATGTACTACACACAGGAAGTCCTACAAGCCTCTACAACGAGCAAGAATCAGACGAATCTACGGTTACCACCCTCCATCAAGGGAAGAAAACGGGTAGAAGAAGAAGTAACACAGCGGAATCCAAGCGAGATCACTCCGCCACAACTTCGGAAGAGAAGACAAGTTCCAAGTCTCAAGCGCTAGACACAGCCGTCTCATCAAAGCGCTCCATACGTAATCATTATCACTCATTACCAGAGAAAGTGATATTCAAGGCCTACCACGGCAACGGGATTCAAAATCCGAACAATTACCAAGAGGCAATTTGAACCTCAGAACACTTACACTGGATCCGATCGATGGACCAGAAAATTGAAGCCCACATGCGAAGTGGCACATGGAAACTTTCTACAATGCCCAGCAATCAGAAAGTATTGAAAACAGCGTGGACATATACCCACACAGAAGAAAATGACCTTTACCTTTCTAAAGTGGTCATCATAACCGAAGATGGAAGCTTCATCAGGTTAGACGGTCTCATCACGACCGATGCATGCCAAATAACTTCAAGACTTATTTTGGCCGACGCAGAAATTCGCGGAAAATACCTGGCAACTTTTCTACTCAGACCCTCAGCAGAGATGAATCAAACTGAAGGGAAGAAAATTTACTTGGAACCTCCAGAGGGATATAGCCATGGTCATCGACTGGTATATTCCGTGAACTCAAGCCTTAGTGGTCTCGTACTCAGCAATAAATCGAGACACAAGACGCATCAGTTCTTACTGCTACTACATTACAAGCAAAGCCAATACGATGAAGACTTGTATATTCAATCCTACACGGATCCCCACGGGAAGACACATCATACTTACCTGTTAATCAATGGACAGGAAGTTCTAGCATCTGCCACACACAGTCAAGACATTTACATACTTGCCGCAGACCTAGAAAGGATGTTTGAAGCGGAGAGAAACTTACTCCTGAATACCTGGATGGATATCGAAGTCTCCAGAACAGCATCTTACGTAAGCCTTACACAAGCAAACAAGATCAAACAAGTTTATATTGACTACGGACGTCAACCCACGGAAGAAGCTACACTTCCATACGACAACGAAGAGATAGAAGATTCTCAGTTATTGTCAGAATACGACTATAAAAAGTGTCACAACCTAATATGTGAACTTTTGCAAATTCGAGATGCTACTCGACCAGACATTCCCTTCGCAATTGAAAGAATTGAATCAGTCCATAACAATTACACAGTACAAGATTATGCCGCAGCCAAGAGGATTCTGCAATATTTATGGACTACTATGTACGACAATATCCGTTACGCTACGATTCCCCTTGGGAGGGAGAGAGATGTACATAGAGAAGAAAACGCTTCGCTTAAAGAAGTACAGGTGGAAGTACAAGCAAAATCGTGCTACACCGTGGATTCAACTGGAACATTACTCCTGACAGGAGGGGTAATTACGCTGAACAAAGCCGTAATCTACTGGCAATCACGCAAAGAAGTAGACAGGCACAAGACTCTAGAAGAAATTGAAGTCAATACTATTTTTGACTTACACACCCCAGCGGTCAACATTCACTTACAATTATGTGAATTAACAGTACGGAAATGGCTCACACCCATAGTAAACCTATCAGATTCAGACTTTGGATGGAAACTCTTCTATAAGCAAGACGACCAAGATCGTTGGTCACGGCAGGACCAGAGAAAGCTATGGTACCTCCGAGAAATGGTAGAGATGGATCTCATCAAGCCATTACATGAAAAAGAAGAGCTTCTACAAACAGACCTCTTCGTCAAGGCTGTCACGCCGATTTGACTGGAAATTAACAAGCGGAACCTACGCATCTTAAGCCAGAGAACTCCAGTCAGAGAAGTATTAAACAAAAATACTTTCAGAGATTAAGTCAAGGTACTCTAAGAAGACCTTACAGAGTGGATCGAATAAGTACTCCACCCACACAAGAAGCTATCAAGGCCAGGTGGTTCGAAAGAAGAATTATTACACCTGAAGATAGAAAAGCAATTTGGAAGACGAATTTCCTTTCTAGGATCGCTGAAAGCAAGGATCCGGATACAGGTACTCAAACTCTTGAGCAACCGACAGTACACATGGTATGGTCCAGTGTACGTACTCCTACAAAGAGAGAAATTGACAAGTCCGAATCGGAGACATTAGTCGAAACCGATAGCTCCAGCAAAAGAAGTAAGCCTGGACCATCAAGTGTAGAGGTGACCCAAGACTCCTCGAATTACGTTGAATTACAAGAGCACACAGTTGCAATCTCACCTGAGAAAAGAAGACCGTGTACAGGTCTCAGAATAAAGAAAGGACTTCACACAATCCTACTCATAGGATTAATGCTATTTCTTACCATGACAAATGGACACTATTAAAAAGCAACTCTCATCATACAATACAGAACAGAGAACTACTCCACATTGGAATCATTTAAACCCAGCCGCAACAAGTAAGCCTGGTCACATACGATCTGTTCTTGGATGGCATTCTCAATTACCTGACAGTGATAGAGAAAGTTATGGGGGATATCAACCTGGAAAAGGACCTTCATTGCGCGCCATCACATCCACATCAGAAATCGAAAATTCATGGTTAATCTCACAAGTAGAAGGGACCACAAGAAAACACAACCAAACAAAAGAATTTTGGAAATACAGACTTAACAGTCACAGAGGTGGGAAGCCAACTCAGCTTTAACCAGACAGCAGCAACTCAAGCCTTCAAACCAATGAAGCCATGAAAGAAAACCTCACAGCAGGAAGTAAGTACAGTAAATCATACAAATCTGATCATGGCATCCCCCGACCGGGGAAGCAGATCCATCAGGAAACCTCACCAATCATTATTGAAGAGGAACCGAACTTAGAATTATCAATAGGAAAGTATCAAGATCCGGACACATCATTTGCTGTAGCAGTGATGAATAGGAACGACACTGAGTTTTTACTCAAAAAGAAAGCCCTACGAAGAAAGGCACAGACACTCATTAGCACGTTCTCAAGATTTGAAGGAAAAAGTGCGTTTGGAAGGTTAGTCATGTTCGCGCCGAGCAATGAGAAAAGTCAAGGCCACCACGTAAGTCCTTGCCAACACTTTCCGTACACCCCAGGATCAAGCCCTATAAAAGGCATTCTACATACTTCTAGTTTATTTCTACACAGAAGAGAAAGATAATTTAAGAAGTGGAAAATTTAAGAGTTCTACTACCCCAAGAAATTCGATTGAAACTGTAATCTTCAGAAGAAATCGCATGCAAGTTTCGCAATTAATTTGGAATGAAACTCAGCAAGAGTGTCAGAATTTGAAAGTGTCTCTGCATCAACCCATCAAGATGAATGATGTAAAAGTTGGTGTGTACCTGTTAAAGGGGAATAAAATCCTGAAAATCGAATGTTACCATGCCGAAGGGATCCTCCCAGGCGAAATATGGATCAATAGACAAGTTCATGAATCCACGCACAGTCCAAGACCGAAAGTGAGCAGAACATGGTCAAGAAAGAAAGCTTAGACCGCAAAAGCGAAATTCGTAGGTGAAGACACAGGTGACGTCATGAAAGCCACCGACAAGAGAACTCATCAAACAAGAAATCGTAAGAATAAAGGCCAATCCACGCCAGAGTGGTTGACAAGAATAACAAGAATAATTATAACTGCAAAGGAACGAATAGTTTTTACTTCCTCCGCAGCAGAAATCCACAAGGAACGAAACTCAATCAAAAGTGGAAGTATAAGGAGAAGAAGGACCAAGTCCGCACCTCCGCCAGTGTTAAGGTTCTGCTTGAAACCCAAACACATTGAACGAGTACAGATTGACTATGCTGGTCCTTTCTCAAGATCAACAAAAAGAAGTCAAGAAGGGAGAAAGCCCATCAGAAATGTAAGCATACGGAGACAGAGATACAGTTCGCACTCTCCAGAAATGATAAATACGCAAAGGGCAAGTGAGAAGACGAGGACCAAGTCCGTACCTTCACCGAAATTAATGAACAATTTTCACTCTATTTGAATTCAACAATCCCAAACAAGTTAGGACCGAAAATCATTAAGAATTAAGTCACGACCCTCAATGATTCATGACTTAGATCTCATCGTAAAGGCCTACACAGGAATTGCTGGAAAGCTTATTACAGACTTTGTAGCCGCAGCTCAGAGAAAGCACGCCAAGACAATCTTGGGTAACTTCACTGTTATCGTCGCCACGCCGATCAGGTTGTCAAATAAATCAGGAAGAATCTATGCAGTCTGGATAATCCAGAAGATTTTCCTATACCGTTCTTTAACACAAAGTTTGAAGGAAAGTTCTCCGAATTTCTCCAACGAGGGAAATTTGCCGGGAAACCAAAAAGAAAACAGGATTCAATCTGAATGTATCCAGTCCTAGGGACGTAGGCATCAGAAACATAGCAAGTACCTGAACAATCAAGCTAATGTCGAAACTTTGAACAAGTTGACAAGTCAAAGAAGTGGAAGCCACCACAAGGATGAATGGAAATGTTCCACAATAGTAGAAAATGCAGATGGATTAGAAAACGCCTTATATGAAGAAAGCCGTCATCATGACGCCAGCCAAGAATACATTCCTTTTTCCAGAATCACGAAGAAAGTCAAAGAAATGCGGTACTCACACAAGACAAATGTCCGAGCTCAAGGATATCAAGCCTACAATCAAGTAGCCACACCACAAGCACTATATAGTTCATACAGTTTAGCTACCACAGCTACCGGTGGTGTAAGTCAGGTAGGAGAAAACTCCGGACCGAAGACAAGCAATAAGTCGATATTGAATTTTGACTGTTTCCAAGTTAATCCATTCATCAGCTACAAAGGAAGCCTCCTTTGGATAGGAGCAGAAAAGCCTTTCTATCATAGAAAGTCAAGCACTCTGACAAGTCACTTTGTATGTATATCAAAGTCAGAGCCACAGTCTTTCCAAATTTAAGAATTTCGGAAGTACTCAGACAGAAGAATCCCCCTCTATTGTTTCAACAGCAACTAAGCAACCGAAACACGAATCAATTGGGAAGAGATATTACTTCAAAAAGTGAACCATGTCAAACATCTAAAGTGCAACGCATAGGTTTTGATTTCCCATTTCCAATTCTACTTCACGGAAAGCAAGGTCTCAATGGAACCCCACTTACTCATGGGAAAGCTGTACACAAATACCAGATCAATTTCGAGTATAATTATCAAGCTCACGCCTGCCAAAATTGGAGAATGCGTTACGAGCCATCCAAGGTACAATCAGACCGAAAAATTCAAGGGCATAGGCTAAGCCGAAATGCAGAAAAAGGGTCACCAGCAACAGAAGCAGACACCCTACCATGTCTTCAGAAAGCAGACATGACTGATACACAGCAGAGACCGGGGCAACATAGGAAGAATGCAATCTCCTATCAACGTAACCACATCGGTGAAAGCAATAAGTGCTTTCGTCGATATCTGAACTATCCATATCTATTTCTGTATGGGAAATCATTTTATTGGTTCATGAAAACCAGCAACACCATAATTTCTCTCTCAGTGACAAGATCGAGGACATCACTTGATACATCTGTCTACTACAGACGTATACCGGAAAAGTTCATCACGAACAAGCCAACTCTCACTCAGAATGCATTCCCAGACTACGGGGAAAGCACCCTAAAGTTCGACGAGAATAACCTCAGCAGGTTAGGTCCCAGCGACCACGTACATTTGAAACCAATTCATTGGAAGAAAATAGAAAACGGAAACCAGGACCTGGACCCGGAAAATGTTAAGTACTTGCAACGATTAAGGAAGAAGGCCACCCTGTTTAGCCTTATCTCCGCACGGTGTACCCACGCAACATTGCAACTACATCAACTTAGAGCTAGGAAATCCCTTGAAACGCTGAAATACGGGACGGTCCGCAGCCATCATTATCATTATTATTTCATCCACACTCCAGTTGGACTTACAAGATCACATGAATTAAGACTATGCACAGTCAGGAGGGCAGATGCAACTCCCTCGCAGTTTTTGAAAGCCGAGTTTTTACTGGCACTATCCGAATTACAAGAAATTTAAATTCCTGGAAGACTCCGTAATATCATAGCATTGAATGATATTTACGAGACGTCGAATCATAAGCCTCAGGACGAGCCATACTCTCGAGAAAGCTATCTCGACCGAGAAATCCCTGAAATTAACCAATTTTCAGAGGAGAACATCATGCTAGTCATGTTGACGTATGCATTGATTTACTTGTTGATATATGGACTACCAGTTCTTGACCTCAAATATCTTCTATATAATCAGAAGCCATATTTGATTGACATATATTTCCGATCACTAACATTCGGACCGAATAGTGATGGATGGTGAAAACCTGGCGAGTCGAGCGATGTACCTGCCAACCAAGACCCAGTATTTACGCTCATCAGCAGCTATTACCCAGATGACATCTCTGCACGAGACACTGGACAGATGGACATATTTCCTACTTGGACTGGACAGCCAACAAGTAGCTAGGAGTACAAGACACTCAATTTACTGGACGACATTTTTACGGAGCTCACCTGGATCATCTCATTAGGCAGATTCGATTTCATAGGGAGTAGTAATTATTATTATGTTTTTGTTAAAATTTATTATTGTTAATATTTCAAATTTTATTTCCAGTTCATTTCATTCAGATTTTATTTCAGTTATTATCTTAATAGTCTATATTAGAGATTTATCAATTCTCGGATCATTCATTTTTATTCTTTTACCTCAAATTGAAGGAGGGTGTTAAAATATAGATACATGTACCTATGTAATTAGGATGTATTATATAATATAGACATATATCTCTCTATATAGTTAGGAGGTGTTAAATGTAGATACTTGTGACTATACATATAGTACGTATTACATTATAATTAGGCATACATATTGTAGGATATTGCGTTATGGCAAATCCGTATCATTTCAATCCCGTCATTGGTGAAATAGGGATTCAGCACATTTCATTATCATGAGATGTTCTACTTAAGCAATCATTAGATTCATGCACAGCTGCAAATTGACTTATCTAATCAGAGATTCAAGTTACTTACAAATTGTAACATCTCCGTTAACATGGAGATGAATATTTCAGAATAATTGTCAAACTTTAAGAAGTCAAGTTATTGAGCTTCTCTATACAAAAGCATTGGACATTATTTGTGCTGACGATTCGGGAATGTTTCCTCTCGTCATCCTTCAACTAGCAATTATATTTTATCATTTTGTTGCAGCTACCCAAGCATGTATATTTCACAATACAGGATGGTAGAGTCATATTCATTTCCTCCACATCATCCGCACTATTGTAGCGACTCATCAGTCCACATTCGATAATACAGTACTCTCATGTACTATTGTACTAAAACATATGTAAACATTGATATATCAAAATTCTACCAAACCGAGCTATGCTCAGACCAAGAGACTGAACAATAAACTAATCTTAGACTGATCGCCAGAGCAACAGCATCTTATTTATTTTCTGTTCCTCCGGAACATTTTACTTTTCATCTGAGATTCACACTTCATAATAGTCTTATGGATCATACCGCTGATAACTAGAGATTATCCATAACGTACTATTTATTAAAATCACTACTGATATTGTTCCATTGCACACAATACTTTTGATTGTTGAACCAGTGAACAAGTAGGGAGATTATAATTTTTTGGAATCCTTTGTTTACTAGTTTATTCACCAATGTTTGATGATTGACCTTATCAAAGGCCTTACTGGCATCAAGATACGTCACATATAAGGGTATTTTTAGGTTATTATAGTAGTTAATTATTTGTTTTAGCGAGTAAACACAGAGTTCACATCCCAGATTTGATTTATATCCAAATTGATTGTGGGCGGTTTTAAAAAACTTTAAATATTTAGATAAAATTAAGTTTTCAATTACCTTTGAAAGTAAGGTAGCTAGTGCTATTGGGCGATAATTATTTTTCACTTTGGGGTTGAGACATTTGTTCTTAAGAATTAGGACAAGCTTAACAATCATCAGATTGTGTGGAATGTATGAATGCCGAATCATATGGTTAATTAGGTCGCACAGTAAGGTACGGATGTCTTCATGACAGTATCGAAGATGCTCCAATTTCAGACCATCATGGCCAACAGCCTTATCTAGCTTCATACTCTTTAATACCTTGTTTAAATCACTTGTAGAAAAATTGTAGGTCTCGTCCGAATTGTTTTTGTAACTTAGTTCAGGCATAGAGCAATGAGTATTATTGTAAAACAACTCCTCAAATGTGGTTTTCCATATGTTACATATATTCACAGCACCTGTCGCATCTTCAAGTACGTTACTCACCTTCGCTACCTGAGTCCCCTTAATCTCTTGATTTATATTAGACCAGAGCTTACGAAAGTCGTTTTCCTTATAGCTAGTAGCAAGTGATTCTGCCCGAGCAATCTTCTCATTTTCTTTACACATTTTCAGGGACGATTTAAACTTTTTCTCGAGCTGATCCAAATGAGGGCGTGAGGTAATGGGTCGGTCTCGTAATCGCCAATTGTTATAGGCTGCACGGTAGTTGTCATAATCAGCCTTGACATTGTCATTGCACCCCGAAATATTATTAACACGTCGACGTCTATCTTTAATTATTAGCTCGGACTCAATAGCTACTAGTCCCTCAACAAGCATGTTATAAGCCAAATCTAAACAGTTTTTATGTTTGTTTGAGCAACAGAATATTCAACAATTTGCTTACATTCCAAAGCGATGCAAATAAAGTATTTAGCACTGTTCAAAAACAATGCAAATAGAATATTTTGCACTTTTTAAAAGCATGCAAATAAAATATTTTGCGCTTTTTAAAAGCATGCAAATTAAATATTTTGCACTTTTCAAAAACATGTAAATAGAATATTTTGCTCTTTTTCAAATTAACCAAATTAGCTTTTTAGCACGTTTAAAAAATATAATAATAGAGCACTTGCGTACATTCCAAAATGATGCAAATACAATATTTTGCAATTTTTAAAATCATGTACATCGGTTGTTCGTCACTTTGTAAAGTAGTTATTTGGTACTACATTGGCAATACTGTATTAAAATATGTGTTAAATTATTTTTTAATGATTATATTGCTACAATCGATTTATTGAGAATGACAGATTTACACGAAACCCTGAGAATGTCCTTCGCATTCTCAAGAGACTCTATATGTATCTTTAACACACATTTCAATGCTTGCTTCGCTAAAGCCGTGTTCCCAGTGTTTGTCTTCTTTAATATTTTCACCCATGTAATACGCATATGCATCATGCATCACTATCAAAATGTGTCAGGTTCTTCCAGTGATGCACTACTCAATGTTTCCAGCCTGGGCAGTTGGATTGTTTGTGATCAAGTTCATCCTGTACAAGAATTTCGGGGACGTGAATCATGCTTCGTTGAACTTTGTTCAGTCCTGGACAAGTGTAGTTGGACAAACTGGAAAGAAAATGCTTAAGTCATTTCCCCCACTGAGGACCCAAGTGGGGAGCCTCTACATTATAGAGCGGGCAACTGTTCTATCTTTAGAGATGATTATTTTAAACTGTTCCATACACGTTCTATTACTCAGCCAATAGGACATATTTTGTGAATCTAATTTAAAATAAAGTTGTTGAAAGTTAATATTGTCAAAACAAAATATAATTGTAAGAGGTAAATATCATTGCAAATTAGCGAGCCCGCGTAGCTCAGTGCTTACTGCACTGACGTCTATGAACCTGCTGTTTAAGCAAATGCTCGCTTCAGGTCTTGGTGATCGAGACCAGCGGCGGTGGCAAGTTTTCCCAATGGGTTTTCCTTGTCCACAAGGCAGTGAAGGGCTCGGCGGCTCCGAACGTCAATGTAAAATGAAGTTCGCCATAGAAGTAGGCCCGACTAATGTTGGAAAGGCAAAACCTGTGTGATGGCACAGTGCAAGAAGTGAATTCGAGGTCGGGCACCCTATAAGAACTGCGGTTAAATCGGGGCAACCTCAAATTTATTTAAAACAAAAAAAAATTATTTTATCATTGCAAATTAAAACTAAGTTTTTAAAAGTAAATATCTTCGACAACGAAAATAAAATTTTCAAAAGCCAATATCACTGCCAAAAATAATAATTATTAAAAGTAAATATCATTGCCAATTAAAATAACTGTATTTTAGGGACAATGCAAAACCGTCATAACAGAAACAAATAAAATTTTAATATCATGTAGACATAATTTTGTTTTAATTACCTTCTAGCTTCGTCATTTACTTCAAATTGACCCTTTAATAATACGTTCACGGAAGTAAATTACATGTACATACACTTATTGTACATTAAATACATTTTTTAGAAACCAATTTGAATGCTATCAATGTAATTTGCTATGTACTACCGTTTGAAACTGCATATAGCCTATTATTTGTAAATAGGTGTATACTGCAAATAAGTCGAATAGTGACTGTCTACAAATGACGTTATGGGTATAGTAAATAATTAAATGGGTCTAAGTGGCTACTATGTATAAGATACGCCATTTACGCAATATTTAAACTGATAACAAGGGGTTCTCAAAAATAGGATATTTTGATGGCTTTAATTGTGTACGATTCCATATGATATTATTTCCTGACTTTTTTTAATTACCGATCAGAAATGTATGCAACATTTCCTTTTAACATACAAACAAGCTTAAGCAAAGAGAAACTCACAAGGGAATGACGTGACATGATACACCCGGATTTCAAAGAGACCCATTTCAAAAAATTAGGCAAATTTTCAATAGCACAGATTCAAAGTAACTTGAGTGCATTTTGCGTTGTTTGGTCACAGTGACCCGCCAAAGTTTAAAAAAATTCAAATTTTGAAACTTTGGCGCCCTGTTACTTCTACCGTTGTCATACGATTCTGATAAAATTTGAGTTTTTCTAATCCTTAGACTGTTTTCCAACACCTAATTTCAAGATTTTGTAAAGTTTGCAAATGTTTGTTTTTTTTGGAAAAAATTCAAAATATGTAATTATATTTTTGAGGCACAGTTCTTATACCCGATTTTTTCAAAAAAATTAAAATTTTCGAATACCGAAATAACTGCTTACAAAACAGCTTAAGGATTAGAAAAACTCAAATTTTATTAAAATCGAATGAGAACTGCAAAAGTTACAGGGCGCTAAAGTTTCAAAATTTGAATTTTTTTAAGCTTTGGCGGGTCACTGTGACCAAACAACGCAAAATGCAGTTAAGTTACTTTGGATCTGTGCTATTAAAAAGTTGCCTGATTTTTTACAATGGGTCTCTTTGAAATCGGGGTGTATCATGTCACGTCATTCCCTTGCCTTGTCAGTAAAACTTCGTTATTATTTCTAAACTAACAAGGGAATGACACACCAGCATATACAGCTATATTTCAAAGAAACCTATTTAACAACATCAATAAATGAGGCTAATTTTAAATAGCACAGATCGAAACTAACTCGAATGTATTATGCGTTGGTTGGCCACAGTATAGCCCGCCAAAGTGGAAGCTAATTTGTAATTAATTGTACAGAAATATTTTTTAATTAGCTCTAAATTAATTACACGAAAGTTATACTACCTAATTAGTTTAAAAAAAATTACTTCTAGCGTAATAGTACTTTTGTTACAACAGCTACATACTTCTTAATTAAATATACTGAAGTATAACATATACATACAGGAGTACGTATCCTAATTAAAAAGGCATACGAAAAGAACCAGTGATTAGTAATGTAAAAGTTATATTTAGAATTTTACGAGGTTAACACTTGATACACACGGTAAGTAAAATTATTAGACACACATTTCTGTCCAGGTCCCTATTTGACTTGAACTAAGTTTGTCTTTCGTAATTCTAGACGCTTACCCAGAAAATAGTTTAAGAATTTTTCAAAATTTGAAATTTTGATTTAAAGAAAACTGGCTTCAAATTTCATAAGATTTTTATTTTTCGAACACATTTTTTGCAAATTTAAAAAAATCCCGAAATAATTTGTAGAAAATAAGCTAAGCATTAGAAAAAATATAAAATCAAATGAGAATTGTTGAAGTTACACGGTGGCAAAGTTTTAAAATTTTAGTATTTTTTTTTGGAGCGGGCTACTGAGACCAGATAACGCAAAATGCACTCGAGTTACTTTAAACCTGTTATGTTAAAAAGTCGCCTGATTTTTTCGAATATGTGTCTTTGAAATTAGCCTGAAATATGTAGCGTCATTCCCTTGTAAGGCAAACTAATAAAGTTTACATAGTTTTGTAAATATCTTTATTTGCTCAAATATTATTGTCATTCTATTTATTTGCAAAACAGAAGATTAAGCAAAGCTAAACAAAGAAAATCATTTCCTATATTGAATACTTCTTTCCTGACAAAGTTGGAAACAAAAATTGAGGAAGACAGTTTAATGGACTTGATTGTTTTTCCAATATTAATTAATGTAGTTGCCAATCGCCGTCAATGCAATGGCTCCAGTATCTCTTTCCTTGTAAAACCAGCATTAACGCCTAGCACTGAAATAAAAACAAAAGAGTCGAAAATGTTCACAAGAAAAACACTAAGCGGCTTACGAACGTTTTTTCGTCTCCAATATTATTTCAAATTTGGACCGTTTTCATGGAATCCTCGAGAACGAGAAGGAGAACCCGGGATTCGAATTCCAACGACAGTTCCGCATTTGGTACTTTTGAGTTTTACAGGTTTATCCATGATCTGGTTAGCCTCCTGGAATGTGTACAATCTGGTCAATGGGCTACAACCAGGCTCAGGAAGACCCTTGAGTCTCATTGTCATGGACTTTGTACTCACGCAATGGTATATCATTGTTCTGATGATGGCGTACAGCATCTTTATACAACTGGGACAGATTCGGATTCGGGACTTTCTTAACAGTTGCTTGGAGTTTAATCGGGACGCAGCAAGTGTGTTCTTTTATTAATTTTTCAATCATATTTTTTAAATTCGACGTTAAACGTGTTGATATTGTCCTGTGTTTTCATAGCTTTTATTTTAATGTACATATGTCGCCCGTAGTTGAATTTATGGGAACTCCAGAGCCCACAAGGAATGATGGTTGTGATAAATTTATTAAAATGATGCTCATCACCTCAATTTACTATCCTGTACTGAGCACAATGATATATCTGTCATATCCATTGAATACAAGACACTGCTATCATTTGATTAAAACCGCTGACGAAACCGGATATACTGTCAATGTATTTTTGTACGGTTTGTGGGAGTGCTATGTGAACGCTGCTTTCTGGCATCCCTGGATCCTTACATTCTTCATTATATGGACATATGTTAAGAGTATGACGTTCTGGCTGCAGAAAATCAAGTAGGCGCATATAATATGTACATAGTACAATTAAATGGAGATGGAAAATTTTGTACTTTTCAAAAGTATGTAAATAGAATATTTCGCTCTTTTTCAAATTATACAAATACGCTTTTTTGGCACTTTTCAGGCATATATAAATGAAGCATTTGCGTGCATTTCAAAAACGATGCAACTAGAGTATTTTTAGCACTTTTAAAAACAATACCAATAGAATATTTTGCACATTTTAAAAACATCAAAATGGGCTTTTTGGCACTTTCTTAAAACACTCGTAACTAATATTTTACGCATCTATGACATTTATCATTTTTTTGTATGTATAGCTCATTTTTTCAGCTTGAATAATTTAGAATAGAATATTTTAGAATATTTAAGGGAACTTTTAAGTATGCACCTACATAACGTGTAAGGTTATTTACTAATTAATTGGGTGCATTGCTGATTTACCTATTTAGATTTCAGGCAAATGACAGATTTACCCATAACCCCGAAAACGTCATTCGCATTTTTAAAAGGCTACAAGTTTTGAGCAAGGAATTCAATGCTTGCTTCGCTCAAGCTGTATTCCCAATCTTTGTCCTGTTTAATATTTTCGCCCATGTCTTATGCATTGCGATCAGTGTCAAGATGTTTGAGGTCCTGCCTTTGGTCCTCTACTTGATATTTCCAGCCTGGTCGGTGGGTTTCTTTGTGATTGAGTTCATCCTGTACAAGAATCTTGGAGATGTGAATCATGCTTCCTTGAACTTTGTTCAGTCCTGGACGATTGTGGTTGGAAAAACTGGACGAAAAATGCTTGGGTCATTTCCCCAACTAGGGATTCAAGTTGGCAGCCTCTACATCATACAGCGGACTACTGTTCTATCATTGGTTATGATTATTTTTAACATTTCTGTACAGGTTCTATTACTTATTCAGTAGGGGAGGTTTTATTTTGAAGTGAAGGTGCGGTTATAAAGGTCTTGTGAATAAGACTATAAAACTATTAAGTATTTATATGAATTGCTTACTTGTCGTGGTCGTTTAACTATGATTTTGACTGTGCCATTTCTGTTACTGTGTCAACAATGAAATATTAAAGTAAAACGTTGTATGTAATATTCTGAAACTCAATCCTTGGGCTTATCGTTAGACGTCATCGGTATTAACTATTATTTCATTACCTGTGTTTTCGGTTTACTATAATCCATTTGCCCCTTTAATGAGTTGCGTAGATTGCAGCAATCCAGAAAAATTTTGATCCGGAATCAGTGGAATCAAACAAGAATCAGTACAGGGATCGTCTATAAATGACGGCATCCAAATCTCACAATTTTAGGCATCCCTACTGTCATTAGTTTATAAATAGGGTAAACATATATTCTGAACATAGGATTTTACATGCGTACGAGGATCGTCTATAAATTACGCTATCCAAATTTCACAATTTTAGGCATCCCTACTGTCATTAGTTCATAAATAGGGTAAACATTAAACATATATCCTTAACATAGGATTTTACTAGTATACGTACAAGGATCATCCATAAATTACGCTATCCAAATTTCACAATTTTAGGCATTCCTACTGTCATTAGTTTATAAATAGGGTAAACATATATTCTGAACATAGGATTTTACTAGTATACGTACATGAATCGTCCATAAATGACGTTATTCAAATATTATTATTTTAGGGATCCGCTTGTCAATGTTTCAAAAATTAAGTAAACATATATTCTTTAATTGGGACTTTACTAGTATACATAAGTAAGAGTATCTCCCACATACATAGATCGTCCATAATTGACGTTATCCAAATAGCATGATTTTAAATATCCCGTATGTCATTTGTTCAGAAATTAAGTGAACGAATGTCCTTATCATGAAATTTTACTAGTATTCATACTTGGATCATCCATAAATGACGTCATCCAAATATCACTATTTTAAGGATGCCCCTAGCATTAGTTCAAAAATTTGGTAAAAATCTATCTTTAGCATGAGATGTTACAAGTATACATAAGGGGATCGTACATAAGTAATGTTATCTAAGTATTATCAAATATTACTATTTTTGTAATAGAAAAATCTGCAGCTTTGTTCATCATTTTTATTGTTTGCTACAGTACTGTGAATTGCTTGCTTATCTTGTAAGTTGGGATTTTTTGTTTGTAACGCGTAGCATTGTCAATGATGAAATCCAATGTTATAGATAGCTAAATATTTATGCTATTGTTAAACTCATGGAAAGAAAGTCATAATATTGAGCCTGTGAAGTTTTAATATTCCCCTGACATCATTTATGGACGAGCCCTAACGCCTTAGATGTTGTAAATAGCAATAATTTAATTATTTAATTTTTAGCGTCAATTACGATTTAATAGGCTCGTGGAGACTTTTAGGTTAATTGGTAAGGAGCAGGTAAATTTTAAAAAAAAATGAAAAGCATGTAAACATTATCCTACGATTAGTTCATAAGTTGCCTTTAATTACATTTTATGACAGAAACAAACGCTTAAAGTAGGTACACAAATAACATAACAAAGTATTAAGCGTACAACTCATTAGTTATTATTTTTTCTTTTAACTATTTAGACAATATACTCCTTAGTAAACTTCAGCATGAGTACGAGCAAGTTATAGTTTTCCTAGAAAAAAAAACGATCAATTCATAGGCAAGTAGAATTAAATTCACAAAATGTTTACAGAAAAAGTTCTCAGAGGTTTTGGTAAAATTCTAAACACTTTCTACTTTCTCTGCCTTTCCCCTTTCAAATGGAATCATCTCACAAGCTCCATCGAAACTCCGAAGGCTCGGTATTCGATTCATTTGATTCGGTGGAAAGCCTGTATTCTCTATTTCTGCTTTTATTCCATACATTGCACTGTATCTTTCTTGAAACGCTACGTTTTTAATCAGGAACATGGCAAGAATAAGGGGAACGATGAGAAAATGTTCGATGCAACGGACTTTGCCCTACACTCTGTATCCTGGATGGCTTTCAGTTGTTTTTCTGTCATGAGCGTCAATACCTGGATCAAAATGAGAGAGATCAGGGAGCTCATTAATCAGATTTTAAAAATGGACAAGTTTTTCTCAGGTAAAAAATTCCCAAAGAAAATATCCGAAGAGGATAATTTTGCATACAAAATTAATGATATCGTCTCTGAAGAACCACGATAACCCATATCTAATTTAAGCTAAAATCAAAATGAGCTATGTCACATAAACAAAATAAGAAATATGCGTAAAATTTTCTATTTACATGATTTTAAAAAGTTCAAAATGTTCTATTTACATGATTTTAAAAAGTTCAAAATGTTCTATTTACATGTTTTGGAAATGGAAAAATGTAAAATGTTTTAGTTGGATATTTTAAAATAGTGTAACATTTTTTATTTGCATGTTTTAAAAAAGTGTAAAATGTTCTGTTTACATGTTTTAGAAAAATGTAACATGTTGAATTTGCATGTTTTACAAAAGTGTAAAATGTTCTATTTGCATGTTTTAAAAAAGTGTACAAAAATGTTCTATTTACATGTTTTTAAAAAGTTCAAAATGTTCTATTTGCATGTTTTTGAAAAGTGTAAAATGTTTCAATTAATTACATGTTTTCGAAAAAGTGTAAAATGTTCTAATTACATGTTTTTGAAAAGTGTAAAATGTTGTTATTACATGTTTTAGAAAAATTCAAAATGTTCTATTTGCTTGTTTGAAAAAAGTGTAAAATGTTCTATTTGCATGTTTTAAAAAAGTGTAAAATGTTCTTAAAAAATGCTTACAAGACATTTAAACATTTTTGTAGAAAATGGATATTGTTTTTGTGTAATAATGCCATTAACTATGATTAATGATTATTAGTATTTAGTATACTATTGAATTGTATTTATTCAATATCGTCTCTAGCCTAGTTTACAAATAGGGAGAGGACGTGTACACACAACTTACTAGTACGGTGATCTCGATTCGACCGACTACTTACTCCGATGTACACCATGTACATGACATGAACAGACACTAATACAACATCCCCCCTTTTAACTTATAATGAAATAACATTATAAAATTCCTTAAAGAGCACACTATTTAGTTTACAACTTGACTAAATAGTGCAATTCAACTAACTCATGAACAGAGATGTCTTATTAAGTACATTTCTACTTAATAGGACCATTTCACAAATTCCTAACTGAAACAAAATAGAAATAGCTATGTTAAAGAATATTAACTATAATCTACAAATTCATACGAACACGGGACTTCACAACTCTTCCACTGCGGGTAATAATTGGAGCACTATTCGATGAACTTACTGGAGCATTCTTTGCTTGCGGCTTCCGCTTACCAACAGACTTCGGAACCGGCAAAACTGGAGGTTCCGCTAGTACACGTTCACTAAACTCATCCACCAGATTATTAGTACCCAGCAGATCTGGATCAACAATGACTTCGTCGTTGGGAATATCGTCACGATGAGCATCAGTAAGATGGTATGAATTTCTACGATAATCCCCACTACGAGTTTCTACTATAAAGGACCGTGGAGCATCCTTTTTTTCTTTAATTTTTCCCCACGTTTTCTTATCCTGGACCCAAACTACGTCACCCTTCTTGAGATGTTTCTCAGGTACGACTCCATGATGACGATTATAATCCCTGGACTGTTGAATTCTTTGGGATTCTTCTTTTTCACGTAACACACTGTTAGGTACTATATTCGGAATAAGGGACGATGAAACCATGGGCACTGTGGTACGCAATTTACGATTAAACAACAGTTCAGCCGGACTAAACCCATTTCCTAACGGCGAAGAACGATAAGACAACAGAGCGATGTACGGATCACGATTTTTCTTTTGAAGAGACTTCACAATTTTGACTGCCGCTTCAGCCATACCATTGCTTTGAGGAAAGACTGGACTTGATGTGCGATGACAAAATCCCCATTCAGCAGCAAATTGTTGAAACTCTGATGTACGCACGGGTTCTAACTGTGGACCGTTGTCACTACGAATTTCCTCTGGAATTCCATGCCTTGCAAAAATTGACTTACAGTGAAGAATCACTGCCGCTGAAGTCAAACTTTCCAGACGAGCCACTTCTGGAAACCGAGAAAAATAGTCAATGACAACCAAATACCAATAGTTTTCAAACTTGTACAGATCCATGGCCACACGCTGCCATGGTCTTTCAGGGAACTCAGATAACATCAACGGTTCATGGTGGTCCTTGCGACTCTTAACACAAACGGAACATCTGTTTATGAGATTTTCAATATCGACAAATATTCCAGGCCACCAAACTGATTTACGGGCCCGAGCACGACACTTTGTGATGCCCAAATGTCCACTGTGAATTCGATGGAGAACTTCTTCACGCATCTTCTCTGGAATGATAATTCTGCATCCCCTCATGATCAACCCTTGTTGAACAGAAATATCATCACGCACATTCCAGTATAATTTTAATAAGGGATGACTTACTGAATCGGGCCAACCACTTACACTGAATACAGCAACCTTTTGAAGCACTAAATCAGAATGCTGAGCCTTTTTGATTTCATCTAATTTTGACGGAGTTGCTGGCAATGACGACAAAATGACATTGACGTGAGCCGTGACTTCCTCTTCAAAATCATCATTTCCGACTTCGGGTAGGGGTCGTCTTGACAACGCATCGGCGACAAGCATTTCTTTGCCCGGCTTGTAGACAACTTTTGCTGGGAAACGCATCATCCGCATCCTAAATCTTTGCAGTCTCGGTGTCAGATCGTCCAAATTTTTCGTACTAAAAATAGGAACTTATGGTTTGTGATCAGTTTCGAGTATAAATAATTTCAAACCAATTAAAAAATCTTGGAACCTTTCACAAGCCCATGTTGATGCGAGTGCTTCTTTCTCGATCTGCGTATACCGTTTTTCGGTATCTGTTAAAGTCCGAGATGCGTAAGCAACTACCCGAATGACCCCATCTTCCCCTTTTAGGAGAATGACCGCTCCAAGACCATATGAAGATGAATCGGCCGAGACAATAGTATCCAAGTTTGGATTGTAGAGAGCCAGCACAGGATGGGTTGACAGAATTTTCTTTAACTGTTCAAACGATGCCTTCTGTGTTGGTCCCCACAAGAATTCGTTTTCTTCCCGCAGCAAATCGTACAACGGATGCAAGATGTCTGTAAGAGTAGGAATAAACCGACACACATAATTAACGAGACCTAAAAACGATCTCAACTCTGACACATTTGTAGGTGCTTCAAACTTTTGGATGGCTTCTACTTTCTTTTCATCTGGGTGCACTCCGGTCTCATCAATTCGGTGTCCTAAATAATCAATTGAGGTCACACCAAATTCACACTTATCAAAGTTAACAGTGAGACCCGCCTGCACTAATCTGTTTAACACTTCACGGGCTTTGAAATCATGTTCTGCAATTGTAGCCCCCCAGCCAATTATGTCATCAACCGTGCACTTAACACTGGAAATGTCTTTCAAGATTTCCATCATCCGACGCTGAAACACTTCCGGGGCGGAGGTTATTCCAAAGGGTAGTCGTAAATAACAATAACGACCAAACGGAGTAATGAATGTTGTCAACTTGGTAGATGATGGCGCAAGCTCAATCTGCCAAAAACTATCATTACAGTCTATTTTGAAATAAAATTTACCTCCACTTAATTGACCCAAAGTATGTTCTGTAGAAGGCATAAGAAACAACTCCCGTTCAACACTTTGATTTAAACGGGACAAGTCTACACAAATTCTGATGTCTCCAGATTTCTTGCCGGTAATTACCATGGGAGCGCACCATTCAGTTGCTTCACTAACAGGCTCAATGACCCCCAACTTCACCATGTCATCTAACTTTTCTTTCAGCTTTGGAAGAAGCGGGATAGCAACTCGACGAGGAGAGTGTAGAGCATACGGAACTGCATTGGGTTTAAGCTTGACCTCATACGGGGGACTGATTTTTCCTAACCCCGTAAACAACGATGAAAATTCTTTCTTGACATCAATAGTTGTTTGTTGTTCCCCAACGCGGTAGACTCGCTTGACAAGATTCAATCCCTCACATGCCCGAACACTCAACAATGGTCTGGATAAATCACGCACAATGTACATTTTCTCATTTATGTGATTATCCTTAAACTTTAAATGTGCATTTAACAAACCTACGGTTTTTAACTTTGTACCATCTGGACCGTTGAGAATCAGACTAGTCTTGTCTAACAAACCGGTTTCCTTCAGATGTTGTAGGTAGAATGAATGTGGAAGGACTGTCACATCAGCTCCTGAATCTAGTTTAAAACGGACTGGAACACAATTTACATTAATTACTTCAGACCAACGCTTTTCACGATCTGCATTATCTTGACCTGTAACAGCACATGTCACAACACCTAAAAAAGTATCTGAAACATTCGTAACAGTTTTAGCAGCACTAGTACGACACATTTTAGCAAAATGACCAGTTTTCTTGCATTTATTGCACTCTTTTTCCTTTGCTGGACAAACTTTATGTGTATTCGGATACCCGCACTGCTTGCACTTTGCTGATGGAGAACCCGATTTTGAATTGCTTTGGTTCTTGTTACGAGAATTTTTATTTTGAGTGTTAGACTGCTGCTGACTGTTGTAATTCTTCGTTCCACTATCCTGCTTTGGCTTTTGTTGTAGGTAGTTCACCATTTGAGTCTTGCCTGTCTGTAGTAGCTCCTCTTGCTGTTTCTTCACAGCCTCGTGCTGACGGACGGTAGTAACTGCAGTTTCCAATGTGAGTGCTGTCTGCAGTTGCAGTTTTTCGGAAAGCCGTTTGTCACGCACGCCGACTACTATACGATCTCGAATCATTTCATCCAACAGAGTGCCATAGTTACACGATTCACTTAAAACATGCAACTCTGTGATGAAAGATTCCACTGTCTCGCCTTCCTGTTGGAACCGAGAGTTGAACATAGCACGTTCGTAGATGATGTTCTGCTTCACTACAAAGTGAGAGTCGAATTTGTCCTTTACTGCTTTGATGAGCTTCGAATTAGTGGCGTCAAGTCGGAATGACTTAAGAATATCATCCGCTAGATCACCCATGTAATATATTAAGGCGTTTATCTGCTCCTCCTCGTCTTTCTTGTCAAGACCGGACGCAGTAAGGAAGCGCTCAAATCTTCTTTTCCATCTCGGCCATGCGGACGGAGTCGAGAAGCTGAACGGTTCCGGGGCCATAACTTGGTAGGACGCCATATTAACTCGAACTTTAATTTTCACGGCACGCCTTCCCAACAGTTACTAAAAATGTGAAAATAAAAATATTTTATTTCACAAGGATGAACTTCGAAATGTGTATGACGAAAATTCACTTTCCTAAAGCCAAAATGTCAATGCGAAGCACGAAAATTTTAGAGTCGATTTCCAATTTTTCACTACTCCACTTTCAACTTTTAGGAACTGCCTTAAATCACAAATTATGATTAATTATTATTAAATTAATCTCAGGTTCGTATCAAGTACGCTGCCACCATGTGTAATAATGCCATTAACTATGATTAATGATTATTAGTATTTAGTATACTATTGAATTGTATTTATTCAATATCGTCTCTAGCCTAGTTTACAAATAGGGAGAGGACGTGTACACACAACTTACTAGTACGGTGATCTCGATTCGACCGACTACTTACTCCGATGTACACCATGTACATGACATGAACAGACACTAATACAACAGTTTTTAGCTACAAATGGATATGGGTCATTTTGGTTCCTTACCGACAATATGTTTATTTGTTACATTCACAAGATAATTAAAACAAATGTATAATGAATCCTTGGTTTTTTCTTTGTTTTACAGAAGAACAACCCAACTTAAGAAAAGTTAGAATATTAGAGAAAACACTTCCTCTAGTCATTCCATGGGTTTTTCAAAATGTACTTATCGAAGTGCTTGTTTTTCTTTTTGATTCGAAAAACCCAAGATTTATGATGTACATCTTTGCTGAAAATGCAAAATGGATCATCTATGTTTGGCCATTCCTGGAAATGCACTTCTTTCTCCATGCCTTCTACCTCATTGTTCTCTACTGGTTCATATTCTTTGTGATTTTGAGCATGTGCATTAACTCTTGGCTTGAAGCTATCAAAAACAGCAGTAAAAGTCAAACTACAAAACCAAAGAGTAAAATTCAAACGCAAGCCCCGCGGAAAATTCAGCTCAACATGAGGCAGACAGTTATTTTGTACAGACGACTGCAGCTCATAAATAACCTGTACAACGACTGCGTTGCGACTCTTGTAGTTCCCGCTTTCATCACGTGCAACATCACTTGTCATGTTTGCAGTATTTACGTGGCAGTCAAATCCTTCAGCGTCCAGATCTATCCTGCAGTTACTGCACTCCTTGGAACGTGGGCCTTTATTTGGTTTGGATTTGAACTCGCAGTCTACACGATCATTGGCCGGATAAAAGAGTTGTCTGTGGATTGCGTTAGGAACTGGCAGTTTCTTTGGCATGATAAAAATATTACCCATGTCAAGTTGGGGATGTCGTACGTGAGGTCAATGAGACCATTGGGGGTACGAGTGGGAAGTATTTTTGTAATACAAACATCTGCAGCTTTATTCATTATTCTAATTGTCTGTAATATTACTATTAATTGCTTACTTATTTTGTAAACTATATCTATATGTAGTTTTGGTTCAGAAAACTTAAGCCGCAGTGGCTGAATTTTAATTTTTGAGGGTGAGGGGGGGATAGTTTGCGGGTTTAATAGACGTTGGTAATTTTTAATAGTACTTTGAAGGAAGTACTTATTTAATTATATAATTATGGCACGTCCGTTTATTAGAACAATTGTACTAACTAACGATAAGAATCATATTACAAATAATGGTTGGTTTATCGTAAATTTTAAAACGAATTTTGTCAAAATAGGTGGCTATTAATAATACATTTCTGTAGCCATAAGTGTGTAATTTTTTTTTCTTGTTTTTTTTAACTAAAAATTGTATGTACTAATTCCATCTTAATTGTGAATCATGTGAATAAAAGGGTTGATTAAATTAAGAGTATAATGAGCTATAGAAAACAATTACATAATTTTAAAATATGTAAATGAAAAACAAACTTAGGCGCAGAATTCAAGTTTAATTAAATACAATTCTTTAAGTATGTCACAGTATAAGCGCTATGTGCTGCTTTACTACTTTTTGTCTTCTTTCCTCTGCATTATATCGTCAGTGAAGAACCAAAATGACCCATATCCATTTGTAGCTAAACTCAGTATCCACTATCTACAAAAATACTGAAACATTTCTTGTAAGCATTTAAATAGAACATTATGCAATGTTCAAAAACATGCAAATCAAATATTTCACACGTTTTAAAAACATGTAAATAGAACATTTTACACTTTTCAAAAAACTCGTAAATATAGAACAATTTGCACCTTTTAAATACAAGTATATAGAATATATTAGAATTTTCAAAAACATGTAAATAGGACATTTGACAATTTTTAAGAACATAAAATTAGAACATTTTGCACCTTTTCAAAAAACATGTAAATAGAACAATTTGCACTTTTCAAAAACTCTTGTTTTAAATTTACGCATGTTTCTCATTTTGAATTTATGACATTACTCATTTTGATTCCAGCTTAAATTGGATTTAGGTCATTTTGGTTCTTCACCGACGATATAATTATTGAACGTAATTATATCTACCTAATTTCTTCTGCACGCGTGCACACTCTGTATTTTTCTAGTTCCTATAGTTTCCTTTCTTTTACCCACCGCGCCTATTCTGTAACTATTTATAATCATTATACCACCAATATAAAATGATGATACTATATACTGTTAACGTGTTTTCGTGCAAACAATTAAGCTGATTGGTCTATTGCAATTAAATTTTGCCAATAGAAAAAAAAATAAAAGTTTAAAGAAATAAATTTTCCAAGTAGGTAGGTACACACGTTAAGTTATTTGTATAGCAATTTGGGCACACAGCTCATCAGTATAACTATTTTCACGTTCGACTATTTTACTTCCTATAAATGTTCAGCATGAGTATGAGCAAGTAATAAATAGTAACTAGTAGGCCTAGTAATAAAAGATACGATTGAGCTGAAGGCAAGTAGAATAAAATTTGCAAAATGTTTACATTAAAAGTTGTCAAAGATTTTGGTAGAATTTTAAACTTTTTCTACTTTCTTTGCCTTTCACCTTTCAAATGGAATCATCTCACGAATTCCTTGGAAACACCAACGACATGGTACTCGGTTCATTCGATTGGGTGGAAAGCATTTATTCTGTATTTCTGCTTCCAATTCCTTCCACTCCTTTGCATCTTTCTTAAGACGCTACGTTATTGATCATGAACTGGAGGACGGGAAGTTCGATGCAACGGACTTTGCTCTGCATTCTGTATCATGGATGGGTTTCAGTTGTTTTGCTGTTATGAGCGTCAATACATGGATTAAGATTAGAGAGATTGGAGGGTTTATTAATCAAATTTTGAAAATGGACAAGTGTATCTCAGGTAAGTGTAATAATTACTAGATCATTCATTATAACGATGATTATTATTTTTCAACAGGGCTGGATAATGTGGCCAACGCTGCCTGAATTTCCAAAAAAAAACATGCAAATTGAACATTTTGCAGTTTTCAAAAATATATAAAAAGAATATTGAGACTTTTTAAAATCATACAAATAAAATTGTTTACAAATTTCAAAAACATGCAAATGAAATTGTTTTGCACATTTCAAAAACATGAAAATAAAATTGTTCTGCACATTTCAAAAACATGCAAATAAAATTGTTTTGCACATTTCAAAAACATGCAAATAAAATTGTTTTGCACATTTCAAAAACAGGCAAATAAAATTGTTTTGCACATTTCAAAAACATGCAAATAAAATTGTTCTGCACATTTCAAAAACATGCAAATAAAATTGTTTTGCACATTTCAAAAACATGCAAATAAAATTGTTTTGCACATTTCAAAAACATGCAAATAATTAAAATTGTTTTGCACATTTCAAAAACATGCAAATAAAATTGTTTTGCACATTTCAAAAACATGCAAATAATTAAAATTGTTTTGCACATTTCAAAAACATGCAAATAGAACATTTTGCACTTTTCTGAATCAAGTAAAATGAACATTTTTCACTTTTCTAAAACATATAAATAAATTATTTTGCTTTACTAAAAAAAAAACATCAATAAAATCAAAATAGTGGGTTTTGTATGAAAACATATAAAATTGCTGCCTAAAAGCAATTCCTTCGTCCGCCCCTGTTTTTCAAAAAGCAAGCTTTTACGCAATAATTTAAAATATTGTAAATAAATATTTTGATTTTGTTTGTTTTTTTTCAAAAGCAAAACAAGACCAGTCAATGAACGTAACACTCGTGGAAAAAGCCCTTCCCTTAGTCATTCCGTGGGTTTTCCAAAACATAATTGTCTATGCCCTTTTCTTTCTCATCGATGCAAACAACCCAAGATTTATGATGTACATCTTTGCTGAAAAGGCAAAATTGATAGTCTACGTATGGCCATTCCTGGAAATGCACTTCTTTGCCCATGTCTTCTACCTCATTTTTCTCTACTGGCTCATGTTCTTTGTGCTTCTGAGCATGTGCGTTAACTCTTGGCTTACGTCAATCATAATCAACGGCAAAATTCAAACTAAGCCAAAGGGTAAAAAAATTCAAACCAAAACTTTGCGGGAAATTCAGCTCAGAATGAAGCGGACAGTTCTATTTTACAGAAGGATCCAGCTCATAAATATTCTGTACAATGACTGCGTCGCGACTCTTGTAGTTCCCGCCTTCATCACATGCAACATCACGTGTCACGTTTGCAGCATTTATGTGGCAGTCAAATCCTTTAGCGTTGAGATCCACCCTGCAGTTACTGTACTACTTGGGTCGTGGGCCTTCATTTGGTTTGGATTTGAACTTGCAATCTACACGATTATTGGGCGGATGAAGGAGTTGTCCGTGGATTGCGTGAGGAACTGGCAGTTTCTTTGGCATAATAAAAACATTGCGGATGTCAAATTAGGGAAGTTGTACGTAAAGTCAATGAGACCATTGGGGGTGCAAGTTGGAAGTATTTTTGTAATACAAACATCTGCAGCTTTGTTTGTTATTCTAATTATCTGTAATAGTACTGTTAATTGCCTACTTATTTTGTAAACTAACAAGGAAAGGTCAACACATGTGCGACGACTTTTGACTCAAGTTAATGCGCGTTAGGCGCGCCTACCGCAACTATTCAACGTGCGCTTAATCATTTTTTTCGCAGGTGAGAGATTTGCTCACAGTTGCCCGCCAAAGTTTAAAAATTCGAATTTTTGATTTTTTGTAACCCTGTAAATCCCACAATTTTCATCCGATTTTCATCAAATTTGAAGTTTTCTGATCTCTAACACATTATCTACAAAGTAAAATTCTGGATTTTTTTAAATTCGAAAATTTGTAATTTTTTTGAAAAATGAGGTTCATAAAAAGGCCTCCAAAAGCCAGGCCTACAAATATTTGTTTTAAAAAACTTAAAAATTTTCGAATTTTCAAAAATTCAAAATTCACTTTGTAGATAATGTGTTAGAGATCAGAAAAGTTCAAATTTGATGAAAATCAGATGAAAATTGTAGGATCTACAGGGTTGCAAAAAATCAAAAATTCGAATTTTTTAAACTTTGGCGGGCAACTGTGAGCAAATCTGTGACATGCGAAAAAAATGATTAAGCGCACGTTAAATAGTTACGATAGACGCGCCTAACGCGCATAAACTTGAGTCAAAAGTCGTCGCACATGTGTTGACCCTTTCTTGTAAGGTTTTAATTGAAAATTTAAGCCAGTGGCCTGTAAATAAAGCTGCTCGTGATGGGAGCTAAAAAGAGGCTTTAAAAATCTGGCTAAGGCAAACGACGTAATAAATTATGTAGCAGATTTGTAGTTGAAAATATATGCCATATAAAAGTGGCAATTTGGGTGACATAATTTATGGACAATCCCTAATATGGTTAAAGAGTTAAAAATGTATTTACTAAAATTGTCCTCATGAAAAATTTGAGCGTATGTAATAAATTGCTCCCTTAAATACAGATTAGCTTAATTCATTGCATGCCATTGAGATTGAGATTAAATCTTGTACTGTGATGTGGGGTTAATACATCATATGCCAAACGTCGCCGTCTAGCCTAAAACCATACCATCTAATAGGTTACGTAGGCCTAACATTTTGGTTACTAATTTACTTTCTAATTTATTACTAATTATAACATCGTGAAAAAGGCAAAAGCTGGCTAAATTAGGCTGAAGGAATTGAAAAATAGGCAAAAATAGGCTCCAAAAAATAAAAATACAAAGTTAGGCTATAGGTAAATACTAAATTAGGTAAGCTTATAGGTAGGCTATTTTTTGAAAAAAATAGGCTAGGTGCTATGTTTGGCGACCTCTATGCAGTAACTATTAATTTATTAAGCTTATCATCCTTTTTGGTTGACATGTCGTTATGCTAATGATAACATATGTTACATGTTATATGCATATGTATAGCGCAGAACTAGGATACAGGATACAGCTGCATAGCTGGTCGTGTGTGCTTAATAAGATTATGTTTTTACCACTTTAATTATGCTTCGATTACAAAAATCATCGATTCCTATGTTACAGCGTACATCTTATAATTACTGCCATGAACTTACATAATATCGTCTGTAAAGAACCAAAATGACCAATATCTAATTTAAACTACAATCAAAATGAGGTCATGTCATTAAAACAAAATGAGAAACATGCGTAAAATGTTAATTAGAAGTTTTTGAAAAGTGTAAAATGTTCTAATTCCATGTTTTTGAAAATTGCAAAATAATCTATTTACATATTTCTGAAAAGTGTAAAATGTTCGAATTACATTTTTTTGAAAAGGTGCAAACTGTTTTAATTCCATGTTTTTGAAAATTGCAAAATAATCTATTTACATATTTCTGAAAAGTGTAAAATGTTCGAATTACATTTTGTTTTGAAAAGGTGCAAAATGTTCTAATTCCATGTTTTTGAAAAGTGTAAAATGTTGTATTTGTACGTTTTGAAATGTTCTAAATGCTCTCAAGACATCTTTGGACTTTGGGTGTTTTTTGTAGATAGTGGATATTGTTTGTAGCTACCAATGGATATGGGTTATTTTGGTTTTCACAGAGGATATAATTATTACTACACAGACAGATGACAAAATATTGAGAAAATATTATAGCATTAGTCGCAGCAGCCGTAGCCGATGCTGCGCTGTTACTGTTGAATGGGCTGACGTGGAACGGGAGCGACATTCTTTCCATCTTATATGAGTTTCAATGTATGTATTAAGTTAAAGGCTATTGACCCTTGACCCGAATGCTTGACCTTCTGGTCTGCTGACGTTAGCCACACACTAAGCCGTGTACATAATATATCTCTATAAATTATAATAAACTACATCTGGCTAATTTGGTACACTCTTCCTATGTCGGAATCTTGGGCCAGTTGAAGGACAGCTCAGTCAGCATCTTACTTATTCTTACTTTGTATCTCACGAGTCCCACTCCAGCATCTTCAGCTGGCTCTGGGCTTGTGAGATATTTTCACTCAAAAACTCTACACACTATAAGTAAGCAATTCAGTTGGAAATTTTTATAAATTTTTATTTTCCTTGCCAGAAATTGATTTACATTCAGTACTTGTATACCTATTGACTACGATTTAGGCAAGCAATAATCCCTTGCAATTTTAATGCGACCAAATTACAGTGTTTGATATATTTCAACTAAAACAAGTTGTGTATTTATCGACGGTCATACGAGTTGTATGCATAATTTTTGTAAACAAGCAACTTTAGTGTTATAAATATTATTGTGATTTTATCTTTATTTCAGAATTCAAAGGAAGGTAAACGTTGTGATGAAGATGGGATTTTGAACCTTGCCAGTGTGGCGGTTGTTGTTGTGCTGCTGCTTGGGAAAGTAAGTAAGTACCTACTTATCGTCTGTGAAGAACCAAAATGACCCATATCCAATTTACGCTGGAATCAAAATGAACTATGTCATAAAAACAGAATGAGAAACATGCATAAAATGTTAATTTAGAATTTTCAAAAAAGTAAAATGTTCTATTTACATGTTTTTTGAAAAGTGTAAAATGTTCTATTTACATGTTTTTTGAAAAGTGTAAAATGTTCTATTTACATGTTTTCGAAAAGTGTAAAATGTTCTATTTAAATGTTTTTGAAAAGTGTAAAATGTTCTATTTACATTTTTTCGAAAAGTGTAAAATGTTCTATTTAAATGTTTTTGAAAAGTGTAAAATGTTCTATTTAAATGTTTTCGAAAAGTGTAAAATGTTCAATTTACATGTTTTCTAAAAGTGTAAAATGTTCTATTTACATGTTTTTGAAAAATTCTAAATGTTCTATTTAAATGCATTAAAGACATATTTAAAAATGTTTGTAGATAATGGATATTGTTTTTAGCTAAAAATGGATATGGGTCATTTTGGTTCTTCACAGACGATATAATTATATTTTATTTTGTAATGTTTTTTTTCATGGGCGTGCTATAATTATTATTTATCAGGCAATGTTACATATCTGTACCGTGGATTCTTGTGTTGGTTCTCGGTCTAGTTTTTTACGGATGTTTTGTTTAAATGTTTTACGTTTAGATGGGATTCCATATCAGTATCTCCGGCCTTCATCCAGCCAACAATTTCCCAATATTGAACACTACTATTTACATTTTGCGAATTAAAAATAATTACTATATTTGCTATACCCAAATAATCCCTTTTAATACTAACAGCTGTTACGTATTAGTTTTGTCCAAGTCACAACTGTACTAAATAAAGCTAACTAGTTTAGTAGTATAGTAAATTAGTATATGACCGTGAGGTGAGAATATATAATAACAATGTAGGAGTTGAGAAAAGAAAAACAATAAATAATCCAAATTAGTGAGTCATGTTTCTCAATTCCTCTACATAGTTTATAGGAGTAGGACGAACCTACATTGCGAATACGGGCCGGACCGTTCGTGCTGCCTTCCAACCGATAGCGATAGAAGAATCAAACTCACTACCAAGAAGTAGAGGCACGTGCTCGTTCAAGTTTTCACCTTTAAGATTAACTCCGTAGAATGTAGAAGTAATTATGTGAACTATCTTGCAACATATTTGTACTAGTATTTTAGTACGTCAGTATATAGCATTAACTTATGATATATATAATATATATTATAGGCTTTTTTACTCTTTGTATCTATCTACTAACATGGGATGACACATCCTTTTGGAATTATGCGATTCTTCTTGTAAATACTGTAAATTCCAAAAGGAAAAGTCATACTTCATACCGGAAAGTGAATAAATCACAATCCGGTGTACACACATGCGCAGTAAAGGCGTATAGTAGGCAGAAGAGCTAGAAGCCCTATAAAAGGGAACTTAAGCTTATCCAGGACACTTAAGCTTGATAATTATTTAGAATCTTTGGATTATATTATCTTCATACAATAAAAAATTGCTCCATTTTTAAAAATTCTAATTTTTTGATTTTGTTTCGTATGAAAAAAAATTCAGAAATGTCTTATATGTATATTTTAGGCTAGGGATCGCACCTACAATGCCGTGCCGTATGATTCTATAAGCATTTTTAAATTTTTAAAAAACATACAGTTTACAGTTTTGTATTAAATATGATGATGTGTAATCAATAGATATATGCATAGCTATCCTTGAAATAATATGTATGGGTAGTGTGTAAACAAACACACGTGTCGTATGTCAAAGTATTGCTCACGTAATTTGTTTTTTTATAACTACTGAATAATGTATATATTTTATAATGTATAATTAATCATCAACTACTATTTTCTGTGCAGCGCGTGTGTATAACTACATCTCGTTACATGTGCATAATAATTAAACAAGTTTTGTTACCTTACTCGTACATAAAAATGTCCCTAAATTTATTACTTTCAAAATAAAGTTCAAATAGTGTTACCTACATAGTTACATCATTACCCTGTAAATAAATTCAATTACGTAAATTTTGGAAAATTAAACAAGAAACTCAATTTTAAGTGTGAATATGCTTTTCATGATAATTTTCTCGTGGAAAATGAATTTAATAAATTTTTCATAATAGTCCACAACACTTATAACACTGCTGATTTTATTCCAACGTGTGTAAATTGTGCTTTTGTCAAGTAGGCTGTTTTTCTTGACTTAAATTAGTTAATGACAATCAGTTCAAAACGGTTTTTTTGTATGGTTAAGACAATTACATTTCAGATTTTACTGTACCGTGGAAGTTGTTTCTGCTGTGGTAGCTTCAGTTGTTTCTGCTGTGGTAGCTTCAGTTGATGCTGTTGTGGTAGCTGCTGCTGTTGTTGATGCTGTGGTAGCTTCAGTTACTTCTGCTGTGGTCACTTCTGCTGTGGTGGTTTCTTCGGTGGTAGCTTCCGCTGTCGTTGTTTCTTCTGTAGTAGCTTCAGTTGTTTCTTCTGTAGTTGTTGGGGTTGTCGTTGTTGTTGTAGTTGTTGTAGTTGTTGGAGTTGTTGGAGTTGTTGGAGTAGTTGTAGTTGTTGGAGTTGTTGTAGTTGTTGGAGTAGTTGTAGTTGTTGTAGTTGTTGGAGTTGTTGGAGTTGTTGGCGTTGTTTGTGTCGTCGGCTTTGTGCTAGGTTTTGTTGTGGCTGTAGTAGGACGTGTAGTAGTAGCTGTTGTGGGCTTCGGGGAGGTATTACGAGCTTTGGCTGTAAAATGAATTTTTAATTTAGTATCGCAAACCTGACCCAAACATTATTATTAAAAAATTGTAGTAATATTCTGGGATGATTTTTTCAAATTTAACAGTCATCATGTCTCTGCTCAACTAAATTTCAAAAACCAAAGATCATTTCAAACTCAGATTAATCAACTCACGGTCGCATTTAGAGGTCCTGAATAGGGTCAATGGTAGTACACAGGTACATCTGTCACCAAGATCGTTCGTGAAATATCCTGTCCCAGTCTTTCCAATACGGCAGTTGTCATCAGCTCCTGAAAAAATTGACAAAAATAAGAAACATTTAGCAATTACTGCACCTTTTAAATTCTAAACAAAATACTATGTGCTTTAAATTGAAAATTGGGAAATAAACGCTTACAAAATACTTACGGTAATACGGTTCGTCCTTGCGTTGGGATGAAACTGCCGAGAAGGCGAAAGCAGCCATGACTCCCAAAACTAAAAGAGTTCTAGATGAATTCATGTTGACTAGTGTTTGATTTCAAAAATTTTGACAAAGCAGAAAATTTGAGCTTTTAGAAAAAACTGAAAATTAGGTTAATTTTGATGCACAGGGAGTTTTTTTTTTTGACAACTTAAAAGCTCAAGCTAAATGCAAAGCAAAAAGTGAAGTGTCTTTAAGTTGATTTGCGTTCCGGTTTTTATACTAAATTGTTACTGCTTAGCAGCAGTGTGCATTACAGATAACTTTGTTCATATATATTATGTATGATTTAATTTATGCACTATTAGTCATTCGCATCACCTGTAAATTCAATTAGTAATGGTATACCTACGCAAATGTAAATTGACAAAACTCCCAATTCGACTTTTAAATGACATTTTACCATTGACATTGAAAGCGAAAACAAAGTTATGACGTTAATTAAATAAAACTAAATTTTATAATCGCTAAAACACTTGTCAAAAAATCAATTAAAAAATAAATTATCATATATTCTAATCTGCAAAAATTGTAAAATGAATTACAGTTATTACTTATACGACGCAATTATGCATATTTTTACCGAATGTGAGCCTGATCTAACCCTATAAGGTCATCCTATTACGTCGTTAACAAAAGCTAGGTTTTATTTTGAGTGATAAATACGTAAGCATTTTAAAAATGGGAAATATTCTCTCATATTAAAAGAAAGAACAAAGACTATACGGGAAATAACATGTACACATTTCCTTGGTTATATAGTTACAAACAGGATCTGAAAAAAGCCAGGGCCAGGGCCGGATATTTTGGCCAGCGCAGGCAGCCCCCGCTGCCTCAATTTTCTCAAAACATGTAAATGAGACATTTTACAGTTTTCGCAAATATGTCATGTAAATAGAACATTTTGCACTTTTCAAAAACATATAAAATAAAAAAATTGTATATTTTAAATACATAGAAATAAAACATTTTTCCCTTTTCTCAACACATGTAAATAGAGCATTTTGCACTTTTCTGAATCATGTTGTAAATAGAGCATTTTTGCACTTTTCTGAATCATGTAAAAAGAACATTTTGCACTTTTCTGAATCATGTAAAAAGAACATTTTGCACTTTTCTGAATCATGTAAAAAGAACATTTTGCACTTTTCTGAATCATGTAAAAAGAACATTTTGCACTTTTCTGAATCATGTAAAAAGAACATTTTGCACTTTTCTGAATCATGTAAAAAGAACATTTTGCACTTTTCTGAATCATGTAAAAAGAACATTTTGCACTTTTCTGAATCATGTAAAAAGAACATTTTGCACTTTTCTGAATCATGTAAAAAGAACATTTTGCACTTTTCTGAATCATGTAAAAAGAACATTTTGCACTTTTCTGAATCATGTAAAAAGAACATTTTGCACATTTCTGAAAAAAGAACATTTTTCACTTTTCTGAATCATGTAAAAAGAACATTTTGCACTTTTCTGAATCATGTAAAAAGAACATTTTGTACTTTTCTAAAACAATTGAATACAACATTTTGCTTCACCAAACAAAACTATCAATAAAATCAAAAATTGTAGTTGTTTTTGTAGTTGTTTTTGTAGGGAAACAAATTGCTGCCTAAAAGCAATTCCTTCGTCCGGCTCTGGAAAAAGCTCACGCTTTTGCTCACAGCATCCTTTTTCCTTGATCAAATAAACCCTCACTATTTAAGTGCACATGCATTTCATCTTACTAATTTACATCTATGCATTATTTAATATAAACTATTTACATTCAACTTAAGTCAACAATAGGCTTTCAATTAAAACAAGTAACCGCAATATATTTCTGTTTCGAAGATTAAAAACAGTTTAATAAAATAAAGTGAAACTTTTCCAAACGCTTTTTACCTTTTACGTATGATGCAGGCCTACGCAAGAACAATATGGCAGTCACAATTAACGTCAAAGAAGCCACGTGTATGATTTATTAGAGATTTGTATATTATATAACCACGTCAAACTGTATTAATACAATGTATCAATATTTCTCCCATTATTCAATTAATTAGTAAAACCTAAAATGTTAAATCCAGTTATATTGCCTGTTTTAATAATTTATCGGTATTTTGAGCCGTTTTAAAATGCTGAGCGTTAGCTCATAATAAGCATCTCTTGAAATGGTTCTGTCTGTTTGTAAGTCTGTATGTCAATCTGTAGGTCGTGTCGTCGTGTGCTACGTGCTACAGGTCAGGGTTTTGAAATGATCTTTTTCAAATAACTTAGGAACGCTCACAAAAGCGCCTTCGGAGTGCTAAATAGTTTTTGGTCAGGTTTCCGTTTGCATTATTTTTTTTTCAACAGTTAACAGTCGAATAAAGCAACTTTAAATATTTTTTAAACTTTTTTAGCTTGCAAACAATAACCGCTGTTAAAACTACATTAGCGTACATATGTACTTACCTTTATGTCTAGCTAGATACGTTATCAGCTTTTAACTGAGTTTCTTCAAACAACTTTTGTACGACCCCAAATACAAGAACAATAGTGATAGTTCTTTTTGAGGTTGATCGAACTAACCAGTTTTTGTTTAAAATAGAACTGTTATAAGTGGTCCTATGCGTAAGCGCATTAAAAAGGTACAACTTTTAACCTCGCACAATTCTAATTGCATATTGCCGGATTATGTTTAAAGTTAATCGAACCAACTAGTATTTTTTAAATTTATGTTAAATGGTACCATGTTAAAACGCATTGAAAGGGTTGGTGTTGGTCGAACCAACCAGTTTTCTTAAAAAACAGTTGAATTGTCCTATTTCCAAACGCATTGAAAGGATACAACTTTTAATCGCCCACAAATGCAAGGGCAAAGTAGCGTATTGTTTTTTGCGTTAATCGAACTGACCAGTTTTGTTAAAATAACTGTAAAATGGACCCATGTAAAAATGCATATAAAGGTTTTAGCTCAATAAACGACTACAAAGGCAAGGGAAAAGTGCCATGTTATTTTTACGTAAATTAGAATATTAAGCATATTTACGAAAAAGTAATTTTTTAATTGTTTCGATTCTAAACCCAAATATTTTTTACAAAGTTCGACAAAGGAAAGACAAAGGAAAATACCATTATTTACACCTATAGTTAAAACGCGGGAGCATGCAAAACAAAAGTATGACGCAGGTCCTAGGTTTGTCGTTACACGTGTAATGCAAAGTTTGCTGCTTGATTTAATCACTTACCACCATCTCAGAGTTTGTTCTCAGTTTTGCCTTTATATCATTGCATGATGCAAAAGTAGTGTCTATAAATTCAAAGTTAATTTAACACCCAATTAAAGCCTCTGAGATTTAAATTGTATGCAACTTTAAATGCGCCAAACGTTGTAACAAATCACATGGTCTTAATATTTTAAAAGACCGCAGGACTGACGTGCTTACAAGAATTGTAATTGTTTTTTTATTGCAACTACAACTTCATACATAACTTTTAACAACTAACTAACTGTAATCACCTATACATAAAATGAAAGAAAACGTTGCACTCCATATCGCTTACAACCTTTAAGAGGAAAATAGGTTTTTATCTTTGCCAATGAGTTAACATGCCAAAAATATTATCTAAGCTACGTAGTGACTATTGAAATTAAAATAAATCTAAATTAGTTACTAAACTTAGAAGCCATGGGGACTGCTGGGTTTCTGCTGTATCTGTTACAGCCACAGCGCAATAGCTGATCCATCTTTAAGAAGAGGATGTTGTTGGTGCTGGTGCTGGTGTTGGGGTTGTAGATGGCTTAGTTGTGGGTGAGCAATTTTTTGTTGGCTTATTGGGTTTATTTGTGGCCGCAACGGGCTTCATAATTAAAGATGACAAATCTTCAGCTGGCGCTGGCATATTGTCAACAGTTCTTGTCACGCTACTGCTATCTAAAAGTAAATTTAAAAAGGTTTTTACATTAGGCATCATCGTTAATCTTATAACATTATATTTTAAGTAATGAAATGAATAATAATTCACATTACTGTTTATACTCACTTTTGCATGTAGCCAATGTCGTTCGTTTAGTACACGTGCATGGATCATTTCTACTGTTAGTAAAGTTTCTTCCAGCGCTATTGTTACCAGAGCAATTTTTTCTGTTTATTTCTACAATTATTGCAAAGACGATAAATATTATTAAAAGGTTTGTATTATTGTCAGTCATTATGCCTTCATCATTGCCTTACAATATAAGTTACAATACGTTTACAGGAAATTAAGTCGCTTTAAAAAGGTTTGTATGTTAAAGCCCATTTAAAATTTATACTAATTAGTGCAATTTAAATTATGTATAATAATAATAATAATTTATTCATTGGGTCGATTTAACCGAAGTTCATACACCTAGACTCAACCAGTCACTGTGGGTGAGGAAATAGGAGGCTACCGCGTTAGATCGTCTCGGTCTTTGTACCCTTTCACCTATCCCCGTTCCCTCCTCCACAGTAAAGGAGTCTCATTCCCTAGGCCCCTACAGTAAGTAGTGGTCACTAAGGAGCACCGAAGGAGACTGGGTTTCAATCAACCATCCAGTGACGTTTACCGTACAACACCGAGCCGTAAACGATTAGCAGTGGCCGAGGATTGAAGTCGGGTCTGAGACTGTAAATTTCGTTACAGTATGCAGTCCTAACCGCTCACCCAAGCACGCCTGCTTAAATTATGTATAAGAAAATGTTTTAAACTGAACTTAAATTGTAAACGGCAAAAAACTTTATTACCATAATATGTACGGCTTCCTTTTTCTGTTAATACAGCCACAAAGGCAAATGCAGCCACGACGCCCAAGATCAAAATAACTCTGGATGATGTATTCATTTTGACTTTCCTATTTTTCTCAGAAATTAAAAAATGTTTTTGGTAGTATAATGTATTTATTTGTTATGGACTTTAGGTTTCTTAAATTCTTCAGTTGTAAAAGGAGTAAAAATTTGGAATGTTTTAATAGTAGCATTTATGGAGGTATTTATACTAGTTTTTAGCCACATCATGATGATGCCTGAAAATAAAATTATTTAAATTTTCCTTGCAGCTGTCAGTGATCTCTTATTGATTTGTTGGAAAAATTGAAGCGAGTGCACTCAACTTCATAAATAAGAAGCAAAACTGCACGAAAATTCTCAATAATATAATAATATATCCAGAGTATAATCGCTTACATCTAATTTAATTTTGCATATTTTTTAGTACCATTAAATTTCAATGATTTGTTACAATAATAATGTAGTAAATTGACAGGTTAATAGTTTATTATTTATAACCATTTATGTTAAATATAAATCCATTGTTTTAATTTAATGTTTTCCTTAAACTTTGTATAGTATTAACTCACGGATTAAAAATGATTAAACTTGTGAACACACCAACCCTGGCGCTGCTAAAATTGAAATTAGCATGTAAAGTAAAGTGTAATAATAATCATAATACTGTAAATAATCTTGTTTTATTTCAAACAGTTTTCCTTATTTCTCCAAAATGTGAAACATTTTTGTTCTAATAATTTATAAGAAAATCAGTCACAGCTGCAGGAAATTTAAATAATTAATTAAACTTTTTTAACTGTTTCATATTATGATTCAACAAAATTAACATGCTACGGATAATAAAGGTTCCTTATGCAAAACTGTTTTTAACAATAATTATAAGGAAAATGTTTTTTTAATATTATAGCTTTTTTCCTTATATTTGTTTGGACAGTTGTAATTCAATAATCGTTGGCATTATTAAACGATGCAAGCAATTAATTATTTAATTTATGTTTTCTTGCAACATAATACGTGAGTTATTATGCTAAGGCATGGTTCATAAATGATATCACCCACTAGGTGGGTGGGTCCTAAAATCCTCTCCATTTAAGCCCATGTTAAAAAAGTTGTCATTCTATTGTTAGGGTGGGTGGGTCTATCAGAAAAAGGCATGTCATCGATGACATCATTTATGGACCATGCCTAAGCCACTATGGGCACATAACGGAAAACATTTCGAGTTTTGGGACGTCATCACTCTGTGTTCCTAAAAAAACTAGTATAAATACCTCCGGTAATGCCACAATTAAAACATAGCCATTCCGTTTACAACTAAATAGAATATACAGAAGATTATATCCAGAAGTACTACATTACTAAAAATAATTTTCCGAAAACATTACTGAAAATATAAAAAACAGTCAAAATGAATACATCATTCAAAGTTATTTTAATCTTGGGCGTCGTGGCTGCATTTGCTTTTGTGGCTGTAGTCACCGAGAAAGGCAGCCGTAACCAGTACACCGGTAAGACATAATTTTTGCGTATAGTTCTAAAATACAATGCAGACTTATTATGCTGTAGATCTAGCGTAACTGTTATCTATTAAGGCAGTCATATAACAATAATAACAATAATATGCATTTGAAAATAATTAAATGTGGTTTTTGCTTGACTGATATTTTGTTTTATTGTAGAATTTAACAACAAAAATTGCTCCAGTAGGAACAGCAATGGAACGAATTATACTAATATTAGAAACGATTCATGCCAGTGTAAAGGATATAAAATCGCTACATGCATAAGTAAGTCAACAATAATGTACATAGTGCTATTAAGATTAACAATGTATTTAATGCAAAAACTTTTTAAATTGTACATATAGACAGTACTAGGAACGAAACAACAAGGACTTTTGCCAAACTTCCAGCTAACGTTATATCACTCTCAATTATGGCACCCCTAGCGGCTTCAAAAAACACCAGTAAACCAACAAAAAATACCACACGTCCAACCAAGTCGAAGTCTGGGTCATCTACAAATTCAAAAAAATCGACCTCTACTCCATCCCCATAAACAACACGCTCATGAGTTGTAACAAATACATTGCAAAATACCAACAGCCCCATTAGCTTATTAGTTTAGTCTAGTTACCTACTTGTATTTTAATTTCAGAAAAAAAATTTCTTTAAAACTTGTGTTAATTAATTGAATGTAAAGTTTATTGCTCTGCGTGCAGGTTCATGTACTATTTTCCTTTTTAAAAGTTATATTGCATTAAAAAATGTTATGATGTGTGTAAAAAATTGCTGCGTTGTGTCTGGACCATGCATGATTATGTAAATATAGGGAGTACCAATTAGTATTAGTTCAGATTTGATCAAGGTGTAGCACTTAATTCACTATACTTATTTTTACGAAAGCTTAAAACTACTAAGCCTAAATATTACTTGTGTAATTTGCGCTGACGAATATCGAGTTTCATCGTACATAGAATTTAGAAATGTAAAAAAGACTAATAATGCTCACTTTGACTGCACGACTAAATACGAGGGTTTCCTTAAAGTTGTAAATTATCCTGAAAGTTGAATATAATGGGGTCTTGTAATCAAGTATATAAGGTGAAATGCAGGTAGCAAAAACGAATCCAGAGGCACATGGGCTCCTCAAGTCAAGAAATGCTCAAATCCATAAGAAGCGCAGAACTTGTATTCTACTGAAAAAGGAACCACGCCGAGTGGTACGCTCCAAATTTAAAACAAGTGTCCACAATTGATTGATTTACCCAAGTGTGCTACAACCCTAAAATCGTTCGGTCGCAAATTACGCTGTTTGTCTACAGTTGTCCGCCAAAGTTTAAAAAATACTCTTTTTTCAAACTTTACTGCCTTGCAGCTACTATTTTTCATCGGATTTTTGAAAAAATTGAGGTTTTGTGACCTTTCAACAATTTTCAAAAAATTAATTTCTGCGTTTTGAAAAAAATTTGAAAATGTTAATTATTTTTCGCAAAATAGGATATTTTGAGGGGTCTTAGCACAATGGTTTTAACAGTTTTATAGAAATAAAACAAGGGCTAAAGCCCTTGTTTTATGGCAGCCTTAACAGCAAAATTAAACATTTTGAATTTGCCGCAAAATTTTAGCTTCAATTTACATGGTTTGAATTAAAAAAAGCAATTAAGCCGCACCATGTTTTTTTGGTTATTTTATCTATCGTATTTATAATCAACTTCTGTAATACAGTCAAAAATTCAAAATTCCAATTTTTGAATTTCCCGCTAATAAATTTAATATTGCGTTAACTCAAGATTTCGACCGGTAAGTCAGTAAACTTACACAAACATGATACACCATTTGAACGGTAACGATAAGGCAAATCTAAATAACTTAGTGTGCACGCACGATAGTTATTAGGTTTTAAATGGTTTCGAAATTACCTAATTGCAAATTAAAAAATGTTAACGGATTGTGTCGAGTGATATATCATTGGAAAGCTCTTTAAAAATAAGCAGACACCATTTTTTTTGTTTTTTGATTGTGGCCCATACAACACATTTTAGGAGGCATTTCAAAATTAAAAGTCCGTTGTCTTAGAAACGCTTTGTTATAATGGACGCCCATTCCATTATTTGAATTCTACTGGTGATTAGCTTTCCAATGATATATGGCTCGATGAAATTGGTGCAGTATTGAAAGATTTTCAAAATTCCCGTAAATTATGTAGATTGTAGGTAATAATAAAAATTTTAGAATTTTCAAAAAAGCAGAAATTTCTTTCTAGAAAATTGTTAAAAGGTCACAAAACCTCAATTTTTTCGAAAATCCGAATAAAAAATGTAGTTAGCTGAAGGGTGAAAAAGAGTATTTTTCAAACTTTGGCGGGCAACTGTAGACAAACAGCGCAATTTAAGACTGAATGATTTTAGCATTGTAGTACACTCGGGTAAATCAATCAATTGTCGACACTTTCAATTATGTAGACATGTAGAAATAAGGGGATACTGAAAATTTGAATTTCCCGCCAAACCTAAAATTTCAAATTTCGACCAGTTACTCTCTTCAAATATAAAGAAGTGATGTATCAAAATGACGATGATGAGGAGAAGAACAATATGTATTGCAATTGGCGCGCGAATTATGAAAGCTTCAATTTAGAATTGGACATTTAAAGTTAATTATGATTACAAGAAATAGTATCTGTAAATTTAATAACTTTCGATTTTCAAAGAATTTATATTTTTTATTTTAAAAGAGCTTCAAAATGACATATTGCATGTCTAATTCGGTTGAGAATTGCCAAAGGTTGCTAAAATATGTAGATAGGTAGGAACAAGAACAAGACCGGTGCCAGTGCCGATACCGGTAGTCGAAGTGGGAGTTACCTTCTTCCTACTGTTCATCTCAACCCTCTTAACAGAAACAAGAATGCATTCTTTGAGTGTTTCCATTTTCTCCGGAATTTGAAACGCTTTTTCGTACATTATTATGAAGCCAAGTCCCATATCACCATATCAAGTTATAGGACACACTCAACCAGAGCAATCAGTGGGGACTGCTTAAAAAATTCTATAGCAAAAAATAATCCAAAGATACAAATAAATAAAGCACTTATTTTGATGCAGAATATTAGAGTAGAATTTGAGTGGTTGAACAAATGAAGGAGGAGCTGGATTTGTTTCGACTGGCGCATTACTTCGTTGACAGATACTTTGTCAACCCGTCCACTGTCACTGTTTAAAAAAATGTTTTAAAAAAGTTACACAATTTTCAAAGCTATTAAAAATTTTAGATAAATATTTTTTTTACTGACAAATTAAAACTTACGTAAGTGTAGTCAATTTACGTGCAGTCTGCTCTAGCTTTAAGTTACAGAACTCGAAAATAGACGATGAAGTAAATATTAAATGCCACATTGGTCAATACAATCAGCTCGCCCATGCCGATTATAAAGAAGAGCCCGTATCATGGTTGTTGAGCCGTATTCAGAAATGGAATATAGAACTGTGGTCGACTTCGATCCATGAGTATAACAATCATGGACAAGCTTTCAGAGCCAACGACAATTTCTGTCAAATATTCCAAAAAGAGTTTTTGCTTTGAAAATTTCCAAAATTTCCACCGTGCCATTTTTATTTCCTCTGTCTTCTGTTCAGTACTTTGGATTAGAAACTGGCCTGATAATTCCTCGTTGTTTTTGCCCTTGTATATATCATTGCAAACAACGCAAAGGAGTTTACACTGCTTCCTAAAATGGAACGAGAGAATAACTGCATAGGAGAACAAGGACACTATGATAAAATGAACCGAGAAATGGTTGACATTTAAATTATCGGCAGGGGCTTTATACATTTCACCAAATGTCTAAAATATGTGAAGAAGGAGGAGACACACAAGCAGAAAATATGCATCGTGTACAAATTCTTCTCCAAAGTGAAGACACAGCTTTTATTTTATCTGTTTTGGCGTCAAATTTAAAAGGGAGGATGCAAAAGTATGTTAGAGATTTTATGGTTGATTTGTGCCACATTTTAGAGGATTTTTAACAAGCTTATAATTATTGTTAACCTTTTTTTGGTAAATACAACTTATTTTAGTATGACTGTGACAGCTTTTGTTATGCTACTAAGCTGAAAACTAGAAATGTTTTGACACTATGACGAGTTGATGAAGGTCATTTTAATTTTAGAAATGTAGTGAATGTTTTTTCCGCGTTGCTTGGAAACCTTGTTTCAAAATGGAATTTTTTAAAATATTATCTACATGTAAAAAACTTTAACTAAACTGCCGTAATATTTAATGTAGTAAAAAAACATACTAACGTGCTACCTAAGTGCATGTCATGAGTACAACACAGTTAGTAGCATAACGTCTTTTGTGGACGACTTCTAAGTGCATGTCATGAGTACAACACAGTTAGTAGCATAACGTCTTTTGTGGACACCTCTAACAAGGGAATGACGCGACATGACCGACCTAGAATTTCGAAAGACCTAATTCAAAAAATCAGGCTACTTTTAAATAGTTTAGATCCAAAGTAACTCGATTGCATTTTGCGTCGTTTGCCTCGAATTGCGCGGCAAAGTTTAAATAAATTCAAATTTTAAAACTTTGCCGCCCTGTAGATTCTACAGTTCTTAACCGATTTTGATGAAATTTGGTTTTTTCTGATTCTTAGTGTTTTAGCGACTAACAAGGGAACCTACCTTACTTGAAACTACAGAATGAAACGTAACTACCCAAAACGTATACTACCCATATGGGTTACCTCTGCTTGTATGGTCGTTCGACTGCAAAATTCGTTGTTCGGCCGCAATCGCGCGCGCAAATTCAAAAATATCGATTTTTTCGAATTTCACAGCGCTATAGCACCCACAATTTTTGTCCAATTTTCATAAAATTTGAAATACAGCATCTTTATACGCTTATCTAAAAAGTAATTTCGGGATTTGTGAAAATTCGAAAATTTCAATTTTTTTTCGAAAAAGTTTAAAATATGTTTATTAGAGTTAGAACTAATTTTTTAGAAAAAATTAAAATTTTCGAATTTTGAAAAATCCTGAAATTACTTTTTAGATAAGCGTATAAAGATGTTGTATTTCAAATTTTATGAAAATTGGATATAAATTGTGGGAGCTAGAGCGCTGTGAAATTCAAAAAAATCGATATTTTTGAATTTGCGCGCGCGATTGCGGCCGAACAACGAATTTTGCAGTCGAACGACTATACAAGCAGAGGTAACTTATATGGGTAGTATACGTTTCGGGTAGTTTTGTTTCATTTTGTAGTTTCAAGTAAGGTAGGTTCCCATGTAAGATCGGTAAAGACAATGATGGCGGATGTGGGGATGTTGAGATGATGTTGGTGTGCTTAGGTGATATGGAGTGCTTGGATGTTATGTGCTTAGTTAGTGCTGAGTGTGTAATGGTAAGGTAGACTTCGCTGCACGTTAAATAAATGCTAGTAGATTTGAGACGATTTAATAAACGAAAACTACTGGTTTATTTAACAATGAGAAACAAAGAATAAAACGAAGTATTTTTAAAAGCAAAATGATAAGAGCTATTTTTTTGACTTAACTTAATTGAGTAATTTTACAGAGTTTTAGAGAGAGAGACATGATGTACCTACTGCCTGAAAACAGAATTGCAAGTGTTTACCTCTACAGAGATTTGACAAAGAGTCGTAAATTCAATGCCTGACGACTCAGCTAAAGGTTTGGATTGCAAGTAATTTTGATAGATATTTTACCTTAAAATAAAACTTTTATAATAAAGAGACGAAGCGGGATAAATATTATTACAATAAACTGGTTTGTACTTAATTATGAAACATAGATAGACAAGGAATAAATCTCTTTCGAGAGTGGAGGGAGACAGCCAGAAGCTGTCATAGAAAAATACAATATTTTACATTACCAATTTTAGGAGATTAAAATAAAGCATCAGCCCTGGGCTCATCAAGTAAGTAGAGTACCTTAATTTAAATATATTTACATCATAGAAAATAACCCCGGCTTGGTGGCTTGGAGATGTAATGCATCGCCTTGTCACCAAGTTGGGGCCAGCCAGTAGTGCTCTGGATTGTGGGCAGTGGGGGGATGGGGCTTGGTGGGGCGTTGGGGGAGTTGAACGGGGTGGGTGTGAAAGTCTAAAGTGTTTGGGTGCTGGTTGTATTTATCTGTGGTAGTTCCTATCTGAGACAGAGATACAAGTCAGCTTAATAGTAGTTTACTACATGCCTAAACACTGTACATTCAAATGTATAGACTTAAGATTCATCTCGAAGTTCCTCTTTTTCTCGTCCAATACAGGCCGTCGCCACCTGTCCACTCTTGTTAAGAGTGACTGCTGGCGGGTTGGAGCAGAATGAATGTGGAGTAGTTGCAGTCCTGAGAACGCTGTATCTGTTCCGTTCTACTCTGTCTCATATCCTCGGTTAGCCGGAAAATACATTCATGGTACCTGGTGAAAACCAGTATAAATATATCTCTCTCCAGGAGTACGACAGTAAGTAGTCTATATCAGTATACTAGTTGAACTAGAGTTAAGAAAACATCAAAACATGAACCACTATACCTGGTCAAGTGTACTATACACTCGCACCTTTCTAGTGGTTCCCATAGCAATGTTGTATAGAAAAACAGTAGGTTATACCCTTGAGGTTAAGAACCAAAGCTGTATAAATACACACATACATACATACATACATACATACATACATACATACATACATACATCATAGAAAATGCACACAGATAATGAGATTATGTGCCGAGAGCATGTAAACTAATTTAAGGCAACACCGCATTTACATTCACAATGTGCACCCTTTTATCAAACATGTAAAAATAATTTACGGCAACACTGCATTTACATACGCTGAGTTGACTTGACGCTTACTTTAGGTTCATAGTACAAAACAAACAAATTTAAATATTATGAATATATTATTACGTGCTTTACTTTGAATAGACATAGATAATTGAATATAAATTTAGGTCACTGCTTCAAGTGACGGAACACTTAGACCTTTATCTAACAAGTAATTTTAGGATTATTGAAAATTCGAAAATTTAATTTTTTTTCCGAAAAATTGGTTTAAAAAAACGGGCTTCGAAAATATGGGTTTCCTAGATTTTTTTTCAAAACATAAAATTTTCGAATTTTGTCAATAATCCTAATATGAATATGAAGCTGAAAACACAACTTTTAAAACATATTTAGACAGCACCTTTTTGCAATCTTTGTTTTCAGAGTCTAATTATTATTGAAATACTTACATTAATAGCGCACATATAGTTACGTAAAATCAATAATTAGGTACGTACACTTAATGAAATACCTATAAATATTTTAATAAAACTGAAATTTAATCTTGGAATTCATGAAACATTTTGCACTTTTAAAAACATGCCAATACAACTTTTTTCAGTTTTCAAGAACATAGAAATGGAACACTTTACTATTTTCAAAAACATGTATGTAAATAAAAAGAAAAAAATCCGGATTTTTTTAACTTGGCTTGAATATTAATTTTGTAATTAGATCTTTCAACCCTACAATAGTAAGTTTATTTAACTTCTATTTGTCACTATTTGCCTTGAAGTGTCTTTGTAAGTAATGAATTCGTAAAGTGAGTCAGTAATAAAGTCATTTCATGCACATAACTACTACCTGCATTCATGACATGATGACATGGCATCATGCAAGGTAACTTTTATGCATATTATAGTGGACAGCCGTATTTATAATACCACACTAGTTACTAACTGGCTTACAGTGCAAAATTAAGATTATTGAATATAATGTAGGTAGAACTAAGAGAGGATAATTATTAAGAATAGTTATTACTATTAGGTAGTACAATTTAGCCCATCCTGGAATCTTATATTTTGTTAAAATTTTATTTTATTTACACTCAAATTACATTAATGCAACCTTACTATAAATAACGGCATTGTTTTTTCATGTTATTGCAGCTTAATCACAGAATGTCGTCATTATCATCGTGCACTGAATAGAGCTAGCAGCTAGCAATGAAAAGGTGTATTATGAACATCAGCAGCAATAGTGTGGCAACAAAGCCTAATAATCTTGATAATCGTTCCAAGGCATTATCTTCATTGCAGGTTATTGGATTGTTGGTTGGAGCTCGGGGTAAAATTCCAGCCTTTTTCGAGTCCTTTCGAAAAATGATGAGACTTCCTTCTATAATGATTCATAAAACAGTGATACCTACTATTCGAGGCTTATGTCGCTTAGCACATAATCATCTTTACAATGATAATATTATAAATTCGCAAAATAGTTAATTTATAATGTTAGAATTATTTTAATCCTCGTCAAAAATTTCTCGAAAGCTTTGTATTTGTCCTAAAATTATACGTTGTTCTTTTACTGTGTCTGCGTATGGCAAACGTAATTGTAGCGCCAGTTGTTAATAAATATTACCGTTCTCTCTTTCTAAAATAGTAATACTGTGTCTCTATTCTATTCTAAACCCAAATATTTATTTTGTAGCAGCAACAGTAGCGAGAAACTTACGTTGACATTCCGTTAATAGTGGTTTACCCTCAATAGGAGTACATTTGCACTTGTGGCCATATTTGTTCGTAAAACTTCCTTCGATACGATTTCCCTCAGTACAATTTTTCGAATTGTTCTCTGAAATAATATTATAAAATACAAAAATATAAATTACGACTGTACTGTACTGTAGCACTTATCGGATCCTCCAGGTATACAACAAACCCAACTCAGGCTAAAAATATAAATGAAATCTAAAATCATATGATTTTTTAATAGGTGGCAAAACAAAAATCAGATTTATACATGATAAAAAACCAATAAATTAAAATTTTTACAACAGCCATGAGTATATCATATCATACCCCAATACACGCCATTGTCTGACACGACAGTTACAAGGGCAAAAGTAGCAATTAAACCAAGAATCAAAAGAACTCTGAGGGATGTATTCATTTTGAAGATGTATTTTGTATAAAAATTATATTTATCACAAGTATATTTAAGTGAATATAAAAATAGAAGTCCCTTTAAGCTTCTAAAAACAAGAAGCAGATTGGATGTTGAAGTAAAAACTTAACTTTTATTTTGCTCGTAGTAATATTAGCTAGAAATGAATTGAAATGACAATTAGATTGAATTTATTTACGAAATACTATATTGTGTAATGCTACATTGTATTTTGTATATAAATTTGATTTAATTCAATTTAATAATAACTTCAACTGTGACATGATGAACCAACGACCTGCAAGTGTATTCAAAACATTCTAAACTTCAAACCCTAATTATATATTTGCCATAAACAACGAGACAATAGCTCTACAAAATAATGCAATTTAATTAGCATTTACATTTAATATAGACCAACAATACATGACTGCGTAATGAGAACTGAGGGACCACTCATATGTGACGTTAGGACGAAATCTTGTTTGATATTTTGCAACCAAACCATCTGCTCTTTTAACTTTATCTTCAGATATGATTTATGAACATAGAAACTGACACTCACCCACCTTCCAGAGCAATCCAAGATTATTAATTTAAAATGTGAGTGACCCTTTGCAACCTATAACCTAAAAAATTGTCATTTCTGTGTAACTACAACGTTTTCTAAATGTCGCTCGTTAAGGCCAGAAGGCGTAATCTGCAGCTCGGAATACGGTATACAGTGGGCGACGCTGTTGAGGGTACTAACCGCTCTTTCTTGATTTAAAAAACAACACCTACTATAAAATAGGCGGCACTTGATTAACACCAATTCAAAATAGCTCGACTGAAGCATTTTCCGTTGTTTGCCCACAATCACGTGCCGGAATGTTTTTAAAAAATAGTAATTTCTCGAAAATTTGCAACACTGTACAGCTTTTACAATTTTATAGTCTGATTTTCATAGAAACTTTAAGTTTTATCTGTTTTTAAATATTTTCGGTCATCCTTTTTAAATTTAATTGATAGAGATGCAACATTGGTCGCAACAAAGTCCATAAAAAGTAATGACAATTTTTCCTTCACATTGAAGTCCCTAACTTTAATCACAACAAAAGGAATGGATTTGACCTGCTTGGAAATTAGCTCATTTCATTGCATGCCAAATTTCTGTGTAGGTACCGGTAGCGGTCAACGACTTTATGCACTTTATTTCATAACAACCCCAATCGCAAAAAGACTTATGTATTTACACTTACAAGGGAATGACGCGACATGACCGACCCAGAATTTGGAAAGACTTATTTCAAAAAATCAGGCTACTTTTAAATAGTATGCATCTAAAGTAACTCGATTGCATTTTGCGTCATTTGCCTAGAATTGCGCGGCAAAGTTTAAAAAAATTCAAATTTTAAAACTTTGCCGCCCTGTAGAATCTACAGTTCTTAACCGATTTCGATGAAATTTGGCTTTTTCTAATTCTAAGACCTTTATCTACAAAGTTTTCTCAGGATTTTTGAAAATTTGAAAATTTTATATTTTTTGAAAAACCTCAAGGAAACAAATATTTTCGAGGTCCTTTTTTTCAACCAATTTTTCGAATGTATGTAATTTCACACATGTATCTCCCTATTACGGTCAGAGTTTAATTTTGATACTCTCCCGCAGTGTAAGACACGGAGCCGGTGACCAGTAGGACCGATTGCACTGACCGGAGGTCCGGTCAGTTCTATACTTTTGAGACAAGCTCAGGACGGCCTGTGTTAAATAATACGGAGGCTCAAATGAGGCCAAAAAGAAAAATACGTTTCGGTCCTCGGTCACTTTTAATTGAAGGCTCAAAAGGGACCTATTGTCTTGCACTGCTCTCCCGTACTTTGGTGAATGTCTGAATTGCTAGGCTTAGCCCTGTACTCAAATGAGTGCACCGGGGTAATTCCGTAAACTAGTCTGAAGTAAAGTAAGTAAAGTAAGCACTGTTTTACTTTAACCCTTCCGTTACCTCAAGGATGAGATAATAATTAAAATTAAAGCTTACTCTATATATTTTCGTGTTCAACATACATTTGGCGTATACGGCAACCTTTACGGCCGTTAGATTAGAATTAATATTTATTTCGAAATTTAAGCACACGAGTCATTACATAGTTTATAGTTTTCTGTTAAATTTTTATTTAATTATGACAACAATGAGGAACTTACTCCTTGAATATCTAGCTATTAAAAATGCAGAATTTACAAGCGGTGTTATCTTCCGCAATGACTAATTTTAAATCTAACATTCTCCATCTCCATATACTGACACACTGCTGCGTTGACTTAACATTTGAAACATAAATACATCAAAACTCTAAAGTGCGCACCACTAATTATTTTGTAAGACACAAGTTACTGCTATTCCATGTTTGTGTAAAAAAAAAGAAATCTATTAAAGATCTAACTTCGGTCAATATACAATATATAACAAACAATATTAGAATTTACACGACACAACGAACCATTCATGTGTTTTAAAATGCCTCTTATGTAGGGGAATTTGCTTACTCAAATATCTATAACATGACTAACGCTGATTTGCATTTTACATCAGGCAAAATCGATCATATGACAACTCTGCTTGCAATGTACGCTTACTAATAGGCGTGGTTCAATTTATGCTGGCATATTTTGTTTTATGGATACATAAGTACTAAATTAACAGTGGATTCAAATATGAATCTAAACATTTCAAGGACCATGTCCTTGTCCACGTTGTACATTCCACCTATGGATACTGAAAAGCATTTAAGAGACTTTAATTGCTTCTTCAGTATAAGGGCCTCCTCAGCGGCTCTAGCCCTCATTTGACATTGACCACCCACCTCCACTTGGAGACAACTCCCTTGATATGTCAACAATGGCGTTCGCCCTGACGTTAATCCAATTCGCCTCCACTTCACTAAAAGGTCGTTCGACTTCTCATGAACCTGACAAAGTAGTGAGTACGCAACTGCTAGGAAAATAGTCAAATTTGTCCCCGCGATTCCCAATCCAATAGCAATAATTCCATGGAATTTAATTGCACCATACGCGCAAAACACCGCAAATAAAACCAAGAGTATTTTAGCAAAGGTGATTGAAACCCAATATATTTGATCTGTGCTAGTAACACTCAATTGGAAATTCCAGGGTATTCTGGAAATTGGCCGGGATCTCGTTTTTTCTCAGCAAGATATTTATATGAAGCATAGGACCATATGAATAATATACAAGAACAAAACACATGTAAATCTTTCCCTTTATTCCCTCATTTTCAGAGAAAAAGTAAGTTTGGCAAAAACGACCAAACACAAAAACGTAGTAGGCAAAGAAGGTGCCAACGCCCAGTTTCCAGCAGCGTAGATTTAATTTTGAAGTGACAATTTCCGGCCGATTTTCAATGTCGTTCCATGTAAATGGATGAGCGTGCGTGTAAGTACTCTCCAAATTTAAACCCTATTTTAATCCATTTTTGAAGCGAAGATGTTAGAATTTTCCCTTGCTCCATTATTTGATGCTTCAAGTCTGATTTACTAAAAAAACAAAATTAACAAAATAAAACATGATTTTGTGAAAATATTTACTGCTGCTGCTACTGCTTTCATTAGTCTTTTTTGATCTGTTTCTGTTAATATAAATAATTAAATTATTTAAACAGATGTCAACTGTTCTAACGAGCATAACTCGCCAAGCCAAGCCATAGACAAGATTTTCTATGACATTTGTTTTCAAAAAGAGCGTCTAAAAAACATAAAATGGCTTAACAACATGGTGCGCGTAATGAGTTTTGGTCAATGAATTTTTTTTTCGAAAACTCAAAAAAGGGCTCAAGATGGTTTTTTAATCCTATTGTTTAGTTTTTTAAAACACCTTAGGCACAATTTTTGAAATTTTCAGGTGAAAAACCATTTTAAAGTATGCTGAATTCAAAAACAATTAAAATTTTAAGTTTTTAAATTTTTTTTTATTTTAAAAATTTTAAAAATAATATAGACACCAACTCTTGCTCAGTCAAACTTTTAAAAAAAGCTAAAAATTTCAAAACTTTTAAAGTTTTTAAATAACGAATAGGTACCTATACTTAATACTTTATACACACAAACAATTGAGCCAATACTAACACAATAATATTAAATTTCGATATTTTAGGCATTGAGAAGCTATCCGAGGCATAAGAAATATTGGATTATTCATTCTAGTTATATGGTTATGGTTGTAGTCATATAATAGTACATAACAAAAATACCTAATTTCTGGCATTTTATTGATTTAAGAAATCAATAGAAAGTCAGTTTTATAACTTTTCACAACATATTATTAGCAGCTTTTAGGGGACTATGTGTGTCCCTGGATTCCTATTCGCCAGCTACATACCACCTCGCTCATACTCATACGCCAGTACCGGATTGAAGTATACAATACATTTTACTAAGTATACTTTACGACAAAAACCCCCGAAATTATTCGTTGAGTCAAAGCGTCGGTAATCTCATTCACACTTGTACTACTTGTACAAGGAAACTCTTCGTCCAACAAAATTATAAGTAAGAGCTCAGGTACTTTTAACCTAATTTTGTTAGTATAAAATATTTAAGACAACGGATAGACGGACGACGTTACCGGACAGAATTATTAGAATTGTATTATTATGTAGATGCCTTGAGTGTCTTCTTAGCTATAGAAAATTGTAGCAGCCATATAAACGAGCTAGTTTGCAAAAGGCAAATAGGTACCTATACTTTTTTCACAAAAATTATGACAACACAAAATTATTTTTGATATTTCAAATATAAACTTTTACTATTTGCTACCTTATTAGTTGTATCTGTCATATGCAACTAAACCTAGACTTTGTACGTTTTAATTTTTGTTTTGGTATTATTAGTGCATATAAATGCAAATGCGAATGATGCGAATGGTTACTTGAAACTTAATCAAAATTATAACAAAGTTAAAATGGCTTACTTACGTACCTACTTTATAAAATATTTTCTTCTTACTCAAAGATCATGGTTTACGTTGGGTGCTTTATTGTTTAAATACACTGTTTTAACTTGTTTTTGTTATTTGTAGGAAAATCAACTTTTTAAGGAAAGAAAATGTTATTATACCTACATTGTTTTTTATTCTTTGAAGTGATTCAAGAACAAAATAATTAAACAAAAAAGTTTACGCATTTTCTGTATAATTATGTCAAAACAGACAGTTAGGTGTTACATAGGTCAATGTGAGTACGGAAGTTTAAATCAAAAATTTATTTTTTAAAAATTTTAGAAAATATATTTAGACCAGCAGGAAAAATAGGTCAATTAGAATGGGAGAGCGACATGAATATGGCGTTTAGTAAAAAAAACTCGTAAAGCAAATTGTCCCATAGCTACATAATAATAATGGCTTTGAGGAGTGAGGCATAATTAATAATTTATTAGATGCTTTAGTTATATGTTTATAGTCATATAAACGCACCAATACTACCTAATTTCATACAAGATCAGCGCTGTTTATGGATTTTGGCACTGTATTTTACTAATACGTTGTTTGTACGGTATAAGTAAGTTTGACAAAATTAAATCAATCGACAGACAGTTTTAGAAAACCCTACTCGTCCCTACTGAATTCCTATTCGCCACACGCATATCACCTCATACCGGCACGGGACCGGTCCTGGACCGGATTAAAGTAAACACCATTCCTCAACATTCAAATTAAACGTACTACAAAAACCCCCGTTTTTAGTTGTAGAGTCGGAGTACCCCAATAATTTTCTTTACACTTGTTGTATTACCTTCACAGGGAAAATCATCGTGTCTATAAGTAATAAGTACCTAGTATTTGAGTTTAGGTACTATTAAGCAAATTTTGTACACATAAAATATTACAAATAAACTAAATAATTATTACATGTAATTATTTTAGTACCGTCATAAGTCGCACCTGTTCAATTTGCCTCCACAGTACTCGCTCTCAGGTATTATTCACCCTCTTGATTTTAACATATTGACAGAAATACAATAAACCATAGAATCGAAATTTGAAATTGAAAAATTAAACGTTATGGAAAAGCTATTGACGCTGACATTGGTGTGTAGAGCTCCATTTGGTCAAAGTTGCATAAAAAAATTCATGATTTTAAGACGCTGCTGCTGTCGTAGAAGCAGTTGTACTGGTCGCCGCGATGGTTGTTGTTGTTAAGCGTTGCTATTGTTACTACCTATAATGTAAATTTAAAAAAAAGCAAATTTAACGTTTGACTTAATAAAATATAATTAACTATAAATGGAAACATACAAGTTTTTTTTTAATATAGCAGGTACGTATATGTTTATGAATTGTAAGAAGGGAATAGATTCCACGACACTCGCTCCCACAGGTTCTCCCCAGATCTTCCAGACAGCATCGGCCATCTGACAGAAAAGGAGCGAGACCCATGGGAGAAAAGAATATGAAAATAATACTACATGCGATCCTTCGATCTGATGCGGATTGACCAAGAGATAGATCAGAATAGGACGCTGCCCTGCGGCCAAAGATGCATCTCGAGGAAAAAGAAGCGAGGAACAAGGAGAGCTTAGCATGCTTCGGCAGTTGAATTTTGGTCTTCAACCACAACTCAAATCGGATTTTCCTCTTCGGCCTGGACGAAGATTCCAATTCCACGAGCGACTCCTCGAGAAGAAAGGAATTCAGAATTATCTTCATTATTTGTTTTTTTCTAAAATTATATTCAGTTTTCAAAATGAAAAATACTCATCGGAAGGGAAGGTAGAACATGGAAACCTCAAAAGGCTTTAGACGTTTGAAAAGGGATTGCTCCGATACCGTCTGTTAGTGTAATCATAAAATTAAGGAAAATAAGCAGAGTTATTGCAGTGAGAATTTTTATATTATAATATTTTTGTGCCTCGTGGTTTCCGTCTTCGCCGCCCCCCTCTTTGAGTTCATATTAAGTTTGTTCTAATTATATTCCAAGGTCAATAGACCATAAACTAAAAATGTAAAAGAAAAATCAAAAAGAGAATTTAATATTTGTGAATTACCTGTATAACCATTGGACCCGAATCCGGAAACTGTAAGCACTGTTTCGGCAGTGCTCGTAAGTAATTATTGTAAAATATTATAACCATTATTCATGTGTGGACGTAAACCTAAAGAAAAAGAAAGACAAAGATTAATATTATAAAATTTTGAATCCTTAATGTTTTAGCTCCCAGCTCTCTGCTGATGGGAAGAAATCTTATCATTTCATTTTTGAATTATAATTTTATTTGCCTTTTTCAAGTTAATATAAAGTTATCGGTAAAATTACCTCATCTCTTTGATAGTTCGTGTTCTGATTTCATTGGCAAAACGTTCTTGATTCTCATCAATTGGCATTCCTAGAATTAAGGACATGAGAATTAATTAATAATAATTTACAACATGACAATAATTGGCATATAAATAGGACGTCGGGATAAGTTCCGAGGGACTCCCCGAACGTAACAATAGGGACAAGTCCCCGTTCATAATTATCATTAAAAATCTCTAAAAATGTTAGGCAAAATTGAAGGGAGAGCGAGGGAGCGAACCCGCGACTCTAGCTAAATTTTGGGGTTCGCCTCCTTTATTCATCCTGGCGGTTAGTCGTAGTATTGGTCTGTATTCTCTGCACCAAGTTTGTCCACCGCCAGACTGCTCTCCCCAACTATCTTCATTGGCAAATTAAAGAAAATAAAAACCTAAAATAATTATCCTAAACTGAAATTAAAATAAATAAATATAAATTCATAAATTTACCTAATAAGGCAGCAAAATTCAAGACATGTGGCTGTCCTGGAGCTAGGAAATGGACGCAGCAGGTGTCTGGGGGCTGTGGCTCCAGAGTAATCAGACACGTGCACTGCCGTCTCCTCCCAGTCTCCAGGATAGGCCTGACTGCGCGAGGTGGTACCTCCAGCGTCAGGCCACATGCCCTCCTGAAATAAAGGAATAAAAATAAATAAATCTAAATCCAAAATTAACCTTACTTACCTAATTAAATCTGCAAAATTGGGAACTGAGAAAATTGCTGGAACAGGAAAGCCGGCAATGAAGGGCTCTTGCCGTCTGGAATGCTCGGCATTCCAAGAGCCTATTCTTTGCCTTTGTCTTTCCTATCCGGCGAGGCTGGAGTTGTGGGCGGCCAGGCCTACAACCTTCACGCCGCTCTGTCCCTCTGCCAAATTGAATAAAAATTAATAAACATAGAATAAAAGATTAAAGTTGAAATTTACATGAAAACCAAAATTCAAGGCAAAGGCTTAGCGTTGTTCGGGAGGACGGGGAGAAGGAGGTCCTTGCCAATTGGAACGCTCACCAAACCAAGGACCGTCTCCAATTCCCTCTGCCTCCTGCTCAACAGCATTGGATTCGAGGGCACCCAGGCCCTCGACCATTGCACTACCCTGCGTTCCTAAAAATCGAATAAAAATTAAAGCTAAATAAAAATAACTTCCCATTCAGATTGGCAAAACTCAATCGGCAAAACTTCCTTGGCAGACCGTATTTCCGTGGAGCCTTGGTTGGGTCGTCGGCGGTCCAGATGCTCCGTTTGCCATGCACCGTCGACGGTTCCCCTTTGGTTCTCGGGAATACGGAAGGTCGTGGTGGCGATGCCGGGAAAATGGATACTTTTCCCATCACCCCGGCCTCTGCCACCGAGCCACTTGCCACTGGAAATCCTACGAGTCAAAATTAACCTCAAATAGTGAGGAAAACATAAACTGAGCGTAAATTAAATGGCTTAAAATCAAATAAGCTTAACTTACCATTACAGCTATATGGGAGATACTCGGCAGTCTGCAGCAGCTGAGCTTCTCCCCCTTTTCATAGGCCTCCGACCTTCATCGGAGTGGTGGACCCCTCCTTTTATAAACTAAATCTACTATCTGACATTAACTAATTAATGAATGAAAATCTAAAAATTATGGGTGTATTAAATTAAATAAATTGGGTGTATAATTAAATCATGAAAGTATGAACCATGAGGGAAAATAAATCCCTCAATATAATTTCAAAGGGGAACATGAGGAGGTAAGGTGAACTCAGGGGTGGCCTCCCACCCGCTTTCCAAAGCAGGGGAGTATACTATTTCGGTTTTAAATTGAATCCGTTTTGTCATAATGCTTGTTAAATTACTCGGTTGTTCTGTCATATAGCTCTATTATTTATGTGTTATGTGTTGCTCGCAAAACAAATAAACCACGCTGTTCAAACAAAGTTCGGCTAAGGCAAGACAAAGGAAAATTCCATTATTGACACCTATAGTTAAAACAGGAGCATACAAAAGTATGACGCATGCAAAATGAAACAGTTGACAACAGTATGTCATCTAATGCAAATTTTTGGAAAAATGACACTCAACAATTCAAACTAGCAGGTACATTGTGAAAATAATTCAGATAATTACTGTATTAGGCGGCATTTCATGTTAAGCAGTTTTCCTGATATCTCCAAAATTTGCACCATTCGCTCCAATAAATCATAAGCACCTCACTTAAAGCTGCAGGAACGTGAAATAATTAATTAAAATATTTTAACTGTATCATATTATGATCTAGAAAAATGAACATGCGCCAAGAAAAATAAAAATTTCTAATTTTAAACTGTTTTTAACAATATAAGGAAAATTATATTTTAATATTTAAGATTTTTTCCCTATATATATTTGCACAGTTGAAATTCAATATTCGTTTGTATCATTAAACGTTGCACGCATTTAATTAATTAAGTTATGTTTCCTTGCAACATAATACGTGAGTAATTATGCTACAAGCCACTATGTTTACATAACAAAAAACATTTCCAGTTTCTGTACGTCATCACTCTGTGCCTAAAAAACTAGTATAAATACCTCAAATACTGCACCTATTAAAACATAGCCATTCCGTTTACAATTGAAGAATATACAAAACCTTATATCCAGAAGCACTTTACTATACTACTCCAAATAATTTTCCGAAAACATTACTGCAAAAATATAAAAAAGTCAAAATGAATACATCATCCAAAGTTATTTTGATCTTGGGCGTCGTGGCTACATTTGCCTTTGTGGCTGTAGTCACCGAAAAAGGCAGCCGTAACCAGTACACTGGTAAGAAATATGTATTTCTTTGTATAGTTCTAAAACTTTTAATTTTAAAAACGTATATATGTTTTACAATGTAAAATGTAGACCTAATTTGATGTAGACCTAGAGTAAATTTTATCTATTTAGGCAAAATCGTGTAAGACATGATTATAACACTAATATGCATTTAAAAATAAATAATTATTATAGTTTATGCATGATTGGTATTTTGTTTTATTGTAGAATTTAACAACAAAAATTGCTCTGGTAGAAACAGCACTGCAACGAATTATACTAATAATAGAAACGATTCATGCCAGTGTAAAGGTTATAAAATCGCTACATGCATAAGTAAGTCAACAATAATGCACATATAGTACTATGAGTATTAATAACAATAAAAGTAACACATTATGTATAATTAGTATTGAAGACACGTGTGTAATAAGATTAACAATGTGTTTAATGCAAAAACATTTTAAATTGTACTTTTATAGATAGTACTAGGAACGGAACAACAAGGAATATTGCCAAACTTTCAGCTAACGTTATATCACTCCCAATTATGGCACCCCTAGTTCCTTCAAAAAACACTAGTAAACCAACCAAAACTACCCCACGTCCAACCAAGCCCGGATCATCTACAAATTCAAAAAAATCGACCTCCACACCATCCCCATAAACAACACGCTCATGAGTTGTAACAACTACATAGCAGAATATCAACAGTCCTATTGTCCATTAGTTCAGTTATTAATTTCAGGAATTTTTTTTTTAAACTTGTGTAAATTAATTGAATGTAAAGTTTATTGCTGTGCGTGCAGGTTCATGAACTATTTTCCTTTTTAAAAGTTATTGCATTAAAAAATGTTATGATGTTTGTAACGAATTTCTGCGTTGTGTCTAATTTACTATGCTTATTACAACTCCACTTAACTCAACGTTTTGCCAAGCCAAAAGCATATTCAGATTGCAAGTCATTCTATTTAAAGGTGATCAAAAGCGAGGTCACATTATTGTTTGCAACAAAATCCATATAAAGCAATGTGGACAATTTCTCCATTACATTGAAACCTCCAACTTTAATTCCTATAAAAGGAATAGATTTGATCTGCTTGGAAATTAACTCATTCCATTGCATTGCAAATTTCTGTTTCGCGAATGTTCGCAGTCAGGGACTCCCTTCTGCAATAAGAACAAGGCTACGTGTAAATTACCCTAATCCTACAGTTCATTTCAACCCTCTTAACAGAAACCTGAACGCATTCTTTGAGTTTCTCCATCTTTTCGGAAATTTGAAACGCTTTCTCGTACATTATTATGAAGCCAAGTCTCATGTCAAGTGCTAGGACACACTCAACCAGAGCAATCATGGGGGATTGCTTGAAGAATGCTATGGCAAAAAATAATCCGAATATACAAATAAATAAATAAAACACTTATTTTGATGCAGAATATTAAAGTGGAATTTGAGTGTTTAAACAAATGAAGGAGGACCTGGATTTGTTTCGACTGGCGCATTACTTCGTTGACAGATATTTTGTCAACCCGACCGCTGTCACTGTTTAAAATTTCAAACAAGTGGGAATTAATTAGTTAAAAACTATTTATTAAAAATAAAAGCTATTAAAAATGTCAGTTCAATCTTATTAATTGACAAATTGAAACTCACGTAAATTTAATCCATTTACGCGCAGTCCGCTCCAGTTTTGAATTGCAATACTCAAAAATAGACAAGTGAAAGTAGACGATGAAGTAAATATTAAATGCCACATTTGTCAATACAATCAATTCGCCGATGCCGATTAGAAAAAAGAGACCGTATCCTGGTTGAGCTGTATTCAGAAATAGAATATAGAACTGAAGTCGACTTCGATCCGTGAGCATCACAATGATGGCCATGATGGTCGAGCCAACAACAGCTTCTGTCAAATATTCCAGAAATAACTGTTGCTTTGAAAATTTCCAAAATTTCCACCGTGCCATTTTTATTTCTACTGTCTTCTGTTCAGCACTGCGGATCTGAAACTGGCCTGATATTTCCTCGTTGTTCCTGCCGTTGTACATATCATTGGAAACAACGCAGAGGAGTTTACACTGCTTCCTAAAATGGAAGGAGAGGAGAACTGCATAGGCGTACATGGACATTGCAATAAAATGAATCGAAAAATGGTTGATGTTAAAATTCTCGGTGGGGATTTGTGCCATGTCACCAAATGTGTAGAATAGGTGAAGGAGGCGGAGATACACAACCAGAAAATATGCATCGTGTACAATTCTCCTCCAAAGTGAAGGCACAACTTTTATTGTATCAGTTTATTAGCGTCGAATTCAAGCGGGAGGATGCAAAAGTATGTCACAAATTTCATTGTGAATTTGTGCCACATTTTGGAGGAAATTTAAAAAGCTTATGAACTTTGTTTTAAATGATTACGAATTATTTGGCTGTGACTGCGACGGCTTTTGTAATGCTACTGAGCTGAAACTAGAAAGATTATGACCCTATGACGATGAAAGTTTTAGAATTGTAGGGAATGTTTCTTGCCATGTTGCTTAGAAACTGTGTTTTATAATAATAATTTTTTTAATTATTTTAATAGAAGGAAACATAACCGAGCTACCGTAATATTTAATGTAGTAAAAGCACTCTGGCTAAATTACATTCGCCACGTGCCATGAATAAATAATTAAATTTTCTTGATTATGAATTTAGATGAGTTGTTGTGTCGAAGGAAATCCAAAGCTACGTAAGTAAAACAACGTAATACGGTAATACGGTGGTTTAGCTTTGTATTTTATGAGTTATAAAACATTGTGCCCCGAGTTCCTGTTCCTGTTCATTTTTGAGTTTTAATTCTTATTAAATAAACTATGTTCTAGCCTGAAAGTCACAAGCACCTGAATAAAAACTATTTCTATAAAAAGTTAATTTTTTAATACCTTGAAAGTTCTGGTGGTGCCATATGCATATTCGAATCGACTATATAAAACGGAAACTTTTGATGATTTTAACGTTATTGTTATTTTGCATGGAAGACAAAGTTTTGAGGTAAGGGATCGTTCACCAATGACGTCTTCAGTTTAGTCAATGGGTCTCTTTAAATATACTGATGGCATGCCATGTTTAATACCCATTCACGCAATGATGATTAATACAGCTGAATACATGGGGATCATGGGGCCTTAAAACGGGGAATACTTCGGTGAAATTATCTATGACTGATCCCTAATACCTTTTTAGCTGGAAAGTACCTTCCTATACGACATAACACATAAGTTCAACAGAAACTTTTAAGGTCTGATAGTTTTTTATTGATTTGATTCAGTTTATAAAAATGTGAAGAATCTAAAAAAAATTTTTTTTTGAAAATGAATTGAAGTAATACAATTAAAAAAAAATGAATCTTGGATTTTAACATATTGACAAAAAACAAAACGTAACCGATAGAATGGGAATTTGTAATTTTTATTATGAATTAAAATTATAAATTCTGAGAAAAAGCAATTTACGTTGACAATGTTTTGATCGATTCGATCTGGTCAAAGTTGTATAAAAATTGCTTTCCTTAAGAATCTGCGGCGGCGGCTGTAGTAGTAGTAGTAGTAGTAGTGGGCGCCGCTGTGGTTGTTGTTGTTGTGGAAGTGCCGCTGTTGTTGCTACCTATAATGCAAATTTAAAAAAAAACATATTCAACGTCATTTTACTGAGTAAATAAGAACATTAAAGTATATTTACGGAAAAGTATTTATTTCTAAATTGCTTCTTTTATAAATCCAAATATTTCTTTCGTAAAATAAAAATGTTTACAGTATTTTTATTAAAGTGTATTATTTAATGCAAAACAATATTAGATAAACTTACGTTGACATTCAGCTAATTTTGGTTCAATCATCATAGGGGTACATTTGCACTTGTCGCCATAGTTGCTCACGAAATTTCCTTTGACACGACTTCCCTTAGTGCAATTTTTTGAATTTTTCTCTAAAATAATAATTATAAAATACAAATTATACATTATTATACATCTAAAACCATGATTTTGTAATAGGTGGCAAACTAACTTAGATTTTAACAATGTATATACCAATTTAAATTTGTTAGAACAGTCAGTAATACAAAAATCTTACCCCAATACTGGCCATCGTCGGACACAACGCTGACAAGGGCCAAGGTAGCAATCACACCAAGAATCAAAAGAACTTTGAAGGATGAGTTCATTTTGAAGATATTTTTAGCAGTTTCTTTAAGCAACTTGAAATATGAAGCAGATTGCAAATTGAAGTAAAAACTTGAAGTAACTTTAATAGAAAATTCCAAAGCTTTTATACCAATTTTTTTAAAATTTGCTTACGTGTTTTTTAGCTCCGGTTTGCCATGATGCTTGTTAAATTACCCGGTTGTTCTGTCATAGCCCTGTTATTTATGTGTTTTGTGTTATTCGCAAAAAAATAAAACAAAGCTTTTCAAACAAAGTTCGGCAAAGGAAAGACAAAGGAAAATTCCATTATTGACACCTCTTATAATTAGTTAAAACGGAAACACACAAAAGTATGACGCACGCAAAAAGGAACAATTGACAGTATGTCATCTTTTGCAACTTCTTAAGCACTCGTTCTTGTAGTTTTAGCTTAATAATTGCGACATGATGATGCAAAACGATCCAACTATTAGGCAATATTTAATTACTGTAAAATAAACGAATAAATAACTCAGCATTCTAATGTTCAAAATATCGAAAAAATAATTATGTCCATGTCTTATAACCTTATCATTAGCTTTAGACTTCAACTGTTATACTTTTGGAGTTATTTATTACTCGATTTAAACGTACAATTAATAGGCACTAATTTATTTACAGACAAATGTAGAAATTCGTACACAGGTGACGTATGATATTAATGTATAATTATATTAAACGGTTAAATACATGAATGAGGGGTCATTGTCTGGATTGATTCGAATTCGAGTTAACTACACCGCACCGTATTTATCTAGCGGGTGTGCTACAACTTGTGCCTAGTGACGCTCGTTTAGGCCAATAAACGTAATCTGCAGCTTTGGATGCGGTAGTGGATGACGCTGTTGAGGCCGGGGGTGCAGCCGTAGAGGTTGTTGAACTAGAAGAAGCTTTTGTTGACTGAGTGGTTGTGGTTGGAACTGTAGTTTTTGTTGGTGATTCAGTCGTCGTTGTCGTTTTCTTCGGTTTATGCGTAGGGGCTTTATAGTGCCCTAAAATAAAATTTGTATTTTTTATAAATATACCTTATGTACCTTCTGTACACAATTTACTCTAATTAAAGCGTAAAATTTCTTTTTTTGAATTATTTCGTAGTTATATTGAAAAGTTTTAAATAATTTGGTATAACATTTTGCGTAGTGGTGGTACTCACGTTTGCATTCAGCCAAATCAGAAAAGCGCCTGATACACTCACAGTGGTCGCCTTGGTTGTTAATGAAATGTTTCCCAAAATCCCCCCGTTGGCATTGTCTGCTATTCGTTTCTAAAATTAAATTTTATTATGAGGTTCTCAAAAATTTGAGTAGTATTTTTATAAGAAATCAATCCGTATTTTGGCTTAAGAATTATTGACAAATTATACTGAATTTAGTATTCTTACCCCAGTAAATATTATCGTCAGCCACGATTTCGGATGTAAACGTAAAGGAAACCCCAACTCCTAGAATTAGCATTACGTGTAATAAGTAGTTCATAATAAAAAGTGTGACGATGAGTAGAACCAAAAAAGGAAAAATATTTCAATAAATTGCAAGTTCAACTATTTTTTATTATTTGCGACGGTTTTGTTTCCGTTTTTAACTAACTGCTCTGAACCCCACTCTAAAGACTACAATGCAAAATACATAATGGATTATGCATTTTATACCATTTTCTTTCCCATGTAATTCTTTTAATTTCACAATTTATTATTATCTCATCGTGTACAGTTAAAGCAATTAATTGTGACGTTCTATTTTTACGTAATGTATTTTAGTATCGTGTGAAATGTGAACTAGTTATGTCACTTTATTAATTATTAACACAGAATGATTTCCTGGTTTTCATAAATACGGAAATGATGTCGAAGTTATTAACAGTAACTGAGGCAAGGAGAGATTGCTAAACTGATTGTGTGCCAATGCACTGATTCGACACCCGCCTTGAAGTCCCAGTTTCTCATCAAAATCTATATACTAATTACTAGTTTTTGGAAAACATTCTTCTGCCCTAGACACATGACGTAATTTGTGTATGCTCCAAGTCAGTGGGTTCCACATCATTGCGTAATAATGTTTATATATGACATAATATAACGTTCTAAAAATATTTTATTTTTGAGTAATTAGATGCATTCAAAATAGTCCTTATATATATGAAGAGTTTTTTGGCAAAACAGGATAAGTCCATTTTTTTTCAAAAATGAGATTATTTGTGTTATTTGTTCTATTTAACTAGATACATTACTGTATTGAATGGAAAATGTCAAAGTTCAGCCATTAACCAAAGCAATTTTTAAAAATAGCGCTTTCGTTTTTTTGGCAAAACGGGATAAGTCCAATAAATTATTTTTGGCAAAATCGGATAAGTCAACCTAAAACATGGATTTCTGATTTAAATTTGGTTTATGAGTATTTTCGTAGTGTGTAAAAGACAATTGCCGTGCGTAAACGTTTTTATGCAAAGAAAGATAAAAAGTTAAGAAAAAGTTTGGTTTCATTCAAAACGATTAAAATTTCATGTCAAGGAATTTGTACCCCTTGTTAAGTTATTGAATATTTGGCAAAACGGGAGAAGTCCACAAATTAGAATTTTTGAAAATTTTCTAAAAAATTTCAGCGATCGTCTAGAATTATGAAACTACTTTTGATTACGCTTCGTCAGATGCAGTACCTGTAGAAAAAAATTGATTTACAGAAACTCAACTTGTCACCATTTATTCATTTTCCGTTGCTCCTGTAAAATTTGCTTTGATAGACTTATCCCGTTTTGCCAAAAAACTCTTCATATTCTGAATATGTAGTTGAAAACATAACTTTCAAAAAATATTCAGATAGCACATTTTGCTATCATTGTTTTCATATAGTCTTATTATTATCGAAATACATCAATAGCGCTCATAGCTTTACGTAGAATCAACTACATAATATGTATGATGAATCTTCTATGGAATATGCATACTTAAATGTAAGTTGGCATAAAAGTTATGCTAATGCCAATGGTGCCAAGTAAACAAAAGTTAATGTGTGGCACGACTGACGGTGAAATTGAGTTATAACCTACTGTTAGAAAAGTAAATTGATGAAGATTTAGTACATGGATAATGGAAAGATCCAAAACTATTAAATGTTGTAAACCAAATTACAGCAGTTGACAGTATTACAAAATTAGGAAGCGAATAAGCAAATCAATGACGCTAATCCATTTTCAGCTAAAACAAAAACACCTAAACAATCCAATAAAACTAAAATATCAAAATCTTGGAAGCCATAAACCATTTTTTACTTTTAAAAAACATGTAAGTAAATGGAAAATTTTCAGTTTTCACAAACGTGCAAATATTAAACAATTTACACTTTTCAAAAACTTGTAAATGGATAATTTTAAAATATTCAAAAGCATGTTAAAGGAATATTTTACACTTCTCAAAACACGGAAACAAAACGTTTTTCCATTTTCGAAACTGTGTAGGTAATTAACCTTTCACGCATTACATTGCATCTCTTTATACTGTGTGATTGAACGTTACGTACTTTTTTTTTTATTCTTGCATTTATAGGATATATAGCCTGTTTTTGTTTTTCACTCACGGCTGACGATATTATGTTATTTGTTCCACTAAATTAAAATTCTAAAATTAATTGTCTACATTTATTCCAAAATACCGCATTCAGAATATATTATTAAAAAGAGGTAAATCACTGAAGATTATAAATAAACAATAAACAATCAAAGCAATTGAATATGAATTGAATATTGCAATTATTTAATTTAATTGAAATGAAATTGAAAATCTTTAAATACGCAATATTGATGGTTTGCCTCGTCCTTGGTTGCGATTGGGAGATTGGGATTGGGTGGGATTGGGATGTCGTCAGAAAAGGGCGGAATGATTTGAATGTGAAATGTAGCATAATTAAAGCATAATTTTCACTTCCAACTTCCAATTTCACAAATTCCAATTCTTGATTTCAATTTACTACTACCACGTGCACGTCCGTCAGCCGTCAGCTGTTTCGACCTCCACCTCCACCTCTCTGACTGACATCTGACACTGATGACTGACCGCACCCCCTAGCAAGACTGACCTCGCTAGTGGTTGACTCTACACCTTGACCTGCTCAGGCTGCTTCTATTTGTTTCTATTTAAGTGTCAGCTCAGCATGAGAACGGCAGTCACTGGTTGATAATTTTTTCTCTCGACCCTGGCACCTGGTTACCCTTTGCCCTTACTTGTTTACCATACCTACCCTACCATTACCTTTTTACTCGGTTGTTTTCAATTTGGATTGGATATCCCATTATTTGTATTTAGGTATATCAGCGCTTTTACCGTAAGTTCATTTAACTTTTATTTGTCTAAATTCCTTAAAGTTTCTTCGTACGTAACAACTTTTGAAAGAAAGTCAGTAAGTCATTTCTTGACAGCCAGCTATCTGATGTGCGGGCACAGTACTATCACTAAACTTGTTAGTACGACGAGATGCCCGTCAAGTCATTTCATTAGTGATGAAATGAGTAGTAGTGAAATGTAGTATTGTACTTACCTACTTACAACTTAGTAAGTACTTTGTACTTACATAGTAGTATGCATTACATGTGATTAGAAGAGATTTCCATCCATGGAATTATGTATACATATTGTTAACCATAACAAACTAGTTAACAGTGCAAAATTAAGATTAATGATTTTAATGTAGGAGTAAGAGTGGTGAGTCAGAATTTGAGTGATAAAAGTGCTACTGTTTACTGTCACAGTAGTAGCGGCATAATTTCTTGGGTATCGTATGTTTTATGTTGGACATTTTCTACTAACAGTTGACAGACAGTGTTAATGGAGAATAATTTTGTTTCAATGTAATTTTAATAATACTTCACATAGGTACATTTATGCCACCTTGAAACTATTAATAACTGCTTTGTTTTTACTTTTATTCCAGCAGCTCAGCAATTAATCATCGAATGTCGTCGTCATCGTTATCGTGCAGGGCAATGGAGCCAGCTATGAGAAGGTGTATGATCAGCAGCAATGGTGTGGCAATAAAACATAATGTTGGTGATCTTTCCGAGGCATTATCTCCACCTTCTACTCTAGCAGCTGATTATCTGTGTGAAGACGTAAGTTAAGCATTATTAATCATGAATAAGTATGAGTACAAGCCCTATAGTTAGGTCCCTGTCGTCCTTTTTCATTACTTGTTACTAATGTTCATCTCAACTACTTACGTATTATAATTCAGTTCGTGCTTTGGCATTTACTATCCTGTACTGTAGTTAATAAATACTTACGCTTAGTTATTAGTGTGCATTAAGTAATACATTCATTTATATTGTTCTTTTAGGAATTAGAAATAATATTCACTGACATCTGCATCGACAATAGGGACCTACTCAATTTCCGACTTGTTAACCGACGTTGGCGCAATGCAGCCTCATCAATCCTACTCAAAAGAGATGCATGTCATGTACAGTTGATACACAAGTTGCGCTCCGAGTCTTTAGAGGTAGAGAATAACAATCGCTATTTGACTGGACCCGCATCATCAGTATCTAAATACATCTTTAGCAATAGCTTTGAACCTACAGGACTCATTCAGGATCTAGGCGCTCTAATGTCAACTTCACCAAAGTTCCCAGCGTCAACAATGCTTATCGATTTTGGTCGATTTACAAACCTAGCAGACTCGGTAGCAGAATTGCTTCCCTTCTTCAAACTCAATGGAAAACTAATTAAAACACTGTGTCCAGCTGGTCGACTACCAAAAAAGGAATTGTTGGATATTTTAAATCTCTTTTGCCCTCTTTTACCGAATCTGGAATGTCTGGACTTGAGTCATGTGGACAAGAATTGGATCCTGCGTAATTGCTACGAAGACTTTATCCCATCATCTAATTCAGTGATTATTCCAATTCCAATTAAACGACTTCGCCTCCGTTCGTGCTATCAATTCAAAAAAGAATATGATAAAAATATTTGCGAATTAATCAAAATCATATTGAACTCATCATGCACCCCAAATCTAAAGTCTGTCCAAAATGTGGACGCGGTTATGCTTAAGTCGATTGTTGAGGCTGGTAAGGGGCACCTTGTACAAGACTTAAATCTGTTTTTTAGTCCATCACAGAACGTTGAAGTCTTCTCAGTACAGCAGTTTTCTGTCGCCATGACAACGACAATGACCTTGCCTCTGTTATCTGTGCTGTTGATTAATTTGGAAGGTATGAAACAGTTTGAGGATTACCCTCGGATGGCAACTGCAATAAGTTCTCTGATTGAGGTTTGCAGGGAGACTTTGGAGCATCTTACCATCACTCATATACACTTCAATCACTTGGAAACACAAATTGACATTCCCCGGATGGCAAAATTAAAGTACCTCCACTTGAAGCAAGATGGTTTTTCTTACTCCACCTATTCTGAGTACTTAAATGATTTTGATGAACATCATAACTATAATAAAGCAGAAGGTTACATTTTTGGATTCACGGAAGAAGGACTGCCTAAATGTGAATACTTCCCCCGTCTGCAGCATTTAAAACTGACTAAGGAAAAATACAATTCTTGGAGCAGTACACTTATGAAGTTTTTTGCACTCAACTCGAACTGTGATGCTACTGTAAACGTGGACGGAAGTAGAGATTTCATCCCAAATGTGACCACTCTCGAGATTTGTGAGTCACCGTGGCCCAGTGTTTGCAAATCTGAATTGATTTCAAGGGTTTTCCCCAATATTCGTGTGTTGAAAATTCAATATGATCACGACTTGAAATTTCAGAACTCAATCTGGGTCCTGTGTCCTTTAGCGGAGTCAATTTATATCTACAATGCTTTTTATGATGGTAGAAATGACAGTGAAGGGAATTTGATGGGAAGTGTCGACAAGTTTTTCACGGGCTTTCGACTTGAAACTTGTAAAAGCTTAAGAAATGTTATAGTTCCCGAGAAGGCATCTAACCATCAAAGTGAAACCAACAAAAGGTTCAATGTGTATCCGTCCCTGACTGACTTGAAATGTAAGTTGTGTGTTGAATATTTATAAGTTACCGTTACCGGCATAACAATATGTACTTACTACAGTCGGGGTCTTGCAAGTAATACGTAACGCAAAAAGATCAAATTTTGACCCACCAACTACCCCAAAGCGTTACGTAAAGACATGTTAAAGCATAGGAAAACATGGCCGACCGTGACCCACCAACCATCCCTGACTGCGTTACGTATTACTTGCAAGACCCCAACATGGGAAGGCTCCCAAGTGTAAAATCCGAAATGAAGCAAACGATATCAGATCATGTACTACGTGTTGGGGTCACTACAACGTATATAATTATATCGGTGCAAATTGCGTTTTGGCGCCAAAAACGAATATTGAAATTTTCAAAATTCGTCGAAATGAAAAATCACAAAAATCAAATGGGAAATTATATAGGAATTTTACCTTACCCAATGGTCCCCCCTTACTACTTTTTCAGTTTTCTGATTTTTTTGGAAAACTATAGGCCTTGCGTTATTTGATTACGAACAAGTCTAAAATTAGTAAGGGGTCGTCCATAAATGATGTAATGCAAATATTTTCATTTTTAGACCCTATGATGCTGTCATCAGCTTTTACATTTGTGTAAGTAAATGGCTATTTTTAACATTAATAGGAGGCCATCCAATATCTAAAGAGACCTAATAACTTTATCCGTGAGGTGTTTAGCGTAAAAAGTAGTCCTATTTAAAATTTCTAATTTTTAAAATTTCTTAAACACGTAAAATTGTAAGACCTAATTAGTTAATGCAACAGATACACTTGTACTGCTACAGTAATAGTTATGGAATAATTAATAAATAAAATAAATAGTTATAATATAATGGTGCCAAATGGTTAGCGGTGTTTTTCAGTAGCGGCATTATTTTTTTGGAAAACTGAATTTTGGGCTTTTGTAACATTTACAATTAACATATTGCCACGTTAGCTTAAGTTATTTTGGTTAACGGTCATTTGAAGGGACACTGGACCGCTTACTGAAATCTATAGGGCGGTTTGGTGACATTCGTCTACTCTGTACCCCGCAGTCATATTACAGCGATAGTTTGTCCTAAAATCTGTTTTTAGATTGCATCGTTTGAAAATTGTGTTTAGTTATTAGAAACCGTTGCAATGCTGAATAATATCATGTTATCTGTACAACTGGTAAACTTTTTAATTTTGCAATACGAATATTTCTATGAAAATTCCGAGTATTCTTTTAATATTATTAGCCAAAATATCAAAACACTGAAAAACATAATATTGGTACCCATGGGTGAAGTAAATTGCTTACTAAACCCTGGAGCTCCAGTTTTTTTTCAATTGTCTACTTCAAAATTCAAGAAATTAGGAATCGTTCATAAATGACCTCGCGGGTCAAAATATTTATTAATATGACCTTATATTTAGAGCTGCGATCGTAAGTGTTTTTATCGTGCTTTAAAAATTTAAACTACATTTTTTAAGAAGTTGCCAAATTGTAACGAGTGATACATTTTAAAGTTTCCTGAAAAAAAGAAAAATATATTTTTTTAAATTCCTTTAAATTTACTTTCGGCTTGTACAACACCATTTAGGAGGAATTTAAAAAACAACAGTTTAAAAATAAACTGTTCGTCCATAAATACCTTCACGGGTAGAGTCATTGGGTCTCTTTAGTTAGATATTGGATGGCCTCCCATGTTAAAAATAGCCATTTACTTACACAAATGTAAAAGCTGATGACAGCGTCATAGGGTCTAAAAATGAAAATATTTGCATTACATCATTTATGGACTACCCCTTACTAATTTTAGACTTGTTCGTAATCAAATAACGCAAGGCCTATAGTTTTCCAAAAAAATCAGAAAACTGAAAAAGTAGTAAGGGTGGACCATTGGGTAAGGTAAAATTCCTATATAATTTCCCATTTGATTTTTGTGATTTTTCATTTCGACGAATTTTGAAAATTTCAATATTCGTTTTTGGCGCCAAAACGCAATTTGCACCGATGTGATTATATACGTTGTAGTGACCCCAACACGTAGTACATGATCTGATATCGTTTGCTTCATTTCGGATTTTACACTTGGGAGCCTTCCCATGTAAGTGCACCTGCTAAATTGTATGGTAAAAGTATGAATTGGCGTTTGGGTTTGAACTTTTAACAGGAGTAGTGTGCAGATTGGTAATAATTCTTTTTCTTTATCTATTGACAAAAATAACTTTACATAATATAATATGCTTACCTTGAAATAAAGTTAATACAGAAATTCTTCTTTTTATATAGCTTTGAATGAGCTGAAAATACACTTTAGAAGCCTTTGTGGTCCGTTTGGCTCCCATGTGACAGGTGTACATGCATTTCAGAAAATGCCAAAAACTAGTTTCATTTTTACCTACTGTCCAGCTACCACCGGTCGAGGTAAGTTACAAAGGATGATTGGTGCTTCATAGTCATAGTTCATACTTTATTCGTTTATTTGGTGAGTAAAATGTAATTATGTTCTTTAATTTCTCTCAATATGTATTTCAATGCTTCGGTAGATTATGCCCACAACAATTTTTATATCTTTAAGTTTGTACCCTTATTTACATTTACTATGCTTATAATATGTATTTAATGTAACTGGTTGTTTACTTGTATGTTTCATTTGTAGACTCAAAAGACTACTTATTGTCCCTGGCATCGAATGTTCAAGTAGTTGATGAATAAAACTTTGCCTTCTATTGGACTTGTTGCGGTCTTGCATTAAAGACAGCTGCATTGAAATTAAGGGATTTAAATTGATCATTTCTTGGTAAATTCAATTTTAACGTATTATGTATGCATTGTGTGTCAACTATTTCAGTTTTAATTTATTTTTAAATGTTTTGACTAATGCATACTGTGTGTGTGTGTAGATGGGTGCTAAGTTACTACTTAATGTATTTTTACAAGTGCCTACATTTAGTGATCGAAATGGTCTGGTCTGGTCCGGGTTTTATAGTCTGGTCTGGTCCGACATCACCGGACCAGACCATATGGTCTGGTCCGACGGCCGGACCAGACCAGACCACTTTGGACCAGTAAATCTCAAAACAAAATTTTTCTCAGAAATTTTGCCTGGTCTGGTCCAAAAAAGCCTGGTCTGGTCCGGAATCCTTGGACCAGACCAGACCAGACCAGACCAGATTTTACTGGTCCGGACCAGACCATTTCGATCACTACCTACATTCATAGTAATTGCATTAATAATTGATAGTAGTATAGTAATAAGGAATGAGTTGTTTGTAATATTTTGTTTTAGTTTATGCTGGAATTAAATAAATAAAATTCAACGACTAATCGTAAGTGTTCTCATAGTTCAATATGAGAAGAGTGTTAAAGCATGCTATATAGCTATAAAGTCAGTTGGAATAACTTTTATAGAATCTGCTTTCTGTTGCAAATATTGATCGCATAGGTAATTCATTGCACTATAGCTTTTGTTTTTTAAGTGTTATATTCTTGTTAACGTGCTACTTTTGGAAAACAACTCTCTAGTTTTGTGCGATCTTCGAAATTGTTCAACTACCACACGTTGCGTGTTGCGTTTTGTATTAGGCAAAGCATAATATCGCCTGTGAAGAACCAAAATGACACATATCCAATTTAAGCTAGAATCAAAATGAGCTACGCCATACAAGCAAAATGAGAAACATGCGTAAATTGTTAATTAGTAGTTTTTGAAAAGTGTAAAATGTCCTATTTACATGTTTTTGAAAAGGTGCAAAATGTTCTATGTACATATTTTTGAAAAGTGTAAAATGTTCTATTTACGTATTTTTTAAAAGTGCAAAATATTTTATTTTAATGCTTTCAAAACATGTTGCACTATTTTTGTGAATAGAGAATATTGTTTCTAGCTACAAATGAAAATGGGTCATTTCGGTTCTTCACACACGATATTGTATAAAAGTATTTCTTTTGTTATTGTGTAGAAATTATTTAGGTACGTATACATTACGTATATTTACTGTCTGGTTATAATGTGATGAATACCGCGTGTGAAATTCAATTATCTTGGGACCAAAATTACTTTCCGGAAGGTATTTACCGACTCGCCCATATTTTTGCGGTTATAACTTGTGTTGCGAAAATAAATGGAAACCAGTGTGGGATTGCAATTATTTTTTTTTAAATAATTTAAATTCAACAAATTACATAGCGAATTTCATGATGTGTATTGTGTAGTAAATGCTTAAAATATGTCGTGTAGGGTGATAATGATAAGTGATAAATATATCGAAGGGGGAAATATCCACTAGAGATAGAATGGGATCGCTTTGATTTTTGGAATATGATAAAAAGTGTGAATTAATAAATTAAAAATACTTTTACCGAAATTTGTATGTAAGTAATAGTAATTATTTTGAATTACCGGAATTACATACTTCAGCAACCACGTAAAAATATGTCGCTGTTGCTTCAAAGGTCTTTGTAGTGCTACTGACGTATAAGCTTAAAGCCAAATAACGTGCACATTAAAAATGTGCTATGATTATGCACCTGTCACTTTATTTAAAAAAATGCAACTTTGAAGCAATTCTTGCTCTCACGTAATGTGGAAGTCGCCCTTTGCTAATATAAGGTATAGTTGGCGTTGGCATTGTAGTGTGTGTTTATTATTTGCTCGCTTTCTCACCTGTAGTTATGGAGTTTTTACTGCTTACTAGTCACTATCAGTGTAGTCAGTTTAGTATTTAATAAATTACGAGAATACAACACTTTCAAAGCTGTGCATCGCAGCTACTTTTTATTCTACTTTTATTGTTTTAACTTTTTTAACTACGGCATTATGTACAGATGTACGTGGACAGCCTAGCTGTCAACTACTTAACTAACGAGGTTAATTACAATTTTTGTAGTGCTACGGAGGTACCAGTACACACATCTAATTATCTAACAATACACATTTACGTTTAGTCAGGAGCAGAGATTTAAATGGGTAGCGCATAATATTATACAGTAGTGTATTTATCTGCTCTATGTACATACATGAAAGGTCATTGGCAGGATTGCTTCGAGTTAATAACTACAACTAAATAACTAGAAGACCTAAAGACTACGGGCCTCTGTTGAGGGCGACGCTGTAGAAGTTGACGCTGTGGAGGTGGCGTCTGTTGAGGCGGACGCTGTTGAAGTGGCCTCTGTTGAGGTGGCCTCCGTTAAAGGGGATGCTGTTGAAGTGGCTTCTGTTGTGGTAGCCTCCGTTGGGGGGGATGCTGTTGAAGTGGCCTCCGTTGGGGGGGATGCTGTTGAAGTGGCCTCCGTTAAGGGGGATGCTGTTGAGGTTGCCTCTGTTAAAGGGGATGCTGTTGAAGTGGATTCTGTTGAAGTGGCCTCTGTTGAGGGGGCTGCTGTTAAAGTGGATTCTGTTGAAGTGGCCTCTGTTCAGGGGGATGCTGTTGAAGTGGCTTCTGTTGTGGTGGCTTCCGTTAAGGGGGGTGCTGTTGAAGTAGCCTCTGTTGAGGGGGTTGCTGTTGAAGTAGTATCTGTTGAGGGGGGTGCTGTTGAAGTTGACTCTGTTGAGGTTGCCTCTGTTGTTGGGGGTGCTGTTGAAGTGGCTTCCGTTAAGGGGGATGCTGTTGACGTTGCCTCTGTTAAAGGGGATGCTGTTGACGTTGCCTCTGTTAGAGGGGATGCTGTTGACGTTGCCTCTGTTAAAGGGGGTGCTGTTGACGTGGCTTCTGTTGTAGTGGCCTCCGTTGAGGGGGGTTCTGTTGAAGTGGCCTCCGTTGAGGGGGGTGCTGTTGAAGTGGCAGCTGATGAGGAGGCCTCTGTTGAAGGGGATGCTTTTGAAGAGGCTCCTGTTGAAATGGACGCTGTTGAGGAGGTCTCTGTTAAGAGGGTCTCTGTTGAGGTTGTTGCCTGAGTTGTTGTTGTTGGAGTTTCAGTGGTCGTTGTCCTTGGTTTACGTGTAGTGGTTTTATGGGGACCTAAAAATAATATCGTCTTTGTTATTGAATGTACCTTATTCCTACCCACAAGATTTCCCCTTTGAAAAGCTATATAATTTCAAAATATTTTTAATAATTTAAAGTTTTACGGTATGTGCACTCACGTTTACATTCAGCCAAAGCAGAGAAGATCCGAACACACTCACAGTTGTCGCCTTGGTGGTTGATGAAGTGTTTCCCGAAATCCCCCCATTTGCATTCTCTGCTATTTGTTTCTGAAATTGAATTGACAAGTTACACTTGGTACGAACAAATTATTGTTATCACCGTTTGCATTTTTCGTAATAATTACAATATTAACATTTCAGAAAGTTACGACGTATTTAATATCCAAAAAAATTAAAAAAGTGAGGGTGCCTAATTGTGGCAGGCGGATTAAATTTTTATTAGTTAAAAACTTTGGAAACTCAAAGTTGCAGAATCCGTAGATGGGAAGGTGAACTCTACTAACAAAATTGCGATCTTCTTATACATCGACTTGTATCAGATATATAGCCGATGGCCACAATTAAGACACTGGCCACAATTAGACACCCTCACCCTACCCTGTACTGTACTCTGTACTTCTGTTAAATACGTCATACGTGGCCGGAGTTTTGCTAAATCAAAATCAATATAAATTGCATTGTATTTACCGTATTTCCTCTAATACTTTAATACTATTGGCGGGCCTCTAATAGTGTGCTGGTATCTAATAGTGCGCCGGGGCCGGGGGTAGGTGTCTCAGATTGAATAGTACGTGGGTCTTTAACAAAGTTTTCTCGCTTTCTATTATTGCGTTGGGTCTCTAACTGTACGCGGGGATAAGAATCTCGAGTTTGACTAGTACGCGGGGCGTACTACTAGAGGAAATACGGTAAGTGATTCCAAATAAAATTTTGTAGGAACTTTGTTTAGTTATAGTTTATTTTCCAAGTTAAATTTTGATGATTGTAGTGATTGTACGCAAGGAATCAATTTCAAGGATCAAGAATGAAAATAGTATTATTTCAATCAAATACAATTTTGTCTATTTTGTTTTAAGTTTTGTTTTAAAAAATTAGATTGTACTTAATAATAATATGTACCTACCTACCTACATAGATTTAATATTCTCTTACCCCAGTAAATGTTATTGTCAGCAAGGATGACAGATGCAAAAGTAAAGGAAGCACTAATGGCTAGAATTAGCATTACTTTTATCAAGGTATTCATTCTAACGTTTTAGTAGAACCCTGAACGTTAAATGTATTGTTTTAAATAAAGCTATTTATTGGTAAAAAAAAACTGTAATGATTAATAAACGCTGGATTTTTTTTAATCAAACATCTAACAACTCTTTAGCATTGAACAACTCTTTGAAAAATATATACAATATACAATAATGTAAACTGCATATTGTAATTTGACTTTTATACTTTTTTTTCATCCCAAATCCCAGGTAATTCTTTGAATTTCACAATTCATTAAATGTATCAAGTTTTGCAATAGATGTTCCATTTTTTACGTAATAATTAATTATATATTTGAGTAATCGTGGACTACTTGCTAATTCATTAATTATTATACAGACTGATTTCCTGGTTTCCAAAAATATCATGAAATGAGCTCAACTCACTTTTACATCCCAATTCTTGACAAGAACAGTATTTTTACTTTAACTATATTACCTACTTTTATTTAGGATATAATGCATAAATAATGTCTCCCATATTGTTTCTGTTTTAGAACCCACCCACCTCCAATAAGCTAATATTTTAAAATTACGTACAGTATGGCTGCCTTTAACTTTAGCACGACATCTCATCAGCACTCAGCGAGAATCATCGATCCTACCGATGACACGAGACACGAGCACATTACTTGTCATATAAGAGAATTTATTGCGATCTAGAGCAAATGGAAAGACGTATAATATGATATGTATTATTAGTTGTTAATCAAATTACAACAGCTGACAGTAGTAAGTAGGACTAGGAAACGAAGCAATGTAATTCAAAACGTTTATGTAGGTTATTTAAATTGTAGCATTAGATTATGACAGACGTGGTTTAAATGCCTCAATTAAAATACTTTTTAAATCATTTGTCTTCATAGTTGAGTTAAACTTAATTTTAGAAATAGTCCCTATTGTGATTTTGCTTGAGAATTTACTATATTAATTCCAGTTGCAATAACGTACTAAAATACGATTACCTACCTATATTTTAAATACCCAGGTACTGCATATTTACCGTCAATGAAGAGTCAAAATAAGCCATATCCATCTTGTATGAAAATAAAATGCACTAACTACAGATATCCAGATCGTACAAAAGCTTGTAAATACTTTTCTAGAACATTTCCCGCTTTTCAAAACAAGTAAATAGGCAACCGCGGATCCAGAGGGGGGGGGGGAGCTAGGGGGCTTTAGCCCCCTCCAGAAGGAGATTTTTTAACATTGCAGGGATACAGAGCGGCCATTTTCAATATGGCGGATTAACATTGTTAGCCCCCCCCCCAGAAAAAAATCCTGGATCCGCCGCTGTAAATAGGACATTATGTATTATGTATAAATAGGACATTTTACAATTTTCAAAAACATGTAAATAGAACATTTTGACCTTTTAAAAAACATGTAAATAGAGCATTTTGAAATTTTCAAAACCATATGTAAATAGAAAATTTTGACCTTTTAAAAAACATGTAAATAGAACATTTGACCTTTTCAAAAACATGTAAATACAACATTTTGACCTTTTCAAAAACATGTAAAAATAACAGTATACACTTTTCATAAAAAAAATTAATACAATATTCAGCACCTTTCAAAAACATGCAAATGAAACATTTGAAATTTTTGAAAAACTCGTAAATTACATTTTACGATTTTATGCATCTAACTAGTTCAAATTGTTTTTGACATGGCTCACTTTAATTTTATCTTAGCCTGGAAATAGTATGACGTTTTGATTCTTCACATCTTCACTCACCATATGCATCATTTTGGTTTGTAGTTTTGTAGCGTAATGGGTTTGACTTGCGGCTGTACAAGTGCCTACATGTGGTATACGTAGTATACGCTAATGTTAAGGTACTATTTGCTTGTCTACACTTGTATGCACTTACCTACGTGCAATTTTAGTTAAACTTACTGGTACTGGACTTACTGGTAGCTACAACGCTAAATAATTTATTTTATACAGCTTTTGATTCCAAAAATATTGAGATTTATTCCTAAAAGCAATGTATATGTTCTCGTATATGGTAGGAAATTAAAAGCGAATATAAAGTACCGTAAAGCTTCTAATAGAAGCCGGGTCTCTAATAGACGCCGGGTCTCTAATAGACGCCGGGTCTCTAATAGACGCCGGGGTTTTCCCATAAGCGGCAATGTTAATTTTTGCAGCTCAAACTTGGCATTTTCAATAGACGCCGGGGGCTTCTATTAGAAGCTTTACGGTATATATCACATTTAAAGATCGATGATTCAATCAAAGGTTGCGGGTCTTGTAGAAAATAATTTTTTTTTCCAACCGCATTAGCAGCAGTAATAACAGTTTCAACTTCAACCGCTTTGTTCTCTACTACCTTCTTATTATTCAATTTTTAACAGTGGGCTTTATTCATAAAATTAATATTGAGTCTCGCAAAATGCTTCTTTTTAATGTAAATTGAAAAACTAATTTGAAATCTGATGAAATCTAATATTAAGGTTGAAGTCCCGAGTATTAAAGTTATAATATAGTTTTTGCAAAAACATTCCAATTACCTAGTTAAAAAATAGTCTTAAATAAAATTTTCAAACAATTTATATTTCCTGATTTTGCATTGTAAAATGCTAAACGGATTTTGTAGAACAACTTTCCATGGACAAAATAGGGTAAAGAATGTATACCTAATACCTCTCATTAATATAAGAAGCAAGGCCGGATAATGTGGCCAGCGCAGGCAGCCTCCGCTGCCTGAGTTTTCAAAAAAAAACATATAAGTAGAACATTTTGCACTTTTCAAAAAACATGTAAATAGAACATTTTGCACTTTTCAAAAAACATGTAAATAGAACATTTTGCACTTTTCAAAAAACATATAAATAGAACATTTTGCACTTTTCAACAAACATGTAAATAGAACATTTTGCACTTTCTGAGTCAAGTAAAAACAAAATTTTAAACTTTTCTGAAACATGTAAATACAACATTTTGCACTTTTCAACAAACATGTAAATAGAACATTTTCGAGTTTTCAAAAATATGTAAAAAAGAAATATTTTGACTTTTAAAAAACATGCAAATAAATTCTTTCTGACATTTCAAAAACATGGAAATAAAATATTCAACACTTTTCTCAAAACATGTAAATAGAAAATTTTGCTTTACTCAAGAAAACCATCATTGAAATCAAAATAGTTTTTTTTGTGTGGAAATACATTGCTACCTAAAAGCAATTCCTTTTTTCGACCATGAGAAGCCAATAAGTTACATACGGCTCGTATCATAGCAGCTTAACTATGTTGCGGACAAACATCATACGAATTCAATTGAAATTGAAACCAATGCCTTGTGCAGATACATATATGTACACCCCAAGCCAAAATATTCAGAAAAAATAAGAGAATCGTTTTACTAACTCAATTGATTATTTTAATCCTAATTCGCAAAGTAAACAGTTGAAATGCCACGTATATTAAACTACTACTAATTTTACATTGGTCGTATACCAAACTTATATTTCATGAAAATTTTGATCATGCTGACTTGACATGAAAATAAAAACATACACCATAATAAATCTATAGACTTCCGTGGGAGACATTTCTAAACTCCAATTTGTTCTATCTAATTGAATTGAACTTTAAAACAAATATATCTACTAATTTAAAAATAACTAGATTTCTATTCTATCAAGCACGCATTACTTTTAGCCAGTGGAACTCTCCTCCGCAACATTATTAGGAGGATAGGAGAGACGTGTAGCATCAGTGGAAAAGGCGCAATAACTATAACTTCATATTTGAATTCCACTCTTAAAAGCTTGTTTCGTAAACCAGTGACATTTTAAAATTTCACGCTCGTCTTAATACGCTGGCGGCTAAAATAAGGAAAATGTGGTATAAAACTCCTGCAGTAGTGACGCTTCTGTCCTCCATTTGGAAGCCAATCAAACAGGTGATGTCGACCTTGTTTGTCATCAAAGCAGTGAAGCGCTCGCAACATAACATTATAAATACAGATGAATTTGTGGGCATTCAAAAAAAAGGCGTCCAACTGGGGCAGCTATGTGCGATGCACCCACTAGTATGGAATGACAGGACTCAACTACCTGCGCTAGCATCAAAAAAATGCGATAAAACAAGACAAAAATGTTGGCACATCAACATTTTGATTGGAGTAACTTACTACGTGTTTGTACTCTGCCGTTCGGTGCAAATTCAGATGAGCCAAAATGCAGGTTCGTTCGCAAAGACATACTCTGTAGGCATGCTATGGTTCTACTCGATTGGACCACTGAATAGTATTGCACTGATTACAAAAGGTCACTTAATCGCCGGATTTGTTGCAGATTATACGATTCTGTGTGAACACATGCAACGTAAGATATTATTAAGTTTTTCTGTATACAATTTTGTTAGTCCCAACATACAAAAAAAATACTTAAAATTCAACATATTTTTACAGGTGAGTTTTTTCTTAGCCAAGCTACGACGCCCATGGTGATAGGACTAGCCAGCAAATTTTTCAAAGGAATCTTTTATGCGGCTTGGGGCCTTGTGTGTTGTGGTCTCGCTTACGTTGCTGCTCACCCAAGATCACCAGATTTAATTTTTTCCATGTTATTGAGTTCGAATTCTGGAAATGTATTTTGGATGATCTACAGCCATAACTGGATCGAATTGGCTCTAGTCATAGCATCTGTCATATTTCAAGTCTACGTGATTCTCCAAATGTATGCATCCAGCCTTGTGATGATCAACACACTAATTCCAGCTGAATTTGTCGGCTGGGTATATGTAATGAGCTCAGGTATAGACTCTGGCATTTTAAACAATCATATAGTACCTACTTGATTTTATAGCTTTATGCATAAAGAACGTGCTTAATTTGTAAATTTTAATTCGCACGCAGAAGCTGCGTGTTTTAAACTTTTTTTAAATTTGTTACAATATTTCAGCATACAATTGTAACTAATGTGTCAAAATTTATTCAGCAGCTCTCGGCATCACAGTATTTCTAAAGACAGACTAAGGACGTGGAAAAACAGAATTAATGTTTATCAGCAACTAACTGTTTTGAACGGGAAGATACACGAAATTGCTGGGTTCCCTGTAGCATACAACAAAACTATTGGTGTATCCATTGTAATTTTTGCTACATATTCGATGCTATCATTCACTGGGATTAAAGCCATTGGAGCCGGGGCGATGGCTGCAGGAGCCTGTTTGTATGTCACAACCTTGTTCTACTCTATTGCGGCAGTATTTCATAGTTCGGGGGCTCTGTCAGAAGAGTGGAAGCAGGAAGTTGGCAACGTAGCCCCGGCACGGCGTCACCGTCTCAAGAAGGTACTGGCAACACTGCGTCCTCTCAAATTTAAAATGTTTGGTGGATGCTATCATGTTGACAAACACATGATCGCGACAATGCATCATAGTATGCTTGAGTCACTCGTGAGTGCACTTATGGTGCGAAATGTGTCTCTTTTCAAGCCACAGGTTTGACTCTGTCACAATAATTATGTCTGCCTTAATAAGTAAATACATGTACTTGTACTACTTACCTGTAACTGTACTGCGATGTAGAATTATCAAAGCTTCAATATAAAATTGGACAGTTAAAGTTAATTATAGCTAAAAAAAATATTAAATAAATAATTTTAAATTTTCAAAGGATTTTATATGTTTTATTTTGAGAAAAATTCAAATAATTACAATTTCCACGTTTCAACAAAAATGTAAGTAAAACATTTTTGCAAATTTTCAGAGACTCGTAATCATAATTTTTCACGCATTACATTCAGCCACATTGGAGGATTTTTTTTGACATAGCTCATTGTAATAATTGTAATTCTACCTTAAGTAAGTTTTTGAGATTTTAAGTAGATCCAACCTGTACATTTTGTTTGATTTTTTTTTGTTTTGTAGGTTTTATTCAAATGTCAAATTAATTAATACACAGTTATTATTATTTAATTAGTTGTTTTAATTGCATAATTTATTACAAGACGATTTGAATAAACCATACTAAACATAAGAATAAAAGAACGATCATCATTCTGAAACTAGGAAGAAAATGTCCGGAGGGGAAAATGTCGGTATGACATATCCGTACATACATACATGTCGTGAAGTTTAGTCCATTGGACTAAAGAAATCACGACGTAACACTATAATAATTCATGCATAGCTAAAACAACTCAGAAGCGACATGCCAAAATAATATAAAAAAGTTTTAAACACACGAATACGAAACCGAAAAAGTAAAGAAATAATTTGAGTATTACTGAAATATTTTGGCTGTCTGAGGTCATAAAGCTAATTGACAAATTGCAAAATCAATAATATCATCAATATAATATTATATAATGATTTCCATAACCCGTATTATTGAATTACACATAAAATAAACCTATTTTTGTCAAATTGAAATTATTAAACTTGGAATTAAAATGACGAATTTCCCTGAATCACAAATATCATTACTCACGATCAGTATTTTATTCAGTATTTTCAAGTTTTTAAAGCAGAGCAAAATAATAATTTATTATAATATATGTATAAACAATAATCATATTGCAAATTGGAAGCCTCGAAATTATATCGCTGAAATAATATGACCTTAAAACTATAATAGAAAATGTATTATATTCTGTGATGTCGCAAATCGTTTGTGAAGAAACAAAATGACTCATATTCAATTTAAGCAGCTACAATCAAAATGAGCTATGTCATAAAAAAAAGTTAGAAACATGCGTAAAATATTAATTAGGAGTGTTTAAAATGTGTAACATGTTTTATTTATATGCTTTTTAAACAGTGTAAAATGTTCTATTTGCATGTTTTTGAAAAGTGTAAAATGTTCGATTTACATATTTTTGAAAAAGTGTAAAATTTTATATTTACATATTTTTAAAAGTGTAAAATGTTCTATTTGCATATTTTTGAAAAAGTGTAAAATTTTCTATTTACATATTTTTGAAAAAGTGTAAAATTTTCTATTTACATATTTTTGAAAAAGTGTAAAATGTTCTATTTACATATTTTTAAAAGTGTAAAATGTTCTATTTACATATTTTTAAAGTGTAAAATGTTCTACTTACATGTTTTCGAAAAGGTGCAAAATATTCTATTTACATATTTTTGAAAAAGTGTAAAATATTCTATTTACATATTTTTGAAAAAGTGTAAAATATTTTAGTTACATATTTTAAAAAGTATAAAATGTTCTATGTACATATTTTTGAAAAGTATAAAATCTTCTATTTGCATATTTTTTAAAAGTGTGTAATATATTCAATTTAAATGCTTTCAAGACAAGTTTCAATATTTTTGTAGATAGTGGATATTGTTTTTAGGTACAAATGGATATGGGACATTTTGGTTCTTCACAGGCGATATTGTGTTTGAATTTAATAGATTTGAAATTAAACCTTTAGCCTTTAGAAAATATGACCGCTACGAAATGTAATACGTTTAAATATAGAAATCCTTTTGTCCTTTAAATGTAAAATCGATAGTAGACCACAGTGCTAGAACAAGATCCAGACCCAGACCCAGACAGAACTAGCCACAGTCATGAAGTCATGACATTGTAGCCACTTATTGTCTCATCCAAGGGCAAGGGTAAAGCAGTGGCTAAAGGAACTTCTTTCTAACTTTAAAATATATCTTGTCAGAGCGCTTAGTCCATATTTGTCAATGGTACACGCAGGGTTCCTCACAAATGATCTTCGGTTAAAGCCTAAAAAATCCAATATTGTCTTATATAGTCTGCTATATAAAGTTATCAGTCAGTGAGAAATTCAAAATAAATTATCAATAAAATATTAAAACTTATAAAAAAAATATATAAAGCTTAAGCATGTCATTTAGACGGCTATTTGAAATTAGAATACAGTATCTATCCTCAGTAGCACTTCACACCCTATCCACACCTTGGTACTGGAATTCCAGAACTAATCTTCTGGAAACCATTCGAAGTCCAGTCTATATTTTCCTCCGACAAATCCTAGCACTGTACCTCATCCTCATAGAAGCCTGGTACATTTATGCTTTCCTACGAAGGATTCTCGAAAATAACGAAAATCCCTTTAATATCCTTGTGAGCATATGGAACGTACTCCTGAGTGCAATAGTAGTATTTGCATGTATCCAATCCCATCACAAGCAGGAAGACAGCTTACTTTTAACTAATCAATTACTCAATTTTAACAAACGATATGAAGGATTATTATTCCCAGGCATCACACACCAGTGCACACTTCTGACTACACTGAATACACTCACGCACATTGGAATAGTAACACAGTACCTACAAGTCATTTTCCTCTCCGCATGTTACATGTATGACCCTGGGCACCCGAGATATTTTTTCAATGTAATTTTTGGTAATGTCCAAAATTTTAATCCTTTCGCCAGATGCCTTTTTTCAGTGGCACAGTGTTTTATTAATGCTCACGGAGCTTTCCATTGGAATGACCTCTATGTGTTCTATATGTATTTATTTGTCACACAATTCTGGCTCATGAAACTGAGGTAATTAAACTTTATTTATTTAAAGAATCAGGGCCGGATAATTCGGCCAGCACAGGCATAAAAAGGCTGCCTCAATTTTTAAAAAACATGCAAATAAAATATTTTAAATTTTTCAAAAACAGGCAAATAAATAATTTTGTACATTTCAACAAGATGTAAAAAAAACATTTTTTCACTTTTCTTAAAACAGGTGAATAGAACATTTTGCAATTATTCAAAAATATGTAAAAAGAATATTTTGACTTTTTAAAACCATGCAAATAAAATTTTTTGTACATTTCAAAAACATGCAAAAAAACACTTCACTTTTCTTAAAAACAGGCAAATAGAACATTTTGCACTTTTCTGAATCAAGTAAAAAGAACATTTTGCACTTTTCTAAGACATTGAAATACAACATTTTGCACTTTTCTGAATCAAGTAAAACCATTTTTCACTTTTCTATAAAAATGTAAGTAGAACATTTTGCAATTTTCTAAGACATGTAAATACAACATTTTGCACTTTTCTGAATCAAGTAAAAAACATTCTTCACTTTTCTATAAAAATGTAAATAGAACGTTTTGAAATTTTCTAAAAACATAATAATATAAATACAGCATAAAATTAAAATAGTGGTTTTTGCATGGAATCAAACTGCTGCCTAAAAGTAATTCCTTCGTCCGGCCCTGTAAAGTATTAATTAATTATTATACCTATACAAATTGATGAGTTTTTTTTGGGCAAAGATTTTTTAGGCAACTCTCCAATTAATGAATTACTTTACAAATTTTACAGTGCGGTCCGTAGTTTAGAATATACTCATCGCCCGGTTGTAAAGCCTTTAAGAACGCTGGAAATTTATCAAGAGCTCCGACTCATGAACCAGTTTTTTAATGAAATCATGAACCCTTGGATCAGCATTAGTGTCCAGGGTATTGTCTGCTTTGCAGCGACAGCATCCTCATTTTTAACTTGTTTCTTGATTGCAAATAGTGGATACTCCATGAATGGAGGCTCCAATCATAATGGAAACTATTGGGGTTGGGAATTACTCGTTGCAATTCAACCAGTTGCAAATAGTGCTATGATTGCAGTCATAACTCTGCTCTACTTTGTAATTGCCGTCACTAAAATGTATGATGTGACCAAATTTTCAAAAATATTTCTCCAGTGTTGGAAAACACACCCAGACAAAACGTTCCGTCAACTTGTCCACTCGTATCCTGTCCTTCATATTCGAGTGGGAATTTACCATATCCAGCGCATCTCCTGCTACATGTTCCTCCTGTGGATGTCTAAAACTGTTTTCAAACTACTGGTCACCGTCAACTATGAACTCAAAAATTACGCCCTTGTTTAAAGGCATGATTAACATCAAGACTTTGAAACATAATATTGGGGTAACATAATAGTAAATTTATATAAATAACAATCACCATAAAAAAACAGCAGTACAACTTTAGAGCCATTACAATTGGTAGAAATAAACATTCAAAATGACCAACATCCATCTTTTCTGAAAATGAATTGCACTAACTACAGATCAAGATCGCATATAAAAGCTAGTGTAAGCGAACTGAAACGTATACATATTCAGAACATTTTGCGATTTTCAAAAACAAGTAAATGAAACATTTTGCACTTTTAAAAAAGTAAGTCGTCCATTTCAGACTATTCAACCACACGTATACAGAGCTTAATACACTTTATAAAAACTCCGCTCGCCAAATAAAGAATCTACGCAATTAACGACTATAATACGTTTATAATTAAAAATTTGAGTTAGCTTTAATAAGAACAAAAATTCAATGCGCAAAACATTATGAAACATTAAGAAATATACCACACAGAGTACAGAACAACAAATAGTACGCCCTTGAACACTTAACGGGACTTAGGAATGCTCTATAGGGGTACTCTACGATTTCCTACAAGATCGTAAAGAAAAAGCAGAAAACTGCTTAGGTTCGCAGCAAGGCTATTAGAATTTTGCACAGTAACTTACTGGTCTTCTTCGCTTAGTTGAGTCTGAGAGTACGCATTTTTGTTAATACATAGATGTGAACAAAAACGCGAAAGAATTAGAAGATTTTTCCAAATTTTACTAAACTGAAGAATTTTTAGTATTTAATTGCCAACAACTTAGAATATTGTTTGCAATACACGCGTCACACTTAAAAAAACATAAGATCATTTACGAATATCTCACATAGTCACACACTTTATTTCTGTCTCACCCTAGTAAGGGACTCACACCCATAGCCCCGATTACAGAATTACCCCATTGTTGTATTCCAAGATAACTAGAAAAGGTATAGGTAATCTTATACTTTTCAAACATTATAGTCTGTTAACATAGATATTAGTCAAATCACTAAACATTAGGTTTAAGTGAGATAAAGTTAAGTTAATATTACTTTTTTATTGTGTTAATTGTGTTTCACTTTTGTTCTTGTTAAATAAAGAGATCTGATGCGTAAATACTAACTCACTAAATGTGTGTTATTTAAGTACCACATTGTGTTTACCCCGCCTCTTTACTAAAGTGTGTCCTTGCCGACCCTTTTTAACAATTGGGCATAACCGTACATAAATATTAGCAATATTTCCGGAAGGTACCATTCCTATGACATATACTAGATCCGTAATCTGTAGACGTCCGAGAATTACTTTATGATAAGGATGCGGTGGTTATCGGTGGCTTAAATTGCATAATGACAACTGTGTATGTAATAAGAAGGCTAACCATCTAAAACCAAACATACACACACACAATGTGATAATTATTAATTTTTGTACTGTATGAATATAAATATATCATTTGCCTTATTAAATACGTAAAACGTAAATACGTTAAATGTAACTAAGCATAGTATATTAAAGTATATTTTAATAAAAAAAACAACGTACGCTAGCCACAAACGAATAAGAGACAGTGAACAAGTTTAAGCCTCTGAAGCCAATAGTGTCCTGAGAATACAATTGCGATGCAAAAATCACCAGTTTGCGTACTTCGTTTTCGAAACTTTTGCCAGATCTCACTTCAGTTTCTGTCCTGGTTTCTTGACCGAGTTTCTCCACATGCCTTATTATCTTGTCCGACTTGGACTGTGACGCTAACGGTTGCGTGCACATATTTTCCACTCCTTCACTCACTGAGTGTGCCTATATTTACCCACATAATAACATAACTAATACGGAAATAATTATTGCCTTATTTGGGTCACTGAAATTAACGTCTTATTGTTATCGTTCAGTGACTATAAATAAAATTAGGGATGGTCTGCAAATGACGTCATTCAAAATTCCTATTTTTAGGATCCTATATATGACCCCTGTCCCTGTCATGATCATCACCTCGTGAGACAGTCAAATTTGCCTGATAGTACTAGACAGATTGATAAGAAATTGCCAAATTACCTGAGTACACACAGCTGCTGTAATGAGCAGGACGACAATATTCCGGCAGAGTAAAATGGCAAAGCCAGCACAGACTATCCAATCCCCATGTGACCAAAGAAAACTGTTAATGATGAAGCAGGCGTGGAGAAAGGAGAGACAAATACTCATGAACGTGAGGGGGGACAGGAAATCATTGAAGGCACGCATCAGTTTTGACGCAGCCATGTGCACTTCCAATATCTATAATAGCATCCATTCAATTTTATATATAATTATTCCACAATAAAGCTACAAGTTACGTATTGTCGGTGAAAACTCATTCTGTCGTAAGTCCATACGATTCTTAAAGCCATTCTGTCGCCAGTCCATTCAATTCGTAGCTGCCAACGATGTCTCTTTCGCGTTTTCCTATACATTAGGTGGAGGTGCGATGATACTGATTGTGTTTTATACTCATGACGCACACTAAGGGGTCGTCCACAAAAGGCGTAATAAAAATTCCATTCCTAGAGCATTTTGCGCTTTTCAAAAACATGTTAGTAGGACATTTTACACTTTTAAAAAGCATGTGAATAAAACATTTTACACTTTTGAAGAGCATGTAAATAGAACATTTTACACTTTTGAAAAACATGTAAATAGAACATTTTACACTTTTGAAAAACATGTAAATAGAACATTTTACACTTTTCAAAAACATGTAAATAGAACATTTTAGACTTTTGAAAAGCATGTAAATAGGACATTTTAGACTTTTGAAAAGCATGTAAATACAACATTTTACACTTTTGAAAAGTATGTAAATAGAACACTTTATACTTTTGAAAAGCCTAGGATTTATCTCCCCATTGTACCGAAGACTCACAGGTCTCGGAATATCATCGGACACTGCCGAGGGATCCTAATAGAAACTACTAATCTCACCGGTAATTCCACGTAACAGTTAGATACCTACCTACCTCTTTTCATTCTTTGTGATTCTTTTTCTCACTCGTCTCCGTCCGTGAACATATTAGGTAATATAAAGTTTGTGTTAATTGAAGTGATTGAAGGAAACTGCGCTTATAATTATGTTCCTCCTTAATTCATAATAATCAAAAGTTTCTCGTTTGTTTTCCATAACTTGGCTTTTATTTACAGTCACATATAGATATATATATATTTCTTAATATAAATATTTAATATAATAAACTATAGCATAAAACAAAATTGTACTTCTATGAGATTTTGAGCCCCGGATCCGCTCCGTTCCCTCACCTCTAAGCGTATAACTATTTAGTGACTATGACTATGCCTATGAGTTGCTCAGAATTGACAATTAAATTAGACCATAGCACTGGTATTTATCTAAGGCCGAAGCCATTGGTGGAATTTATTCAAATTCCCGAAATACCAGCACGTAGTCTAACTTGCATGTAATTAAGCGAGACTAATGAACCTACTCACAAAATACCAGAGATGTTCCAGCAGTTGCTGATAGTGCTATTAGCTGGGGTCAACGTGCCTGGACGAGATCGCGATTATTCTTAAATAACTTCAGTGAAGCAGCAATGTGTATGCAACCACATTGCCTCAACACCGAAGTTACATAATCTTCCTACTTGTAAGTTCCCACAATATGTTAAAACAGCTTTGATATGTAGATATACGCTATCTTAAATACCAAAAGTTGTCCAAGGTGAAGATAAGAAACCTCAGCGACACAGCCCTGACACGCTAATCCCACAACTGCAAGGTAGACTCGCGAACGGTATGTTCAAGTCAAAAACCAAATTGGAAAAAAGACACTGACACTATAATATTTTTGACACATAATAAATTGTTTAGCTAATAGTTTATCATATCATATACCTCCCATGTTTAGCCACAATTAATTATTAGCTTTTGAATTATAGGTATAGATATGTGTACGCTGTATGGTCAATCGTCAATGGTCAAATGCTCGCTCCCGGTTCCTCGCCCAACATTGTTTCAATATTTTCAACTCTAATCAGACAAATCCTGAAGAAACTAGAAGTTTAATTTATTTATTACAAATACAAAACTATAGTGAACATTGCCTCTAGAATTTAATATAATATTCATAATAAATAATTATACTATACACACTATAATCCTATAAGTGCAAGTGGAACCGCAAAATTGTCAGCTATGGATATAAACATAAACAAGAACCAAGAGCGCCAGGCGGTCGAGACGCAGACACATACTACATCACAAGCAGACGGGCCAACGCACAATAACATAGGCGCGCAAGTGAAAGCAAAAACACAAATGCATTCACAACCGGAAGTAAATCTGGGGCTTCAAAGAACGAGTGTTGTATTTCGACATTTCATCAATTGCCTCTGTATTTTGTCTCCCATATGTAAGTATCTATAGTTTTAGTTTTACTTATATTTAATTTTTTGGTATCCGTAATTTGTTTCGTCCATGCAAAATTCCATGGCGCTTTCTCGTGTTGACATGTTGTTATTTCCGCTTCGAAAATGTATTTCGCTTGCGTCTATTATGTAAGAAGAACAACTGTCTTCCGTACTGTAAATATATATCAATCAATGACATTATTCCCAATAATGTCAATAGTTGTGCTCACTGCTCACGTATTAGTATTAATTTATGAATACAAGTAATAAAAAATGTGTGCCTAGACATTAATATTTTTTGAAATCAGGATGTGTTCACATTCATAGCTGCTCAAAATTATTACGTTAGTCAATATGTATAGTCAACTCGTTCTGTTTCTTTCTTATAATAATGTTGTATATAGGTAATTTAATAACTCACGCAATTAACTACTAACATTGCAGTACTAATTTTTGGATCAACTGTGAATTGGTAATATTACAAAGTAAAATAGACGCAATATAATCATTTGGGATAAAACAATAATTTCAATTTATTTATTTTGTCATTGCCATAATAGTATAACCTTGATGATTCTACAAATCCGTATCGTTTTTAAAGAACGGAGCTGAAAGTACAAGTATAGGTAGTTCTGACTATAATATAAGATATATCCCTATCAATTATATAGATTATTAATCACAGTAGTTTTTAACGGCTGCTAATAATAACCATTAGGGCTTTCGGGCCTAAGCGCTACTAGGATGGGTCTTGATCGATACGCCTTGTAAAAAAATACATAATTACTGGACTTAATGTCAATGTTAGTTATTGCCAGGGCCGGATATAATGCGGTCAGCGCAGGCAGCGCAGGCCCCGCTGCTTGAATTTTCAAAAAACATGTAAATGGGACATTTTGCAGATTTCAAAACTTTTCCAAAAGAATATTTTGACTTTTCAAAAACATGTAAATTAAAGTTTTTGTACATTTTAAAAACATGGAAGTAAAACATTTTGCACTTTTCTGAATAAAGTAAACTGAACATTCTAAGCTTTTCTAAAGCATGTAAATAGAACATGTCTGGCACTTTTCTGAATCAAGTAAAAAAAACATTGTGAACTTTTCTAAAAACATGTAAATACAACATTTTGCTTTACCAAAGAAAACCTTTAATAAAATCAAAATGGTGGTTTTTTTATGGATACAAATTGCTGCCTGAAACCAATTCCTTCGTCCGGCCTCGGTTTTTAGATGCTGAGCAAGCATCTATTGGTCTGGTGTTTTTAGATGCTGAGCAAGCATCTATTGGTCTGGTGTTTGCTGTCTGTCTGTCTGTCTGTCACAGTGTCAGTTGGTCGCACGCTACAGGTCGCATTTTTGAAGATTTTATATTGAAACCTTTTTTAATCGCCCAGAAAAGCGAGGGAGAAGTGCTGTATAGTTTTTGGTTATTATTTAATTTATAGTTTCTTCGCAATTAGCAGTTAAACCGACCAAGAATTAAATCAATGTTTCAAGATAAAAAAAAAAGGGCTGATAATACATTGAAGGTACATATGGAGCTGAGAACTTGTCAAGTTTCGCCGTTAGAAATACACATGGAAAGTTTTCACTAATATCCATTACAAGTAAATGTACTGCTGACATAAGTACGTTTACAGGGCAGACTGGTATAGTGGTCGTTGGTTTGACACTGCAATGTAAAATTAGAAAATATGCGTTCTCATGACGGGGGTCGACTCTTCGAATACCAGCTCAGGCATTCGGAATTCTCCTTCCTCATCATTTTACAGACGATAACAATGCAGCCTAGGGATCGTCCATAAATGACGTCATACAAATTTTACTATTTTAGGGATCCCCACTGTCATAAGTATAAAAATTCGGTTGACATATATCCTTCACATAGCATTTTACAAGTATGCATGCAGAGATCTTCCATAAATGACGTCATATAAATTTTTACTATTTTAGGGATCCCCACTGTCACAAGTTTGGAAATTCGGTTGACATAATATATCCTTAACATAGGATTTTACTAGTATGCATGCGGGGATCATCCATGAATGACGTCATAAAAATTTATACTATTTTTGGGATCCCCACTTTCATGAGTTTAGAAATTCGGTTGATATATGACATATGACATAGGATTTTACTAGTATGCATGCAGGGATCGTCCATAAATGACGTTATACAAATTTTACTATTTTTGGGATCGTTACTGTCAATAGTTCAGAAATTCGGTTGACATATATCCTTAACATAGGATTTTACTAGTATGCATGCAGGGATCGTCCAAAAATGATGTCATGCAAATTTTACTTTTTTAGGGATCCCTACTGTCATAGGTTTAGAAATTAGGTTCACATATATCCTTAGCATAAGATTTTACTAGTATGCATGCAGGGTTTGTCTATAAAGGGCGTCATACAAATTTTACCGTTTTAGAAATTCACATGCCTTTAGTTCTAAAATTAAGTTAACTTATATACTTAACATTGAATTTTCAAGCTTACATACGGGGATCGTCCGTAAATGACGTCATTCAAATTTTACTATTTTAGAGATCCCCACTGTAATTAGTTCAGAAATTAGGTGGACGTATGACCTCAACATATGATTTTTTTAGTATTCATACGGAAATCGTTCATAGATGGCGTTGTTTAAATATTATTATTTCAAGTATCCCGCCTGTCTTTAGTTTTAAAATGAGGTAAACGGGTACCCATATTATGGAATGCCTCCAGTATTCATACTGGGATCTTCCATAAATGACGTCATCTAAATATCACTATTTTAGGGTTCCACTCTGCATTTGTTTAAAAATTAGGCAAACAGATACTTTGAACGCAGGGGTGTTACAAGAACACATACACAGATCGTTTATAAATACTTTTATCTAAGTATTATTATTTTTTTAACTGCTTGCAACGTACATTCTTAAATGGCTTATTGGTGGTAGAGGAGGCTCTATAAATGACGTTATTTGTGAATTAGGCAATTCTTACAAATTTTCCAGCTATATTTAACTGCATGCCACGTACTTCCATATATGGCTTATTGATGGTAGAAGAGCCTCTATAAATGACGTCATTTGTAAATAGTGCAATTTGTCAACATTATTCAGCTATATTTAACTACATGCTACGCACATTAGTATATGGCTTATTGATGGTAGGGGAGCTTCCATAAATCTAATATCATCTTTTAGCGTAACATAAATTGTGTTGCGCATTTGTTGAAGCTCAGCATCTACTTCGGGCCCGCCCCCGGTCGACAAATCCGGCGCGAAGCGCCGGATTTTTGTTTTTGCATGGCTAATTTATTACTACTGTGCTGTGGGAAGAAAGGTGCAAGAAAGTCATTGGTAGGCTTTATTGCCAACTCCATGCAGAACACAATATTAGCATTGATCATTTGGAGCGAAGGGACTAAAGTAGGGTCTTTAATTTTAATAATTATCTCAATGTTATCCCGAGCATACTGCATGATTTTAAATGCCTCGTCCATGGTCTTTGTCACAACAAGCGCATTCTGCTCCATAGGGAGATCTGGAGAAAGTGATCTCTCATCCCTCCAATGAAAATAGAAGATGATTCACAACTTCGCTATCAGCTCGAGCATAAAGGCTTTGAACAAAATTAAATGACTCGGCTGGGAATTCGAAGTCTCTTAATAAGTCGTAAGTGAGACCAAATCCATAATAATAGCTTATGTAACAATAGTAAGCACCATCCTGGAATAAAAGCGCGAAAATTTATCAAAGTCTTCATTGTCGGTTTCGGTTCGGGTTCGGATATCGGTCTGATTTTGATTTGATTTAGAAATATTATGTAGTAGCCTATTTTGAACTGACTGAATTTTTTCTAATTTGGCAGCGCTTAGATGTTCAAGCTGTTCCAGTAAAAAAATTAAAGTACAATAAAATGTATTAATATATCATTAAATTATGGTTTTATTTCTGAGAATTAATTTTTGTGAACTTGTTTCATTAGCTTGAAGTGAGGCTAACATTCTAATTAAATTACAATAGTAATATATAGTTTGATATTTTCACGCCCTAGATCACCTATAATAATATCTTTTGTGAACAATCGAAATGACCCATATGCCTATATCCATAATTTAAGCTTAAAATACAAAATGCACTAGCTACACAAAGCTGATTAAAATATCAAATGTTTTTGAAAGCATTTAAATATCACATTTTACGCATTTCAAAAACATACTATGTATAATAGAAGATGCTGTAAACTTAAAAAATACAAGTAAATAATATTTTACACATTTCAAAAACAGGCAAATAGAACATTTAAAACATTTCAAAAGCTTGTGAATATAACATTCGACACTTTTTTAAAACATGGAAATAGAACAATTTACACTTTTTCAAAAGCTAGTAAATGAAACATTTTGCACTTTTTTAAAAACACCTAATTAGCATTTTCGCATCCGTCTCATTTAATTTAATGTTGGCATATAGCTCGCAGTTTAATTCGAGCTAAAATAAGAAATGGGCCGTTTTGATTCTTCACATGCGATATAATTATGTACTACGATTACGTACGTTTGCTTAAAATCCTTTTTCGGTCTTGATAAAAATCCGTATTATCACCAATACGAGGATCTCCGTCACCAGTACCGGTACCCGTACCGGTACCGGCTTGAGGAGAAGCTACTGTTACTGCAATAACAGACATGGATACAAACAGAGCCAATGCCCATGTCAAACTATTCAGCCCTTTCATTATCTTAAAATTTAATAGTTTGAAACACTTTTTAATTTATTACACTCAGAAGAAAGCAAACTTGGAAAAATAGTTTCGAAAATTATATCTATGCCTACAGCTTGGTCTATCAACAATCTTTCAACAACAACTTGGTTGCTTTTAATTGTATCTTGTCTCCTCGTCCCACCTCCTGCATCCTGCACCTGCGGCCATGAGATTTATTAAATACTGATTTTGCACCTCTCTGATATCTACAAACTGACATCGCATGGGTAATAATAATCGTCAAGTGGATATTGGATAATTAATGTTAACGTTTATATTCGATTTAATTTTCTTATCTTTTAATATGCATGCACCAGCCTTTATAACTGTGTATAACTATACTGACGCAATTAAACATTACATTCGTGAGTATATATGAGCTTATAAGCTAAATTGAGCATAATATACTTGATTACTTAAAATTTTGCTTTGATGAACGTATTCCGTTTTTCCAATTTGCCAATTTTGCATTTTAAATTCAATTTATTTATATTTGGTATTTGCCATAAAATAATTTTGATAAACCGTTTCGCATGTTTAATTTTGTGTATTATATTTTTTAACGACCCCCATTAAAACGGTTGTAAATAATTAAAGGAAAAATATACCTACCTATTTAAAAAATACATTTTCAAGAGAGATAAATTCGTACATTTAAAATTTACATACGTTGACTTGGTAAAAATTTATCGAGAAAGTTTAGTGTTGGTCTTATAGCTTTTTCCATATCGTACTGAGCATCTAGTCTAATTACTTTGGCTGGTTCCAGTAGAGTTGGATCACCTCTCTCAATTATAGCCTCAGCCTTGATTTGTCCAACATCTAGAATGTTGTAAGATTCATCAATCACCGCGATCACAATAGTGGCAATTCGTTCCATGGGGAGATCTTGAGAGACGACACTCATTGATGCAACAATGTTAGCAAACACTTGATCGTCCACATTCAAAAAAATTTGTTTTACTTCGGCATACAGTGTAGAGTTGAAATCGTTCAGCTCGAGTAATTTATAAGTTCTCAAGAAACCAAAGTAGTAGCCCTCGGAGAAGTAGGCAAGGCCAGTTGTGAAAAGTTCAAAGAATGTGTCATAGTCGGATTCGGATGCTGTGGGGATGATTGCGAGATCTGATTGGGGGTTAGCATTCAGTTTGCTTGATATTAATTCATCTAACTGAGCCCCTAAATCAGTTATATATATATATAGGGGTATTAAAAAAATTATTGTAAACGGAAATTCAAGTCTCAATACAATTTTTGAATCGTTATATATTTCAATGAATATAGCTTAACTTACCAAATTTTTGATGTCTAATTTGAATTGGATTTTTCTCTGTCATGGTACGTTGACCTTTGGGCAGGACCAAAGCTCCAGCCCCTGCGACCATGACTGTGAGAGACACAACGTTCAAAACCACTTGAAAGTTAGGCAGTAAAAATTTCATTGCGATTTTTATTTCAGCAATTTAAAATGCAAGTTATTTTTTCATTTATAGTACCAAATTAAATTGGGAATGCAAAACGGTGTGTTGTTCCCAAGTGCTGTAGGAGTGTGATTTAGTTTGGCAAAACTTAGAAATAGTAGTAGTAGTAGTAGTTGATTCTGCCCTTATAATCAGTGATAGAGTTCCTATAATCCTAATTAAATTTAAAAGGTATAGCTATAAATGCTCATGGAGTTAATCATAATGATGATTGACGTCAGTTGTCAGTGGACATGAGATTACATTCATTAAAGGGGATTTAATTATCACGCAATCAAGTATAACTAATTTTGCCAATAGACAGCTGACAGTTGGCACTACTATATGGAGGTTTAAAGTGTGATTTGAATAAAAAAAAACCTTATCACAGTAGGTACGCATTTTAATGAAGTTTAATCTGCTAGTATAATGATGTAGGATGATGTAATTGTAAAGGAGATGTCATTCGTGAATGTTTTTTCACATGCGCTGATTTTGCGCTTCCCGGGCCATTGATTGTGACGTTGTTTTCATTTGCGCTGCTAAATCCACGAGGTCTGGTGATTTCGTTTGTGATGTAGTTTTCATTTGTGAAGCTAAATTTGCGCGCTCTGGTACAGCCGTACAGCTCTTTGTACATTTAGAACTTGTGCGCCTACATTCCCGCGCCCTGGTAACTTATTTTGGGGCGTAATTTCCCTTTCCGCTTCAAAGTTTGCACACCCTTGTGACTTTATTTGTGTTGTTGCCTTCATTTGCGCGCACATGTTATTGCACGTTAGTCTGTCTGCATGTGATGTACCTAGTATGTATCTGCGTCTCGACCGCCTGGCGCTCTTGGTTCTTTTTTAGATGCTGAGCATCTATAGGAATGGCTATGTCCGTCCGTCTGTCTGTCTGTCGATGTGTGATTTTTTGTCGTGCTCCACAGGTCACAGTTTTCAATTTAATTTTTTCAAATAAATTTTAAATGATGGTGAATGCGATGGAATAGAACCCTATTGTTTTTGGAATTAAACGGATTTACCAGTTTCTCACAATTAACGATATAATGAACCAACTTTTTTGCATTAAAATGCATGCAGGAAAAACGGGTCTTTGGCAAGACTTTACATGCATTTCAATTTCAATACTTGCCACTGAAGCTAAGTAGGTAGGTACATGCGCCGCACGTTCCATATACCTGACATTCAGTGGATATTCGTACCATAGAAAACTTCCGATTAACATAGGATTTTACTAGTAGGGATGCAGGGATCGTCCATAAATTACGTCAAACAAATGTTACAATTTTAGGGACCCCCGCTGTTATAAGTTTAAAAATTAGCTTAAAATATATCCTTAGCATAGAATTTCACTATTATGCATGCAGGGATGGCCCATAAATTACGTCATACAAATTTTACCATTTTAGGGATCCCCACTGTCAAAAGTTCAAAAATTAGGTTGACATGTATCCTTAACATAGGATTTTACTAGTGTGCATGCAGAGATCGTCCGTAAAGGACGTCATACAAATTTTAGCATTTTAGGGACTTCGACTGTCATTAGTTCAAAAATTAAAATTACGTAACACAAATTTTATCATTTTAGGGATCCCTACTGTCATTATTTCAGGAATAAGGTTGACATGTATCTCTAACATAGGATTTTACTATTAGGTTTACAGGATTCGTCCCTGAATGACGTCATACAAATTTAACGATTTTAGTGCCCCCCACTGTCATTAGCTCGAAAATCAGGTTGACATATAACCTCAACATAGGATTTTACTAGTATGCATGCAGGGATCGTCCATAAATGACGTCATATAAATTTTACTATTTCAGAAATCCCCACTGTCATAAGGTTAGAAATAAGGTTGACATATATCCTTAGCATAAGATTTTACTACCACGCATGCAGGGTTTGTCTATAAAGGGCGTCGCACAAATTTTACCATTTAAGAGATTTTCATGCTTTTAGTTCGAAAATTAAGTTAACCTATATCCTTAACAATAAATTTTTGAAGCTTACGTACAGCGATCGTCCGTAAATGACGTCATTCAAATTTTACTGTTTTAGGGATCCCCACTGTAATTAGTTCAGAAATTAGGTGTGCGTTTGTCCTCAACATATGATTTTACTACTTAGATAGGGAGATCGTTCATAGATGGCGTTGCTTAAATATTACTATTTTAAGTACCCCGGCTGTCATAAGTTTTAAAATCAAGTAAACAGGTACCCATATTATGGAATGCTTCCAGTATTCATGCTGGGATCTTCCATATATGGTGTCATCTAAATACCACTATTTCAGGGATCTGCTCTGAATTTGTTCACGAATTAGGTAAACAGATACTTTGAACGCAGGATGTTGCAATTATACATACACGGATCGTTTATAAATGACTTTATCCAATTATTATTATTTGAATAATCCCAAAGTTATTTGTTACGACTTAATCAAATTATAAATTCAAGTAGAAGCTAAAGTGGAGTTAGGCGCTGTCGTAGTTTCAGCGTTGCCACACTAGGGTTCTACTCCTTTACTAAAGCAATTATTCGCTGTAAGCTCAGCATCTACTTCGGGCCCCCGGTCGACAAATCCGGCGCGAAGCGCCGGATTTTTATAGCCATAGCTGACAATTTTGCGCTTTCACTTGCACTTTTGCCTGATGCTGATGCTGGTTTCAAAGCTTGTAGGGGCATTCTCACCACTTTTGAATTATTAGTAGTATCTAGACTTGTACCTTTCTGCACTACAGATTCGCTTCTCAGATTTAACACAGGTAATTTCTTCACAGCTGCTGATAGTTTTAGCGGCGTGGGTGAATGGAGCTGAGCTTTTAATGTTCCAAGGGGCCTCAGTGAGTGAAGTTGTGCGGGTTTTGTTGGAAACCAAGACTTTTTTTTTCCAGTAGCCGTCTTGGGAAAAGTTTATTAAAGATTCCGTTGACTCTACTTTAGTTAATACTATAGTGCTGATGCTGATACCGCGTGATTTTTTTTACGAAAAAATCAGCAATCCAAAAGATTTTACAAAAAATTTTAAGTTAGTACCAGCTATACATATAAATAATACTGACTAACGTATTTAAATTATAAATTATTTATTATGAATTATTTTTATTTAATTCTAGGAGCAAGATTTACTAGTTTTGTATTTGTAATAAATAAATTGCACTTCTTGTTTCTTCAGGATTTGTCTGATTAGAGTTGAAAATATTGAAAAAATGATGGGCCATGGACGTGGAATGAGCATTTGACCATTGACGATTGACCATACAGTCCACATAGTTCTATACCAATAATTCAAAAGCTAATAATTAATTGTGGCTAAACATAACATGGGAGATATACACTATATAAGCTATGCAATTTACATATTATGTATCGTACACATTATAATGTCAGTGTGGTTTGTGGCTTTGGGGTTTGGTATCCTTTCCTTTTCCTTTTCCTTTGTACACTGATAAAAATATATGACGGTAATGAAGGTATAGGACATTATTTCTCAGAATCAGAACTGACCAAGTTTCTAATACACGCTTGAAATATATTATATTATATATGTACCGTAAAGCTTCTAATAATTCCCTGGTCCCTAATAGGGTCTCTAATATCTCCCGGAGTCTTTAGCATTAGATCAAAAGGGAGAAGATTTTGCTTTTTATACTTTTATTTCTAATAACTTCAAAGGACTTTAAAGCAAAGCTTAACGTAACTGACCCCTGGAGTTATTAGAAGCTTCACGGTATATTATATTTACTATATTTATTTGTCGTAGTTACTTTAGCAGTCAAAGGCAATACTGTATTATTAGAATGGCATGAACTGTTTTGCAGTTTTGAGACTTTTCACCTAATATTTTTCACATTTTTGTGATTAATAGTGCTTGTTAATAAATTAGTTAAAAACATTTTTATTATCTGAAGATAATAATATTCGACCAGCGCAGCAGAGCATAGTGCACTGCACTGCACTGTGCAGAGTGCAGCATTATTGTCAGTCCGATTCCGATTCCCGTGCCTCAGCATCGCACTCCTATATAATTAGGCATTAATTTTAATCAACACAATAATTAAGGCTAAAATCAAAATTTGAGGTGGAATATTTTAAATTCGATGTACATCAGTGAAGCCTTTTTCATCCAAACCTAATTGGTTTAATTAGATAAATTTTTACAAACAGACTAACTGCACTAAAAATTTCTTTCAAACCCAGGACAAAAGGAATCGGATTCACAATCAAATTTTAAAAATTCGAAATTATTTTTCAAAAATGTCATGCTGTGGTTGTGGATGTGGATGTTGCGGCGGGTGTGAAGAAGTGAGATATATACTTAATAATGCAAACTTGAAATGCACACTTTATACAATTTGAACACCTATATAATGTATAAAATGATGGCCTAAAAATTACAGAATTGAATTTATGTAATAATTATGTATGTATGTAGCATGTACGCAATTACTTGTTAATACTGATAAAATTTAATAAATTTTCAGACTAGCCGAGGTTTGCATATGGTCCCTGCCCGACAGTGTAATTCATGTAGCCCTTGTTGTAATGCCTATAGCTCAGGTAGTTCTGCAAATGCAATACTGGGCCCTTATTGGGGTTCAGAAGCTTGTTGCTGTGGTCCTTGCTGTGCCTGGGGAAGCTTTCCCAAAATCCAGCCGGTTCTACCCAAATTTAAGGATGAATTTTATCGGGAATATTGCGTCAACAAATTAACCAATAGTGTAGACAACTTTACCTACTGATTGAAATGCAGAAGTGGAGCATCATTATTTTCTTGCTACACACAGCTCAGCGTTCTAAATTCATTCGGACAATTTTTACGTACCTAGCGACCTAGCTATACATTATGCGTAGTTTCTACAAAATACAGTACATAGTACTGATAAATTATATTATAAAATTAAGTTTACGGACTACTACCTTTATACATTTAAATAATACATTAGGTTATTCTCATATTTTAAATGACTCAACAACATAACTTAATTACTGTTAGCTTAAATCCAAATTAAAGATTGCCGACATCACACAGATGTGGCGACGGTTTGTGTCATTCAGGTTATCGCCACTGACACTGACCGCCGTATCATAATAGCTGCATAGTAATAAAGCCGTCGTGTAAACTATCAAACATCACTAAAGTATAGCCAATACATAATGCCAATGCCAATACTGCATTATCATTCCAATTTATTTTGATCGTAATTTTTGAATAAAGTAAAAACTGTGGTATAAAATTTTAACTCACGTGACTACCAATGACTTTCTTGCGCCTTTCTTGCCACAGCACAGTAGTAATTAGCCATGCAAAAACAAAAACCGAGGCCGGACGAAGGAATTGCTTTTAGAAAGCAATTTGTTTCCATATACAAAAACCATCATTTTGATTTTATTAAGGGCAAGGGTTTTCTTTGGTAAAGCAAAATGTTATATTTGCATGTTTTTTGAAAAATTCACAATGTTCTTTTTACTTGATTCAGAAAAGTGCAAGAAATGTTCTATTTACATGCTTTATAAAAAAGCTTAAAACTTTCTTTTTACTTGATTCGGAAAAGTGCAAAATGTTCTATTTTTACATTTTTTGAGAAGAGTATATTAAATGTTTTATTTCCATGTGTTTGAAATGTACAAAAACTTTAATTTGCATGTTTTTGAAAATTCAAAATATTCTTTTGGCAAATTTTTGAAATCTACAAAATGTCCCATTAACATGTTTTTTCAAAATTCAAGCAGCAGGGGCTGCGCTGCCTGCGCTGGCCGCAATATCCAGCCCTGGCAAAAACTAACATTAATTAACTTAACTTGCAACTAACATTAAGTCCAGTAATTATGTATTGTTTAACAAGGTGTATCGATCAAGACTAATCCTAGTGGTGCTTAGGCTCGAAAGCCCTAATGGTGATCATTAGCAGCCGTTAAAAAACTACCGCTTTATTGTCACTGATAGGAATATTTCCCATAGTTTTAACTATACCTATACTTGTACTTTCAGCTCCGTTCGTTGAAAACGCTGCGGATTTGGAGAATCATCAAGGTTATGTAAAGCAATGACAAAATAAATAAATTGAAATTATTGTTTTATCCCAAGTCCCAAATGATAATTACATTGCGTCTATTTTACTTTGTAATATTACCCACTCACAGTTCATCAAAACATTTAGTACTGCAATGTCAGTAGTTGCGTAAATTATACAATTACATATAAGACATTATTATATAAGAAAGAAACAGAACCAGTTGACTATACATATTGACTAACGTAATAATTTTGAGCAGCTATGAATGTGAACACATCCTTATTTCAAAAAATATTAATTTATAGGCACACATTTTATTATAACTTATTGTCTGGATACAAAGTCGAGATAGTGGAAAAGGTTTTCCCGTCGATTAATAGTTCCCACCCATCGCATCCAAATTGAACTTGGTAAGCTCCGCCCACCAATGGTAAGGAACACCTTTCCCACTATCTCGACTTTGTATCCAGACAATAGGTTTATAAATTAATACTAATACAAGAGCATACTTAGCTATTGACATTATAGGCAATAATGTCTTTATATGTATTCAAGAATGCGAATGAGCGAATGGCAGTTGTTCTTCTTACATAATAGACGCAAGCGAAATACATTTTCAAAGCGGAAATAAGAACATGTCAAACATAAGAAAGAGCTATAGAACTTTGCACTGACAAAGCAAATTACGGATACCGAAAAATTAAATATAAGTTAAACTAAAACTATAGGTAGGTACTTACATAAGGGAGAAAAAATACAGAGGTAATAATTTTTCATTTCGATTGTAAAGAACATTTCATTTACTATATCAACTAAAAACAATAGCAAGTATTAACTACGGTTCAAAATATTTGTGTACTTCAGTACTGTATTTGAATTTGCATTAGATTTGCACAAAAAGCTAGTTATTGAAACTACAGACCACAAACACTTAATGATTATTGTATACCAAAATCTACTTTTGATACATGTATGTATAATTATAATTATCTACAAGTATTTGTATCGTGACGTATCTAACTTAGTCAAGTCTATTTGTTTCATAATATGATTATTTGAGCAATACAACATTGTATCGTCTATGAAAAATCAAAATGACCCGACCCATATCCTATTTCAGCTAAAAAAAATATGCACTATCCACAAAAAATTAGCATATCCAGATACTGAAAAATGAGTAAATAGACCATTTTGTACGTTTCACAAATTTGTATACAGAACATTTTGTATTTTTTGCCAAAACAAGCAAATAGAACATCTTACATTTTTCAAAAACATTTGCATAGAACCTTTAGCAATTTTCAAGAACTCGTAGATAAGTTTTTTGTACTTTTCTGAAAATATGCAAATAAAGCATTTATACTTTTTAGAAACTCACAATTTTATACTTTACGCAACTATCTCATTAGTCTCAGTCTAATTTAGTGATTGTTGGTATGAGCCATTTTGATTTTTCACTTTCGATATACCTAATGCCTAATATAATTAACCTAATTACATATAAAATAAGGGAATAATAGAATGTCTATCGTGAATCTGCATTTGGATATTGGTTAGTGTTTAAGTTACTAGCAATGGAAGACAGGTAATTAATGTTGAGCGACACCGACCACTTGTACATAGGAAGCAACCGGCTCGAAATGTTTTTCAATGTCTGAAAAAAAAGCACATTATAAAACATAAGACAAGAATAATTATTACTACCAACTATTAAGTAGGTTTAATTTATTATAGAATACTAGTAAGAATCCCACCCAATAGTTATTTTATAATCAATTTTATATATTTTTAAAAACTTGTATAAAAAATGTAAAATATAATTTTCTTTCAATTATAAAAAAATTATTTAAACATTATTTTCTCACCTTTTATTTCATTAGCAGTCATACCAGCTGAGTTGTGTGAGAATGTAATTTTTGTACGAGGCATCTTTTGAAAGGCATAGACTCCAGAAAATTTCGACACGAATGAGCGTGACACTTTTTCGAAGTTTATTTTGAACTCTTTCAAATCTAAAAATAAATAAATTGGTATTTATTTATTATATAAATTTATGCGCCTTTTAACGCACATTTAAATTTTACGACTCGGACAAAGCAAATAAACATCAATACAAAAGTATGACAATAATTTACTTAATAAAATTACTTTTTAGCAAGCACATGGATGGATGGACGCGGAGAAAATCCACATTATGGTCACACATTTCATCACTGTGCTGTAGCTCATCCGTCATCCGTAATTTGGTGCAAAGTTCAATGGGGAAGCCAGTGAAGAAGCGGTCGGCTTTCGAAATTGTCCTTCTTTCCTGATCCTCATTAGCACCATCCTTCGGTACTGCTTGACCAGTCCCAGTCATTCCCTTCCGCTCAGCTTCCTTACCATGTGACACCCCGTAGATTTCGATAGATTCTGCGAGTGGGCAGAGGAGCCAGAGCGAATTACACAATTCTTTAGACTTGCCACATCGAATTTTAACTTGTTTTACGCACGGAAATAAATTCGCCAAGAAAGTTGCACTTCGCTTGTCGGGCCACTTGTAGTTTCCACAAAAATTCAAACTCTTCACACTCGAAATACAATCCCCCTCTTTTTTACCTAACTTCACACCCTTGGAGTTTCTGAAGTGAACATTTCTCAAGTCATACTTGAAAAATCTCATAAGCTTATTTCGTATTCTATAATTAAGAACATCCAGCTCCACGTCGGTCAAATTAGGAAAATATTCTGCTTTGTTAATCTGAATCGGTTCATCAGCATCATTATTTTCACTACTTTGTTTGAAAGTTCTTGGAGTGAAATTAAAAAATTTGGGCCCCCGCGTGCCAATATTTTGATCTTCGCTAAAAACTGTCCCAATTTCTTTGAATCGAAGCACCTTTAAATTCTTCATCGGTGGGATTCTTATAGTACCGAGAGAGTCCTGCGGATTTAAACTGATTTCAAAATGTTTCAAAGTATCTTTGCTCGAGTTTAGTATAACGCTCAAAATATAGGTCACTTTTAGGTAGAGCTCATGTTGTGGGCTGATTTTCCCAAAATCAACCACCAGCTTTGATAATTTTGGGTTCATTGTTGAGAAGCGGTAGAATGCTCGGACTTCTCTTGCATTCAAAGGAGCGTAGAGTAAATCGCTTAAAAGTGGGATCATATTAATTGATCCCACTATCTTTGATAGATGCTGAATGATATGCAGCGTTTCATTAGGATCTTCGATGGATTGGAACTTCACGTTTGCGAGTATTTCTTCCACGTTTTTACATCTATCCATATCATTATTAAAGCAGGGACCTAAGCGAATAGTTTTTATTCGGAGAGGAACTTCTAACGGTGTCACCCAAATGGTTCGTTCCGTGACTGTAAGCGACGGACGGAATGCGGTGAGAAAACTCAGATCAATAAATTCTAGATTCGGGGTGTGGATTGTAAGAACGTCTCCGAGCTCCTTTCTAGAAATAAGGTTTCCCAGGCAAAGTGATTTAATTCTGTGGCCGTATAGAGACAGAAACTCCAGGAGATCTTTAACATGAGCATCGTCACAGTCACTGGGATCGGGACTGTTGTTATTTGTGCTGCTTCCGAAGGCGTACGTATTCATGAACCGGAGACTTGTAGAAGGGAATTTGGGCGATGTGTGGATTAGCTCGATGAGATCCTTGAGAAGTGATTTTGGTGTTCGAGCATTGCAGTACACTTGAGGAGCCACTTTGGCACAGTCTTCATCAACATCAGTCTTGAATCTCCGTGGGACAGGTTTTGACCTTCTTCTTACATTCAATTGAATTTGACACGCATTTCGCTTGAGAAGAACTGACGTGGATGCATCACGCCAATTAAGCGAGACAAGTCGAAAGTTTAGCAAATCTTCTGTACTTAAGCAGGTATTACTGAATATCACGAGCAGTTCCTGTAAAAGTAAAACATAGTATAGTTACGACAGTTTTCAAAACATTTTGTAGCAACAAAACATTATTGCATACATGTATGTAATATTAGTAGTCAATCTAATCCTAATTTAATTTATCATAATTTAATAGCATTATTAGTTAGTTACTTAATGTTAATTTTCAATAAATATATATATATATTATCCACATTTATAACTGAATAAAAATCGAAACTTACATGTTCACATAATTTGTCAGCGATACTCATAGCACCTGTACTAGCAACATTACTGGGGTCGGGGTCTAACATCGAGAGTTCTGCTTTAGCCGAGTGATAACTTTCCTCAGAATCACATGTCTCAGTTTCCACCAAGGTTAAGTGCCCAATTTCACTCAAAGCGTTCCCACTGCCATCATCAGTCTTACTTTGATCACTAGAAAGGTCAAGCTTGATTTTCTTTGGACTGCACATACTGACTCTCCTGAAAAAAAGATTATTAGAAGATTATAGTGTAATATTTATTCATTTCGATTTATAAACTGAATTTCTTAATTTAATAATGACTTCAGCGCACATTATTAATTACATACTGATTACTTTCGTACAAAATACACTACGCCTATCTGATTATTAGATTTAATATTTTGACTAAAAAAGAGTTTAAAGTTGAAAGTCAAAAGTCTGAAAGTGAGTATACCTATATTTTAACTTAAACAGTCAGCAGTCAACAGTATGAGTGTAGAATGTGCTGACTAACAACTAAACTTTTGACTTCGTTGTCCACCATCAACCATCATAGTCCATTGCAGATTGCAGCACTTCAAATTTAAAATATGTCAAATGGTACATAGGCATAGACCGTTTTGATTTACAAACGACAGGTTACAGTCAACAGTTTTTACAAGCTATTTAGTAAGCACTCGATATTGGCGAAAATTTGAGCGTCTATTTTTACTTTTTACTACCATCAATTAATTTTTCAAAACATAATTTTTTACAATCTGTCATCTGTTGAAAAACAATGTAATGTATGTAAGACATAAGTGTGTAATAGAATTGGAATTCTAATTTACAATATATTGCTACTGCAATATTAAATTAAATTTCACCATAAAAAAGAAATATACTTCATACTCACGATCAGTGCACTAAAATACCACATTATATTATAAACTCATGCTATAGAATACAATGTTGAATGTACCTGCAACCTGTTGCTTCTGCTTCAAGGTAACTGTATTTCTTAAGCACTTTAATTAATTCCAAAATCACGACTTCACGAACTCCTCGATATTAATGAAACAGCTGACACTCACAGTTGACAGTCTGTTGTGTCAGTTGAAAATTAGCAATTATTTAACGAAGATATTTGACATTTGTGGGTGGGTGGGATATTTATCACTGTCAATAGTCAATAGTGTCAATGTCAATCACTTATAAATAACGTACGAAAAAGTTCAAGTCAGTTAACTTCTACATGAACGATAAATGAATGATCAATAAATCTTTACTACACTACAACTTTACTCGCTGGCTACCAAACTACCAACAACCAAGCTTTAACTATGGAAATGAACTGAATCTGTAGTATAAAAGAGAAAGTCCCAGGGAGCGAGTGTTGGTCACAGACACTGACTCACGATCTTGCAGAAAGCAGAACTACTGACAAAAAAGAGAAAGCCTTAACATTCGTAGTTTCGCGCAGTTGCAAGGCAACTCTACAAATGTTAGATGTTGCTTGTGGTGTGCTAATGTATTTAATTTTTAAATTTTTTAATTAATTTAAATTAATGCTTATTTACAAATAATATTAAAAAATATTAGCATTGAAACATTTAACGTAAAGTAAACAGGTACTATGTAATTAACTGTATGCAACTGACGAAGCGTCACTACAAGTACCTAGAAATGTTTAAAAATTCTAAAATCTTATCCTGTTTTGCCAAACAACTCTTCATAAATCTCATTTTTGCACTTTTACAGATCTCAGAATGAACATGCAGATTATTGCAGATCTTTTAAAGATCAGAACAAAACAAAATATTCCTGTCTAAAACTTACTTTTAACTTTTAATCCAAGAAACTTCTCGCCTTTCCTTTGTGCGTCGATTTTTATTATAAATGCCAAAATAGGCAATTACTTAATTCCGTGTATAATTCTCAAATCTGTGAAAGGATTCTTCTCGGGAAACATTTAAATTATTATTATTATTATTCTTATGCTTATAATTATCATTATTATTATTATTATAATTAATAATTAGCAATGTTTTGTTAGTGTTATTCACAGTAACTATATATTTTTATGAAATTGTAATTATTCACAATAACAATAATAAATTGTTATTAGATACAATTAGTTTAATTAATCAATAGATTACAAATTACAATCGAAGTAAGCACGTACTTATGCACATCAGTTATTGACTCAAAATTCTCCTTTTCTAAAATTCAAAAATTTTCGCGTGCAAATTCCAGTTCTTCGGCGTGCAAGGTTTTTCTAGTAATAAGTAAAGTGGTATGTACATGTATGGTTGATTATGGATATGGATATATTGGACAACGGTTTCGTCAAATTAGAACAATTTGCATGTTAAACATCATACCATACAACTCTGTATATACAGAAGGTTTTACCTTTACCGAGATACGCTTTGATAGCTCAGTAGTCCGATTGGATACTTCCATAAATAACGTCAGGCGATTGTGGCGAGGGGGTACACTGTCGTGCGTGTGGTGACTAGGCTAGTGCTAGTACACAGGGACTTGTCAGCATAGGTATTCTAGATTATTCTAGAGCAGTGCGAAGGATTTATAATTACCTATGTAATTAATTTAATCATCCTACTCCTACGTAGTGGTAAATCGTGTTTATTAAAAGTAATGCAAAGTGAGCTTCCACGATTTGCAATGTACTATATACTAGTAGTCTGCTAGTAGTAACAATTTCAAGGAAGTTACTTTTAGATAGACCCGTCGGCCTGGCGACATTTGAGAGTCGCGATTTGACGTCCAACACAGTACGTAGTACGACATTTCCCCAAACGACACTTGGTCCAACGACAACTGGTAAACGACACTACGTCCAAAAAATTTTACGTCCACGTCAATGCGTCCTCAGACATTTCGATGTGCAACAAATCGCAGGGTGACAATCAGTCCAAAACAATTACGTCTAATACGATTATTGAACAAATTGATAATTTCAGTGAGTTTTTACTAAGCCCAGCAACTCCTGGCTAGTACTTAATCTAAATCTACTGCCACAATTTGTTAATATACAAGTGGTAATAATATTCTAATATAGCACAATACATTTCAGATATCATAAACGGGTATACTGTTGTAATTTGTGTACAAAGAACAATTGTTCTTTTCGTTTGTGATAGTGCTTTCACAACCACAACCACAAACTAGTAAATTGGGTTGTGCACAATCACAATGAAGAACAAACACCCAGGACGACAAACAAGAACAAACCTGTTTTTGCCAGTCGTCGGCCCAGGACGTTTTGTGGACAAACGCAATCTATCACAATAACAATCCTAGCTGAGAAAATCCATTGTGAACAACGTATTTTGTGATTGTTTTGCTATTTCAGAAATAACAATCTTCGAAGTTGTTTGTTCACAAGTTACAACAGTAAACGGGGAAGTAGGCAGTTGCCTGCCACTTGCGGGCATGCAGGTGTATGTACATACCCGCCAGTGTTTAAAAGTATTTTATCTTGCAATATAAAATAAAACAATACGTAGGACTAAGATTTATTTATTGTCGACGAAATTATAATTTTGCAAGCATAAAGTTAGATTTTTCTAAAAATCAAGTATGGGGTAGAGAATTTTAAGCCTAACAACTTTCCTAAAGACACTTTTCTCAAATGTTAGAACTTGCCCCCAAATTTCGGGTCAAAGGTCAAAGATTAAACCACAATGTATAAATATGAAATTCATGTGCCCAGTGTATAATTTGCTGCTGATTAAATTGGTGGTCTTAAGTTTCTCAAGAAACTAATTTTTGGCCCCATTTTTGGGTGAATTTTAGTTTTGACCCCAAAATAGGGTAGAAAATTAGTATTTTGCTAATAATAATATTACCACGATAATTACCAGCAAATTCTGCATTTTGAAAAGTAACTTCAAGAAATTAGCAATAATTTTAATTTTTGACCTTTGACCTATACTAGGGTCAAAAGTGAATCTCATAGAAATAACGGTGCCCGTAAGAATAGTGTCAATGTCTCAATTTCATCAACACCTCCTCCCCTACCCCCTAAAATGGGAAGAGGCGCCGCCAAGCGAAAGCTGCCAACTTAAAAATATTGTTAAAAAGATAAGCTTGTCGTAAAGGTGAGAAGCAATAACGTTGGAACAAATTAATATTTGAACGCAGAATTTATATACTACTTATATCACATGATCTAATGAGTAAAATTTAAATCAATAAATAGTACAAGAATTGAATTGTAATTTTCGTATTCACGTTTATGGTAATTGAGTATTAAAATAAATAGGAAGAATTACTGCATAATATTTATTTGGGAAAACATTTCTGAGCGTCTACATTTCCCGTCCGTGTAGGCGGGGAATTTACTAGCTCTGGAGCAATTTTTCGAGAGTATTAACTCACGTTTTGCACATTGGAATTTAATTCCGCACACTGGAAATATGTATTTTAAGGCGCTCTTTTCAATGGTGCTATCCAAATTGGCGTCCAGTCGATAGTGAGCCAGACCAAATGAGTTTTGTGTGAAAAAAGTAAAAAAGCTGGAACCAGCTCCTACAAGACGTTGATTTGAGCTCCTAAGGAGTTCAAACAGACGTGCACAGACGTTCAAACGAGCTCCGAACCTCTTTTTGCAAAACGAACTCCCTGGAGTCCAAACGAGCTCCTTTCACTAGACTGCAGGTAGCTCATGAGATTTGCATATGAATAATTGTGCATCCTTATCATTTTTAATAATATTAAAATTGCATACTTGACGATGAACGGAAGTTTTTCACTCTTTTCAGTCGTTCCTTGTCTTCTACACGCTTAGAAAAGAAAACTTTTAGTTTATTCGAGCTAACACATTTGGGTGTTAATTTCAACACGATTATTAGTTACTTTCAAAATGTTTGAAGGTGAGAAAATATGTACTTAAGCTACGTGAAGCACCGCTGTGTGTTCTTATACCTACACCAAATAATGTTACAGTTGACTGAAAATCGTGTTAAGAATTTATACCGCCGTATATTAAGCTAAATTAGTGCTGCAACTGTAAATGAATCGTCTCAGCGCAGTGGTTAAAGAGGCCGGTACCTGATTAGAAGGCTGCGTGTTCGAGACCAATTTTTTCCACTGTTTTTTAATTCAGTTAGGCACGTAACTACTTCTTGGTTACATATGCAACACAGAAAATAGTAAACTCAGTCTAACACATTACAGTGTAAATCCCTAACTAAAATTTGTGTTTACCGCTGTCACATCTTCTGGTGTCGATGTTGGAGTAACACAAAAGTAAGTTACAAATTAACACATATGAGGTTGATTTCCTTTTATTTTTCCCTTCTGTATGTAAATAATTAATTTCATGATAATCTCTAACTCCTACTTCGATCAAGAAGTATTTTAAGTTATATTGTTTTACGATTTTTTTTTATTATTACGTATATATTTTAATCCTAATATCTCGATTACTATTATTATTAAATAAGTTTTACTAATTATTACTGGTATGACTTAGCCTTTGCTCTTAAAATAACAATTTTGAGCAAGTTTTATAATTCCGCAATCAATAAATAAAACGAACATAATTTTATGTGGTGGCTTTTGATATTGTCCCTCATCATCATATTGAAATATTCGTAATGGACGTAATTGTTTTGGACTGATTGTCACCCTGCGATTTGTTGCACATCGAAATGTCTGAGGACGCATTGACGTGGACGTAAAATTTTTTGGACGTACTGTCGTTTACCAGTTGTCGTTAGACCAAGTGTCGTTTGGGGAAATGTCGTACTACGTACTGTGTTGGACTGCATGTCGCGACCCTCAAATGTCGTAGAATCGACCCGTCATTCTTTCTTTCTTGACTAATAGCATTTTTTTTCTGCTTTAAAACAAAACTTAAACTTAAAACTGAAACTCGCAGTAGGGTAGGGTGGAGTAACTGTGGTAGGTCCGATAACTGTAGTAGCGACAGTTTTCACCAGGAAAACATCAGAACTGGCACTGGCAGTAAAGAAATTTCTTGCATAGAAGAGCGAACCCTGTTCTTCGATGCAAGGTATTCTTTTACTGTCAGCTCTGATGTTTTCCTAGTGAAAACTGTCGCTACCACAGTTACCCGACCCTACCCTACTCCAAAGTCCAAAGTCCAACCGGTACTACACGGCGCATATAATAGTCACAGGGAAAGGCCACAAATGAGGTCATCGATTTCACGCCCTTTTTTAAATTACCCACCCACTCTACCAAAAGGATGACAAACTTGTTTAACATTGCGTGAAATGGGAAGGGTGTTAGGACTTATCCACTAAATCAATGACATCATTTTTGGCTCACCCCTACATCTACTTACGTGGAGACCACTGACGGCCGACGATTCAAGATCGTTAAGCGAGACCGCAGCAGCCACTTGGCACATGTCTGTCTGCCTGCAATTTTGAATTCAGATTCAGAACTGACCAACTGACGACGACGACTGACTGGTATTCGTTTTGCTTCCGACTTCCGACTGCTCCTAGAATTTTAATTCGTGAATTTGAAGGTTAATAATTACTTGTTGCTATTAAGTAACTGTTGACTGTTGACTGATTGCTTCCTTGTTTATTTTGTTGGATTGTTGCTTCTCTTAATATTCTCTTGGTAAAGCGCTTGTCTGTCTGTCCGTAGTCAGGGCTCAGGATCTTGTGCCATTTTCGTTTTTAATTCGAACTTTGAAAACAGTTTCGATAATTATTATTACTGACCCTGACCCTGCTTGCTGATTTGCTGTTACTTAATCTAGTATCGTCTAACTTCAGGTAAATTAATTTTGTGTAGTAGTACATTCAACATTCAACCGTCAACGTATTAATAACATTCTATTATATGTTATATGTTATAGCACAGTTGCTTAACATCTTTGATCTTACTTGTATTTATTTATTAAGCCATTAATGCGCGTCCGGCATCTCCCAGTCAGGCCTCACAAGGCTCGGCACAATGCACATAATTTTGTATTTACTATAAAATATTTATAAAATAGCATAATGTTCAAGGATTTTGATTTGTCATTAAATTTATCGTTGTCCTCGGTTGACGGTTGTTGGTTGGAGCTTGAAACTGACTATTCAGTTATATATGAGTTATAGAGTCAGTGAGGAATCACTGCTGTAAAGTTTGTAATAGAAGAGGGTTAATTCAACATTTCGTCGTCTTAAATAACATATTGACCTTTGACCTTGGCAGAGTATGTTATTTTTAGTACTTACAACATTATATACCATATTTGATATTGTCAATTTGTCAGTCATTGTAAGTTTGTTTAATAACTAATAACTGTCAACTGTCATGTGTTTACTTTTGACTTTTTCTGTCCCATCTCCGTCGTCGGCCAGTATAGGCTTCGATGATCGACACTTTCAGCATCGATGATTGATGATCGAAGGGTTAGAATAACTTATATTTTATTCAGACCTCAGACCTGACATGAATGAGGGGGTATGCCACGATAGTTAATAGGAGTTATGCCGAGTGACGAGCTGGCGGGTGCTACTGACTGACTCACAGCAGTCAGTGGTACTCACATCGAATCGGTCATTGGAATCACTAACAACTGGCTATAATATTGTAATATCAATATCAGCTATCAAAGTTATTTGTCATTCGAACTAATTCGTAGCCAGTGTCAGGACCAAAGATAATACACCAACAACAGTTAACAACTGACAACGGACGGAGGACCGACTGATCCTAATTCACAATTACGAGCCTAGAATTCGATATTATAAATCACAATCGAAAGCATAACTAATGGTACCAAATGTATGGCTGCTTGGCCATCTCTAGTAGTGTTAAGTACTGTTGACTGCATGTACCATCGCCAACAATTATAATTGATTAAGTATGAAGTAAAAATATATATTTAAATTCAATAGTTTATCGCTATTAAATCCGTTACCTTTAGATTGTTTAGAATTTGGAATTTTTTCGTAAATGTGTAGTATTCTAAAATGCAAACTAAATAAATACTAATTTTTTAACATGTGTAATGTAGCAAAATGCCCAAGAAAAATCCACCCACGGCATTTATGATGTTCGTAATGAAGCGTAAGAGAGAAATGGGGGAGGATGCAGCCAAATGGACCACACCAGAAGCTGTTACGAATCTTGGCCCTGAATGGGAGGTATGTGAAAGTTTGATAGTGTACACGATTTAAAGTTAGTTCAGGTGGCTTCATTAATTTGTTATTCAAGTTTTGGATCCAGTGAACGTGTTTACTTTTCAATTGACGTATAATGGCGTAATTAAGTGAATTTTAGTGAATGTTGGTTGTTTTTTGTTTTTTTTTCAATAGGCTTTATCGAAAGAAGAGAGAGAGCCTTACCAACGAAAAGCTAAAGCCATGAAGGCACAAGGCCGTGAGCAGGCTGATCCATGGCCAGCCGATTCGACTGGAAATAAGGACTACGCTCCAGGATCAATTTCTGGCATTCCTGGATAAACTTTTAAACGAATCTTTGTTACTTCGTGTGTTCGCTTGTTTTTTTATTCTTCCTTAAAGTAGTAGTGATGGAGTGTAAGAAATAGCTTATATTATCACTATTATTGATATGGCATTGGCATTTAATATTGACTCTTTTTTCTCCGTTAAAGGAACTAAATTGCTTTGCTTGTAATATTGTACTCTAACTCCAAAATGTTTTGTCTGATTTCTGTGTTAATGTTGCAGTATGTACAATTCGATAACTATTAGTTTTTTAGTTATAAGCTGCTCCGTAAACATATCTCTATCTTGAATTAGTTTAGTGTTTTCAAAATTGGGCCTGATGGGACTCATCCCATTGCCCTTATCTTGAATTATACAATGCATAACTACATAGGTACGTACTAGCCTGAGCCTACTTCCTCTGTAAACATTTTTGATATAAAAGACAGAATTAATCGATGCTACAATTTCAAATTAGCCTTTAAGGAATTGATCAAATTCAATACTTTTGTAAACTAATTGATGACCAACTTATTGTACCATTAGTGCGTACTTAATCATATAGCTTATTAGAATATTAGAGAAACTCAGCAGGCAGTCTTTTGTATTTTTTCCGTTAGTGCTTTTAACCGAAAAAGGAAGTGGGTGGTACATGTACGTGCATGCTCCTGACATTGTAAAAACTTCGCATAATACCCCTCAGTTACTGACCTTCGGCTGATTTAGAATTTCTTTGCAGCGTATTTTAGAAATATCAGTTATATGTTTTATTAGTTGTTTGTACTACGCGACGTGATTACAGTTCCATAACTAACCCTATGTTGCTGCACTTAAATTCAAGCATACTTTTATTAAGTTGGATTTAAGGATTTTCAAATTCAAGCTTCATTTAATTCATTATTTGATAAGCAGACTTAGGGTTAATTTTTTTAAATCGACAAAAAATTGAATATAAATTCAAAATCTATGTCACGATTCACGATTGTAAATCACATTGTAAGGAAAATGATACTTTCATGCTAGAACGATTATTACTGGTGAATACATATTCGTGCGTTTTGGACTGATGCTGAAATGACTATGGGATTTATTTTTTGTTTTTCTTGAAATATGAAATATCGAAAAATCTAATGTACTTCCACCGGACTTATTTGTAGTATGAGTGTATGAGTTAAGAAAATTAAAATGACCTTAACCGAATAATTACCTAACAAAATATCCGTGCTGAATTTTTCACTGTACTGTAATTCATTTCTAAATTCATAAAATATGTGCCGTCTAAGCTATTGCGGCACGATATTCACTTTTTGTAACGTTTTTGTTATTATGACTCGACTCCAAAATGAAAATGCTTTTTTTTCCTATACAAATCGCCATTATTCTGTAAGACCGTTTATTAGTTTCGTAGTGAAGTTGGGACGGTCGGTCAAGATTAAAAGGAATTGAATTGCAGGTTATCTTATTCAATTCGGCAATTCATTGCTTAAATGCTTAAAATAAGTAAAATCAGTTTTGCACTAAAGGTAATTTCTGTTCTTCCTTTTATAATATTTTGTTGCTCGGCGAGATGAAAGATGGGATTAACATTAGATCAATGATCATTAAATAATATGTTAATTTGTATAAGTGTTTTTAGTTACCATGTGTACATAAAATTTTATAATGCGGTCAAATAGCTAATCGTAGATAACTTCCGTTAAAAACAATCAACTCCTCAACAGAACTACACATCTCGTCCCTGGCCACACGAAAAATTATTAATAAAAAATTTGTCGTTTATTATTGAATTGGCTCCTGCCGAGTCACCACATCTTCTAAAATAGTCTCGTAATAGATCAAAAATAATCTAGCGACAAGTTTCATTAAAACCACAAGTCAATCAAAAATACTAAAGCCGGGGTTTGATCTACAAACCTTGACCTCTATCTTCTGTCTGTGATATTGCAAAGTACAAAACCCAATTTAGCTAGTCAAAATGAATGGCGAAGGGATTGAAACTGCAGCAACGGGGGACAGTCTGCCTGACATTAAGTGGCTTGAGATGGCAGCTGAGAAAGATGCAGGACGTGAGTTACCATTTTAAATTACATTAACGTTATTATGAAATTATTATTAAAGCAAATTAAAATGCCAATATAAGGTGATTGCTTAGTGAAGTTTGATATTTTACACTGTTTATTACGGCGTTGCCAGTGTCGGTTTCGGTAACATAAACGACATAAACCGTCGCCACATCGGTGCGATGTCGACAATCTGTATTTCGAATTTGTTGAGTCACTTTAAAGCTGTGCACTGAAGACACGCTTAGTTGGGTTGCTATGAGAAATAATATAATTCTTTGAACATTTTTCTATTATTTTTTTTTAAACTTGTTTTTGATTTTTTGACTTAGGTGACCGTCGAAGGAGGAAGTCAGCTGCCGGTTCTCGTGACCGTCGTCGAAGGAAGTCTGCCTCTGGTGTGAGTGCTAGTTCTGCTGATGGGGGTCGAAACCGAAGAAAAGGAAGAGCTGGCGGATGTTGTAATCGGCGCCGGAGGAAGTCTCCTGCCGGTTCTCGTGACCGGAGACGTCGGAAGTCTGCTGCTGGTTCCCGGGACCGAAGGCGCCGGAAGTCAGCAACTGCTTCTCGGAGCAGACGCCGGAGGAAGGCCGCAACAGGTTCTCGGGACAGACGCCGAAGGAAGTCGGCAGCGGGTTCACGGGACCGGAGACGTCGGAAGTCAGCAGCTGGTTCTCGGGACAGACGCCGAAGGAAAGCCCCAGCTGGAGTCAATCGAAGGAGAAGGAAGCCACAGGCATGAAATCGGGGAGCGAGAATCAGAACAGAAACCCCGAATTCCGATTCTGCATTTAATCCAAACAATTTAACATTTAAATTCAAATTTTTAATTTAGCGAGGAAATGGAAATTCTTTCGTACCAATCAGATATGCTTTCTCATTACTTAGTAGTAATTTAAACAAAAATAACTAAAATATGCAAAATTTGTGTGTCGAATAAAGTGAACTAAGTTGAATCAAAGAGCAAATAATGTACTCTATGTAGACTGGACATGCTCTTAATGTATGTACCTAATATTCATTTCACTAAATATCATGTTTTGTACGTATTTTATAATTTATTGTCTTGTTTTTAAAGTATACATTAAGAAGCGTTAGCATCTCAATAATTTACAGTAGTGAGCATAAGGTAACTTTATCGCTACTGAACAAGCAGCGTTGCTAATCTCCAATTCAAACTAAAAGCAAAATTGCCGACATTTTTATCTTAAGTAGCAAAAGTAGCCTATAATTTGGTTTTTGAGCACAAGAAGCAACAGAAAAATAAATACCTACAGTATTTTATCTAATACTACGCGGGTCTCCAATAGAACTTGGGCAGTAAGCGCCAGACATGTATTACAACGCTGGGGGTTTGCTATACTTTAGCATTACGTACTATATCGTTGGTCAGTGGTAATGTCTCATACATGCACCGCGACTTCCGATGTTTAGTACAACGTGAGTCGTTGTATTACTGTAAGTACGGTACTTGCTTATTTTGCCGAAACAAAAAATCATCCACAATAAAATTATTAAATACATTGAAAAATGGAGTTTGGCAGTTTTGCTTTTAGTGTGAATTGGAGATCGATTCAAATTGGCTTCTTCAGTGGTGATATGTTCCATCAATCTCATTATATGAATGCCTCTCGTTTAATAAAAGTTATTCTCAATTCACTCACATTATACTAACACGATATTGTTGATAATTATTTAATTCGCAAAATAGTACTATTAAAATAATTTAATCAGTATTTAAACAAAAGGTAGGTACCCAGGTATCTAATGTACATTTCGTAGTATATTTTTTGTAGTATTGTTTGTATGCAAAATTAAAAATGATCCCAATAAACCATTTAAAAATAACAATGAAAATATACACTTTATAAAATAATAGTAACAATATAATCTTTTTTATTAAACTTATTGTGTAAGCAAAAAACGTGCATACAATTTGTGTTTGTTAAAATTATAACTATTAGGTAGGTTAAACCAACCGAAACAAAGTTGCACATAGGTGAGGTATGCGCATTCCCGTATTTTCAAATAATATGCACAAAGTTACATGGAGAAAACGAATACAGTATAGTCAGTCACTTATCTGTACCATACTTATAATGAAATGAGTTGAAGGTAACGCAGGTATATATTATAATTAGTCATCATACACATTTCGCTAAAAATAAACTTTCTTAAATAACATCATTGCGAATTCTTGCACTTGGTGTCCTCAGCCGTCTTCACAAATATAAAACAAAAATTATTATCATTCAAATCCATCGTTGTTAAATGCAAATGCCTTCAAAACACCTTTAGGAAACAGAACATCTTGCAATGCTAGAATGCTAGTTCAATAAAACCAAAATAGTTTGATACGTGTGCGCGTGCCTCGGAGCGATGCAGGATTTATTCCTAACACAAACAGCAACCGGGGAGGGGAGGGTATAGTTAAGCACCTAATAAAATTAGAAGCTGCCAAATTAATTAGGCATTTTACCAGCATCGAAAATAACCCCATTTAAGACACTTTATGAAGCTTTCTTTGTTGAGGGTCCATTGTGTCCGCATGAGATGCATTCACTCCGAAAAATTTCGCATCGAACTTGTCCATATTTTTCATGGTTCCTATTCGTTTAGGCTTCAGGGGGCTTTTTAAAAACGTAAAATATTCTTATTCCATGTTTTTGAAAAGGTGCAAAATGTTATAATTCCATAAATCTTGTATTTACATATTTTTGAAAAGTCCAAAATGTTTTTTATTGAAATGCTCTCAAGACATATTATTGAATATTTTTGTAGATTCTATGTATATGGGTCATATTAGCGATTTTAGTTCTTCACAGACGATTTGATTCCCATTTGAAGAACTATGTATAATTTGCTAAATTAATCCCTAACAGCCTCAAAACTATATAGACAGATGCAAAATATAATTAGTTGTACGAATGCATCGGTCAGGCTGAAGGAGAGGGCACCTAATGCCGCACATTCATATACCTTAATATGTCGCACATGAGGCAGGCGGACAGAAGACTTATTAATAATACCTCTGAATTCGCGCATTAACGTCGTTATGATTACACCTACATTGCATCTTATTTTAACTTATCATTAAATCTGCATGAATTTTAATACCATTAAATATACGTTTTATTTACGAAGAAAAGGAGAGTAAGAAAACGGCGGCATGCGGAGTCTATTCTATTCTATACTGATTTGGAGTTATTCAAGTTGAAGTATTATATATTTGCCATTTGCATTATATATTTGCATAGGGTAGGGTCGTGTATAACTGTGGTAGGTCCGATAACTGTGGTAGCGACAGTTTTCACCAGGAAAACATCAGAACTGGCAGTAAAGAAATTTCTTGCATAGAGGAGCGAACCCTGTTCTTCGATGCAAGGTATTCTTTTACTGTCAGTTCTGATGTTTTCCTGGTGAAAACTGTCGCTACCACAGTTATCGGATCTACCACAGTTACCCGACCCTACCCTACTCAAATTATTGCTTTACTTTTGCGTTTCGTATTTGTATGTTTCATACCTGTATATAAGTTATATTTTAGCATTTCATTACTAAGCTGCATCAGCTTTGCATAAATGCAAAAAATTAACATTTTGAATTATATTGAATTGCATGCTAATTTCTGATTGTAAAATTGAAGTAGGTAATTGTACACTTTAAAAACATGTAAATAGAACATTATGCACTTTTTATAAAAATGTAAATAGAACATTATGCATTTTTCAAATACATGTAGGTACATACTTAGAACATTTTTCACTTTTTTAAAACATGTACTTAAATACAACAGTAAGCATTAATTAAAACAATCCTGCATTCCAATGTTAAATTTTCGAGTGTAAATCTACAGTCTACTACTCCTTAAAGAAGTTGTTTGCTTAGGGATTGTCCACAAATAACGTCATAGAAAAGTATTTATTTTTAAAACCATGTTCCCCCCTGTCACTAGATTAATCATATTGCTTAAATGACTATCCCTAGCATAGAATTGCCAAGTAGACCCATTGAACATATCAATGACGTCATTTGTGGACGACCCCTTACGTCTTTATTTTCTTCATAAGAAAAGCGACTGTTCTTTTGTACAATTTCTTAATTACTTTGTAAACCATGCCCTTCTGTATTATTAAAACAGCAGAGCTTCCAGAAGTACCAAACAAATTGAACTTTAGTTTGCATATCGATCTGTTAAGGATCGTCCGTAAATGACGTTTTCGGTGGGGTATGTGAATCTAGTCATGTAGTAATGATATGTCATGCCGTGATAAAGATTACAGTTGAACGCAATGTTAAAGTAATGACATGGCGATGGATAAGCCTTAAAAAGTGAAAATTTGAGGAACGTCATTTATGGACCATCCCCTACAAATAGTACACATGAATTTGATATTGAAGCGAATAAAGTTCATTTCATTACAAGAGTCAGTTTTGGGCAAATTAGGATATTTTTTTATAAGAATCCGTTGTTTTTATTGGGTTTAGTGTGACTTAACGTGTTTTGCCAGAAAACGGTTTTTGAGCGAATTACTTAAAATAGTTCCAATGACCTTTGACCTCTGATATTACGCAGTGTGAATTATATGTACTTAGTTGTCCTTATAAGCACTAATAATCTCAATTTCTGAAAAAATGGACTTAACGCGTTTTGCTAGCAAACTCCTTATATATTGAAACTATTAATTTGTGTGTGTAAATAAATAGTTATAATTATTGTGAGCTTATATAAACATGTTAGAAGCTTTTATACCGGTAAATGACGACAGCTGAGTTTTTGAATTCCAAACTGGTCAATTCAAGTTGAAGTTTTAAATAAAATATGCGCACTGAAATTATTTGTTTAGTTTTCACGTTTCGAATTGGTATGTTCAAAACTTATGTTATTTTGGCGTTTCATTACTAAAGCTGCATCAGCTAATATTCATGAATTATTATACTGTTACGTGTAAAGTTTCTTCTCATGGGCTAGTTCAGTGGAAGAAAAGCAGAGAGAGAAACGGCGGCTTGTGGACTGACTGATCCTGATCTGTGTGGACTAGGCCAGGAGATCTGGGCTTGTGGCCTAGTCCTTTGGTCCAATGGAGTCCTAGTCCTTAGTCCCTTGGACCAAAGGACTAGGCCACAAGCTTCTGGAGTTCGGGCCTAGTTCAGAATGTCAGTCCACAAGCCGCCAGTTTCTCTTGCTGTCCTTTTCTTCCTCTGGACTATTCCAGGGCAGGGGGAGAAGTTTGTGTTTGGAGTTATCCGCTATTATGAGGATCGGAAGCTGTTCCACCGAAAAAATGTTCTCGTCAACGCGACTGCAGCTGCAACTCAAACGAAAGAACTTAAATCTGGAAAGAAAATGTTTCGCCGGGAAATTGATCTCGACGATGGCGACTCAGTCGTGAGTTCCGGAGTCTCTGGCAGATTCCCCGTCACGGACAGCAACAGCATGGCCGAGTTTAAACATACTCTGTTGAACAAAGTTGATATATGGTGAAACCTCATGAGCGATGTCCCGCTTCGCACCCCCTGATGCCTAAAAAACGAATCCGGGAACCATGAAAAATATGGACAAGTTCGATGCGAAATTTTATGGAGTGAATGCATCTCATGCGGACACAATGGACCCTCAACAAAGAAAACTTCATGAAAAGTGTCTTATGAGTGTGTCGCTTATGTCTTAAAAAATTACGACGCTGCGTCAGATTTGACTTATTTTGGCTACTAATACACCTGGTAGTATGCAGTTACTGAAAACAAAATGCAAAAAAATATTCACGTTTTCACATGATTATCAAAATTTGCGGTTCCTGTAAAGTTTGGCAACATGGACTTTTGCTTCGTTTACTTAAACAGTGCATACTGAAACGTACCGTAAAGCTCCAAACTGATCCCGAGTTTCCAATAGATTCCGGGCCTCTAATAGATCCTAGGTCTCGGACAATTAAAAACATATATACGCTACGACCAAAGCTAAACATGACATATCGTTTATATGTGCGCTATCGTAAGTTTAATTTCTAAAGAAGCAAGTGAGAAGTCAATCCCCCGTTTCGCTCCTAACCACCTCCTAATCATTTTCCTTATCGTCTGAGGGATTTCTAGTCTCCACAATATTGCTCCTTCCCCCCCCCCCCCTCAGCCAGGATGCTCCCACCCACTTTGTCGCTGCTCCCTCTTCGACCAAGATGTCCCCACTCTCCTCCGTGTCACTCCCCCCATCCGCCGAGGTACTTTTACCCTCCTCCAGCATTCCTTTCTCTAAGTAGGAAATTTTACTTTTTTTTCACGGGTAAAAATGCAATTCAGTGTAAATAGCAGTCTATTTTTTCTATTTATTCAGTCAACTTTTTCAAAACACAATTAAATTGTGTCACCCTTCATTGCAATTTCATACTGATATCCATTCTTGATGTCTTGAAGCTGTTTGTGGTGTAAAAGCAAAATGTAAGAAATAAATAGCAAATACCACCACTGCACTGCATTGACAGCTCACTGGTTGGTTGGTTACCTAATAACATTTTAATTTATAGTGTACTTAAAAAGGGCAATTAATTGCAAAGTTTTGCAGTGCGATTAACTATGCACAAGTATATAAATAAAAATGATAAAAATAAATATAAACAATTTCGTGTTGGTGCAATTTAAGTGCACTAATCGTAAGAATTAGCTTTCTTAAACAGCTTTTTTAAAAAATGTATATAATGAGATTGATGGAAGTGATGCAACACAATGTCATTCCCACTGGAGAAGCATTGCCATTGCCTATCTCGAATTTACACTAAACTAAAATTGTCGATTTTACATTTTCTAATGTATTTTAATTGTGAAATTTTCTTAAGGTAAAATAGGCAGGCATACAGTTATTTGTTATTGAAAATGGTTCTTGAGAAACTAAATTTTATACTATTTTGGAGATTAGAAATTTTGGATTAGAAAAACAACAAGGACATTAGGACATGTTAAGTTAAGCTTCCAGTCTAGATCGAGTTCTTTATTTTTGCTCTTTTATTATTCGACTTACTCACTTTGGTGAAATAATTTGGACGAAAATAAATCATAGTCAAAATTATGTATCACTTAAAATTTCAAGTACTAAAGCCCACCCTAGTTAAATTAACCAAAAGTATGCAAAAGTATGGTATTAGCAACTGGCATCAGTGGCATCAACAAAGAATTTCCTTTCTACATCAAAAATCTGAATTTAAATTCAGAATCGGAATTCATAGTGTTTCGTTCGGTTTCGGTTCTTCTCGGAATGTTGTTCCCGCTGATGCCCGATTTCACACCTTTGGCTTCCTCCTCCTTCGGTTGACTCCAGCTGGGCTTTTCCTTCGTCGTCGGTCACGGGAGCCTGCTGCTGACTTCCTTCGACGTCTGTCCCGAGAACCAGCTGCTGACTTCCGACGTCTCCGGTCCCGTAAACTTGCTGCAGATTTCCTTCGGCGCCTGTCCCGAGAACCAGTAGCAGACTTGCGGCGTCTTCGGTCCCGGGAACCAGCCGCTGACTTTCGTCGTCTCCGGTCACGAGAACCGGCAGCAGACTTCCTCCGGCGTCGATTGCAACATCCGCCTGCTCTTCGGTTTCGACCCCCATCAGCACCAACACTCACACCTGAGGCAGACTTCCTACGGCGACGGTCACGAGAACCGGCAGCTGATTTCCTCCTTCGACGGTCACCTTAGTCAAAAAATCAACATCAAAATTAATAACAGAAATTTTTTTACAAACTTATTTCATTTTTCATGGCAACCCCATTAGCCACATCTGCAGTAAACAGCTTTAAAAGGACTCAACAAATTTGAAATACAGATTGACGACAGAGCACAGATGTGGCGACGGTTTGTGTCGTACACGTTACTGGCCCTGGCCATAGTATAATAAACCGTGCAAAATATCAAACATCACTAAGCAATCACCTTATATTACCATTTGCGTTTACTTTAATAATAATTTCATATTTCATAATAACATTAATTAATGTAATTAATTAAAATTCTAACTCACGTCCTGCATCTTTCTCAGCTGTCGCTGCCATCTCAAGCCACTTAATGTCAGGCAGACTGTCCCCCGTTGCGGCAGTTTCAATCCCTTCGCCACTCATTCCCATTATAGCTAAGCGGGTATTGTAATTTGCTTTTTATCACAGAGTATTATATATGTGGAGGTTCGTCGTAGAACAAACCCCGGCTTTGGTACTTTAACTTTTGATTACCTTACTACTACTACGAATTACGAGAGACTATTTTTAAAGATGTAGTGACCCGACCAGAGTCAATTCAATAATAAAGGAAAGTGAACTTTTATTCATAATTTTTCGTGTGGCGGGGAGTCCACTGCACTGTACGGATTGTTTTATTAGTTTTTTTAACAAGTCGGAAACGCTATTTATTATTTTTCCTAATCGTAAATCGTAACCACTGTAAGTAATACAAAGTTTAACGTAAACATGGTAACTCAAGAAACTTTACAATTCATATTCATATCAATATCGTCTCCCCGTCTCGTCTGTGAAGAACCAAAATGACCCATATCCATTTTTAGCTAAAAACAATATCAACTACCTATCTACAAAAATATTCAAATATGTCTTGACAGAATTTACAAAGAACATTTTGCACTTTTCAAAAATATGTAAATGCAACATTTTACACTTTTCAAACACATGGAATTGGAACATTTTGCACCTTTTCAAGTACATAAAATTAGAACATTTTGCACCTTTTCAAAAATATGTAAATGCAACATTTTACACTTTTCAAACACATGGAATGGGAACATTTTGCACATTTTCAAATACATAAAATTAGAACATTTTGCACCTTTTCAAAAACATGTAAATCCAACATTTTAACACTTTTCAAAAACATGTAAATTGGACTTTTTGCATTGTTGAAACCCATGAAAACAGAACATTTTACGTGTATCAAAAACTCCTTTAACATTTTACGCATGTTTCTCATTTTGTTTTTATGATAGCTATCAGCACTAGTGCTCATTTTGATTCTAGCTTAAATTGGATATGGGTCATTTTGGTTTTTCACAGACGATATCTCATTTTATTATTCATTACTGATCATTCGTCTCGTAATAATAGTATTCAAAATATAACATTCTAGTCCTCATAGCCAATTTCTAGAATAAACACAGGGCTAAAATTAGTTACCAAAGATCTCACTACTCCGTCCAATTATTAGCTTCTCTGGGGGATGGGGGATTAATCAGAGATAAGGTACATTCATTAACTATATTATTGACACGTTAAACTAGTAAACTTTAATAACTATAACTGTAAATAACTAAACGGGTGTGGAAATCAGCCTTCATTTCTGCTTCTTCATGTTAAATTGTTAAGTGTAATTTTTATAATAGTACTAGGTAAATGTTAAAGCTAGTTAAGTAAGTAAAAAACAAGCATAAAATAACTTCGTTCTCCTTCCTTTTCAATTCATAAAAGAAGAGCCAGTACCACCAGTCGCAGTCGCAGAAAGGTATCGAGGACAAGAACCAGCAGTTGCGTGTGGTGGATAAACAGGATTCCTCCAGTTTTCATTCTCGTTCCCAAATGCTCCAGTATCTGCACAGAGACCCCCGAAAGGAAATGACTTTTACATTTGGCAATTCTTAACTCTGTGACAAATTCTTCGAGAATGATAAACACACGACGGAGGATAGAATTTTTAGCGCATTTATCCAATTTATCAGAGGCAACCTATAAGTATCAGGCAAAGACATGATAAATAGTAGTAAATAGTAAATACTGTATCATCATAAAATCAAACGGTGAGTGTGGACGGTTTACTCATTTCCATATAGATACATTATAGCTGCATTATTTAACGTTATAATATTATTTGGTTGCCCCACCTCACGATGATACGAACAAGAAATCTGAGGAGAGTACATGTAGTGAACGGCACGGTTCAGTTGGTTTTCAGCAAGCCTTAGCAATTTGAACTGGATCATTGGAGGGACGTAAGTATTAATTCTGAAATTTACAAATTTTGCCATTCTGGATAAATCTGCAAATTCCAAGGATTTTAGACGAGCGCTCAGATCTGTATCTGGATACATAAAATTATTATAAGACATCGTTTTCCGTCTAAAATGGTACAACACGTAACTTGTGAAATTACAATAATTATTGTATATTCGAATATTTTGTTGTTTCCTCTCAGTTACGCAGCGACGGCCTAATATGTAAATAACGTATTTAATTAATTAGTAGGTAGGTACATGCGCCGCACCACTGTAGTCTCTGGACAGAAATTTCGGAATAATAAGGAAATTTTTGAAAATATTGAAACTTTGCACAGAACTTCACTTTATTTTTTAAACTACTTGCCAGCGTAAGTTATGAATGCTTGTAAATTTTTTTTGAATTTGCATAGCCTGTTTGCCGCCACCAATTTTTTGAAATAAATAATTTAGCATTGCATAAACGGGGAAACATGCATTTTTCACTCAAATAGTTCCACGCCAGTTTTCATTGAAATTTCTAAATTTTATACTTGCTACACAGTAAAAAGAATGCTCTTTCACGTGGCGTCTCGGAAATTTGTTCAAAATTAAAAAATAGTAAGTATAATGGTCGCCCCATATTCCACATAATTTCAACAAGGCATGATGCTCTCGCTTCGCTCTAGCAGAGCACTGCTGGGCGCTAACAGGTCTAGTTGTCGGTAGGAACTACGTGTTACTGCCTACTGCCAATGCAACGCAGTTGAGTACCTATTTCTGGTATTTGATTTCAATAATTTTGGTTTCAGAAGCTGTTAATTTAATAAATCTTGTGCAGGATCGAATTCTTAACTATTGCCCTACATTATTAGATAACAATATTTAAATTATATCTTCAATAGTTAGATAAGGTCAGATGGAAAATCAGCACAAATCGATTTGAATTTCATTTTGACCATCACTTGAATATTTAGTAACACGTAGTATGAACTGACACCTATTCCTGTTAGCGCCCAGCAGTGCTTTGCTAGAGCGAAGCGAGAGCATCATGCCTTGTTGCAATTATGTTCAATATGGGGCGACCATTATACATACTATTTTTTAATTTTGAACAAATTTCCGAGACGCCACGTGAAAGAGCATTCGTTTTACTGTGTAGCAAGTATAAAATTTAGAAATTTCAATGAAAACTGACGTGGAACTATTTGAGTGAAAAATGCATGTTTCCCCGTTCATGCAATGCTAAATTATTTATTTCAAAAAATTGGTGGCGGGAAACAGGCTACGCAAATTCAAAAATAATTCACAAGCATTCATAACTTACGCTGGCAAGTAGTTTAAAAAATAAAGTGTAGTTCTGTGCAAAGTTTCAATATTTTCAATAATTTCCTTTTTATTCCGAAATTTCTGTTAAAAGATCATAGTGCGCACGTTCCATATACCTGACATTCAGTGGATATTCGTACCATAGAAAACTTCCGATTAACATAGGATTTTACTAGTAGGGATGCAGGGATCGTCCATAAATTACGTCAAACAAATGTTACAATTTTAGGGACCCCCGCTGTTATAAGTTTAAAAATTAGCTTAAAATATATCCTTAGCATAGAATTTCACTAGTATGCATGCAGGGATGGCCCATAAATTACGTCATACGAATTTTACCATTTTAGGGATCCCCACTGTCAAAAGTTCAAAAATTAGGTTGACATGTATCCTTAACATAGGATTTTACTAGTGTGCATGCAGAGATCGTCCGTAAAGGACGTCATACAAATTTTAGCATTTTAGGGACTTCGACTGTCATTAGTTCAAATATTAAAATTACGTAACACAAATTTTACCATTTTAGGGATCCCTACTGTCATTATTTCAGGAATAAGGTTGACATGTATCTCTAACATAGGATTTTACTATTAGGTTTACAGGATTCGTCCCTGAATGACGTCATACAAATTTAACGATTTTAGTGCCCCCCACTGTCATTAGCTCGAAAATCAGGTTGACATATAACCTCAACATAGGATTTTACTAGTATGCATGCAGGGATCGTCCATAAATGACGTCATATAAATTTTACTATTTCAGAAATCCCCACTGTCACAAGGTTAGAAATAAGGTTGACATATATCCTTAGCATAAGATTTTACTACCACGCATGCAGGGTTTGTCTATAAAGGGCGTCGCACAAATTTTACCATTTAAGAGATTTTCATGCTTTTAGTTCGAAAATTAAGTTAACCTATATCCTTAACAATAAATTTTTGAAGCTTACGAACAGCGATCGTCCGTAAATGACGTCATTCAAATTTTACTGTTTTAGGGATCCCCACTGTAATTAGTTCAGAAATTAGGTGTGCGTTTGTCCTCAACATATGATTTTACTACTTAGATAGGGAGATCGTTTATAGATGGCGTTGCTTAAATATTACTATTTTAAGTACCCCGGCTGTCATAAGTTTTAAAATCAAGTAAACAGGTACCCATATTATGGAATGCTTCCAGTATTCATGCTGGGATCTTCCATATATGGTGTCATCTAAATACCACTATTTCAGGGATCTGCTCTGAATTTGTTCACGAATTAGGTAAACAGATACTTTGAACGCAGGATGTTGCAATTATACATACACGGATCGTTTATAAATGACTTTATCCAATTATTATTATTTGAATAATCCCAAAGTTATTTGTTACGACTTAATCAAATTATAAATTCAAGTAGAAGCTAAAGTGGAGTTAGGCGCTGTCGTAGTTTCAGCGTTGCCACACTAGGGTTCTACTCCTTTACTAAAGCAATTATTCGCTGTAAGCTCAGCATCTACTTCGGGCCCCCGGTCGACAAATCCGGCGCGAAGCGCCGGATTTTTACCAACAAGAAGCCAGTCAGCCACAAGAACTAATCTTTTATATTTTAACTTAAAACTGATATACCAGTTTTAATGATATATCAGGTATGTACGTATTGCTCCAAATAGAAGCCGGGCCTCCAATAGAAGCCGGGCCTCCTATAGAAGCCGGGGGGTAACGGGTGTAAGTATAAATACAAGCCGGGCCTCCAATACAAGCCGGGGGTAAAAAGTCATGCACTAGATATCCTCAAATTAGAGATTATAGACCTAAAATTCAAATATCAACTTTCTTTTGCAAACGTAAAGTCTGGGAATAGATCAAATATTTTGTGTGCATGTAAGTAGGTACCTAGGTAGGTAGGTAAGGCATGGTAGGTGGGTTGCATAGGTTTCTCTATTTATGTTTACGAAGCAATTAAATAATGGATAAAAAACGGAAATCATATTCAGTAGCTAAGAAACTGGAGGTAGTAAAGTATGCAAACGAAAATTCAGAAGAACAAGCTGCAAAAAAAATTAAGGTTGACCCAAAACAAGTGCGAGAATGGAAAAAACAAGAAGAATCGCTGAGTAAGTTTTCCCATTTGAATTGATTCTAGCTGTATTTACATGCAGTAATTATAGTAGGTAGTAGTAATTGCTCATAAAATTGTATACAGTTGTAATTCATATTACTATAGCAAAGAATGTTATGCCTGAAAATAATGAAAAGTTGTCAAAAATAAGGTAACTTTAAGTTTTATTTTTGGTTTCGAAAAACATAATTTTAATACAAGCCGGGCCTCCAATACAAGCCGGGCCTCCAATACAAGCCGGGGGTAAAGGGTGCTGTTTTCAATAGAAGCCGGGGGCTTCTATTTGGAGTAATACGGTATATTACAAAAAATTAGTCAATATAGGTATGTATATATATATATAATTATATATCTGATACAGCTTGAATTGAATGCATTATGTTTAAAAATTAAAAATGCCTTTATAAGGACCATATCGTCTGTGAAGAACCAAAATGACCCATTTCCATTTGTAGCTATAAACAATATCCTCTATCTACAATAATAGTGCAACATGTTTTGAAAGCATTTAAATAGAATATATTACACTTTTCAAAAATATGTAAATAGAACATTTTAATTACGCTTTTCAAAAACAATGTATTAAATACACCATTTTACACTTTTCAAAATTATGTAAATAGAACATTTTGCACCTTTTCAAAAACATCTAATCGTAAGTAGGACATTTTACACTTTTCAAAAACTCTTAATTACATTAAGCAAGTTTCTCATTTTGATTTAGCTTAAATTGGATATGGGTCATTTTGGTTCTTCAAAGACGACAGACTATATTATGTATTGTCTGGATACAAAGTCGAGATAGTGGAATAGGTGGTCCTTACCATTGGTGGGCGGAGCTTACCAAGTTCAATTTGGATGCGATGGGTATGGGAACTATTAATCGACGGGAAAACCTTTTCCACTATCTCGACGTTGTATCCAGACAAAATAGCCCATCACTTCACACCTTACCTGTTACCTTTCTAAAAGTATTAAAAAAGGTTGATTATCAAGTCGGAAATTGCAATTTAATTACAATTAGCTGTTAACTGTTAACAGTAAAAAGGAAAAACACAAAAGCAGTTCGAAATAATATTTATCACAACAATCACAAGCCAGCAACAGCAGCTCCCCAACTGTGAACTTCACTTGACACTTGATCGAAGAACGTTTAGGTCCACAGGTCCGCTACTATCGCACTTTTTCGTTTCGTGTAATAATAATTTTTTTCGCTATGCTTTTTATTTTAATTTCTTGGCGCGGCTTTTCCTATGGCCGCACGTGCATTCATCAAACCAATGCAATGCAATGCAATGCTTTTCAACTTAACTACATACTGCACTTCAGTAGTTACTGCAAATTAGGGATTAGGGAAGGGTCCATATTAACGTCGCTGTTTCTTGGGGACTCAAATAGAACCCCGGGGTTGTATTAGAAGTTAAAGTTTGCGTTCTCGACGTTGTGTGTTATAGCTCCGGGGTTGTATTAGAAGATAATGCAAAATTTATTATAAATAAAATAAAATAATGCATACGACGCAAAGTTGGAACTTAAGGCTATTGATTTTGCCGAGAAAAATAATAAAGAATAAGAAGCAGCTAGAAAATATCAAGTTTCCCCAAAATCTATTAGAGACTGGATCTCGAACAAATCTCAATTAGGTAGGTAATTTTTAGACATTAATTCAGTGTCTTTTATTAACATTGTGAATTTATTATGTAGCCGCAGCCCTCTTAGGTATTTTAATTTTTCTTCTGAAATAATTGTTGATTCTGATGCATTTATGTGAAACATTAATACTTGGCAGGGACGTCGGAACCGGGGGGGGGGGGGGCAGGGGGGGCATAGCGCCCACCCCCCCCCCCCTGGAAAGCGGATGCCCAATGTTAAAGCATAGGCCTGCCCCCCCTGGGTAAAAAAAAATTCATAGTGTTTGCCCCCCCTCGCAAAATTAGGTTGTAAATAAAAATGTAACTCGATTTTTGAACAAATTGAATATTATCGTTCTATTAATATTAATTAGGTATACATTTTGTGCACTTAGTATCTACTTAACTACGCAATTAAAGAATAGAACCCCGCCTCCGATAGAACCCCGCCTCTAATAGAACCCGGGTATCAGGACTGACGGAAGTGATCACGCCAAATCGGGTCCACTTATGAGCATGTAAAAAAACTAGATTTTAAGAACATGATGCCAATGGGCATTTTGACTCGCTAAGTGGGATTTTTAAAAGTCTTTTGCCTATGGCAACTAAACGGGCGCCATATTTAATTGACTATAAAATCAATTTTTAATTTTTTAGCTCCCTTTAGCTCCTACAATTTTCGTCCAATTTATAAAAAAAGTTTTGTTTTGTGTTTCCCAAACGTTATCTACGTAGTAAATTCTGGGTTTTTGAAAATTCAAAAAAAAATTTTGTTAAGAAAATAACGTATAAATTCGTAATACCCAGGACTACTATTACATACTAGCTGTTTCTGTTAGCTATGTATATATAGGTATGTGCATGACATGTAAATTCGCCCCATTTTTTGTATGCCAACACCGAGATTTTGATTCTTAAACAAAACCATTTCAATAGATGCAGCTAAAGCTCAGCATCTTAAACCAACAGTTCAGCAGTTTATATAATGTTGTGTGTTATATCTTTGTATTGTAATATTTCTCTACATTCACTTAAATTTATTGCATATAATATAAGGAATGTCTACAATATAAATGAGAACGCTATTTTTTAAGGCATCTAAGTTTATGCGTGTTTAAAATGAGGCAAAGCTGTGATAGTACTGTTAATATGAAATGAGCAATGAAGTAAGCTGATTAGTCACAAAGTCAATAAAAATAAGTGGCGACATTCTTTCCATCCTGTTAAACTGGCCACTTTGAACTCCGACATATTGTATGGAGCGAACTGTCCGTTGTATGGCGTCCAAACTACTCTGTTTCCCCTTCCTGCTGAATGCCCTTCCCTTGCTGCTTCTTATCCATTCGACGCAGTCTTGGATTCTGCTTGATCCAATTGGCCGCAACCAGAATAACAATTTTATAGTCTGAAATCAAATCCCGGATTGAAAATGCGAAAATGCCTTCTCATACAGTACCATGTAGAAAACAAATGAGTCAAACCCAAGGATGAAATTAAAAACTGTAAGAAGTAGTACAGCTTCAATGTAATTGATTGCAAAGAAAGTTGGAAATATGGAGCCGAGAATGCAAAGAAACTTCATCATAAAAACGGGGTCTGAGTTGCTTCAGTTGAAAATATGAATGCAGAGTTCCACGTAGCGACAATTTTCCACGGCTGCAAGAACAGCTTCTTCCTTTAAGCTACCACTCTTTCTATATAGGTGGAAGTTTGTATAAAACATATATACAGTGTGTTTCAATGAAATAGACTCAGACGTTTTTGGGGAGTACACCTTCCCCCCACGCACGAATAATTGAACAAGATAATTATTTTTTGTTGACAACTAACTAGGTGCTATGTTTAAACTTTGGTTGACCCCCAGGGGTCACGAGGTTACTTTACAATTAAATAAAATCCAAAAAATAGGTGTTTCAATGAAATAGACTCAGACCACGGTTTTCCCCATTCAAACAAGTCTATCTTTTGAACCAGTAGATGAAAAAATGCAAATTTTCGTCAGCCCACTCACAGATGAATTACTTATAACTAGAAACACTCACTTTGATCACAGAGTTACAATAGCACCACTGACTGGGGGGAGAAATGGTGCTCATCTCGTCACTTACTTTTACCGTTGTTTCTTATGGGGCGGTCCTGACTTTTTTCAGTTATTAGTCCCTAACATTTGCAAACAAGCACAAATGGAAATTATTTAACATGGGACATAATGAAAACTAGATTCCCTACAAAATGAGATATCAGACATGACTAAGGTCACACGGGGTCGCAAGGCACCCGCATATGAACTTTGAAATCTTCCAAACTCTTTGCGTTTGTTTTTAAAATTAAAAAAACTTTGACTGTTTCCTAGTAATTTCATTATAAAACAGTATCATATTTGCGAACCAAAAATTATTTTCCTGTGATGTTTATCTAATAAACTAATTCTAGTATTAATTGGAATTTACTGTGAAAATATTAGTTTGTAATTAATTTTTTCACAGTAAATTCCAATTAATACTAGAGTTTGCTTAGATAAACATCACACGAAAATAATTTTTGGTTCGCAAATATGATACTGTTTTGAATGGAACTAGTCAATATAGTATTAGGATAGGTAGGTATTTACTTTAAACAGTAGGAGAGGAAAGAATAGTAATATAGATTTATATTTTATATAATACAGATTACTATTGATTTAAAATCCTTCATGCAGACTTCATAGCCAGACTCAGACCAAGTAGTATAGTAACACTGACGTCCATTTATTATTTAAATGAGGTTTTTTGAAATACATATAAAAAGTAGTATAGTAGTATGTGTACATGATTAAAAATTATATCGTCTGTGAAGAACCAAAAATGACGCATTTCCATTTCTAGCTAAAAACAATATCCATTATCTACAAAATTATTAAAATAAACTGATTGTGGTAATCTGCTTAAATATCTTAATATTGACATACTTTGTATTCAGGAAACTAACATTAATAATTTAGTGATTTCAAAACCAAACTTTTCAAACTATACAATAATTTGGAATGATAGTACGACGATGTTTAGTGGAACAGCTATAGTAATAAAGAATATGTATAAGATAATTGATAGTAAAATTATTGTTCCAGGGAAATCCCAGTATACAGAACTAGAAATTGATGGATATAATATAGCCCTTTTTAATGTTCATATAGAACATAATGATAAGTTAGCTATTAAGCATATTAAGAATTTATCATATATATTAGATAAACTTAAGCCTGGAACCATTCCTATAATACTTGGAGATTGGAACTGTGTGATTGAAACTAGCAAAGATAGCGTTAAAAGAAACGAACCCAGAAAGAAACTAGTTTTAGCTCTGTCTGACATGTTATCATTGTATGGGCTTACAGACACCTTTCGTTTCCTACACCCTAATGATTTGACATACACCCATTTCGGACCTCCGCCTAATAAACCGGCTGCAAGGTTAGATAGGATTTACTCCCCTATCCATTATATTAGTAAGGTAACTAAAAGTCAACAATTCCCATCGCCCAGCGACCATGACATAGTAACTATAAGGTTAAAACATCATAAACATATTAAAACAAAAGGTTTATGGAGATTTGACAATGTTCTTTTGAAAAACACTTGGTTCTGTCTGAAGGTAGCCGAATTACTTGATAATTTTATAATACATAAAAACAATTATTCTTTTAAGGACTATGAAATTCTAAAACAAAATGTAAGAACTATAGCCGAAGCTGCAAAACGCTATGAAGCTAAATCTAAACTTAATTTTATACAAAATTATAGTGGGCCCAGAGTTCAAGTAGGTAACAATAAACAGCTAGCTTTGGAATTCATGGATAAAATAAATCAGGAGTATAAAGAAATTGATTTTGAAAAGAATACTAATTATATTATCAGAAATAAGAATGCAGACCAACCAACCATTGCTACAACTTGTATTGGTAACAATGTTCTAGATAAAGCTGACATAGTTAGAAATTTCTTTTCTTCTAAATTCAAGGCAGATAATGTCGACCTTTCCAAGCTTCCTGAACTTTTATCAAATCAACGAAAACTTGCAAGGTTAGAATCTAGTAGTTTAAAATTTAAAATATCTGATAATTTAATAACAAAGGCAATTAATAAATTAAAATTAAACTGCTCGCCAGGGTATGATGGATTAACATCTGAATTTTATTTACATTATAAAAATCAAATGAAAGAGATATTATTATGGGTCTGGGATATGTCAAATGAGCTAGGCATATTACCGCTGTCATGTCGTACAGGATTAGTTACCTTAATTTTCAAAGCAGGTGATCCCTACAATTTAAAAAATTGGAGGCCAATCACATTAAGCAATACAGACTGTAAGATATTTTCTATTATATTAAAGAACAAAATTACAACGGTCCTTGATTCGGTTATTGACATTTCACAGACTTGTGGCCTTAAAGGAAGGTCTATATTTCAGAATCATTCTTTTATTAAAGAAGCCATTCACAAAGTTGAAGCTGGTGCTCTTATCTCTTTAGACCAAGAAGGTGCTTTCGATAACATAGACCACAATTATCTCTTTAAAATACTTAAGTGCCTTAATTTTCCTTCACAATTTATTAAGTATGTAAAATTGCTCTACACTGAGAACATAGGAACTGTTAACTTAGGTACACTTAGAACAGCACCCTTCTATTATAGAAAGGGAGTAAAACAAGGCGATCCATTAGCATGTTATCTGTATATAATATGCCTTCAACCTTTTTTATCAAAAATTTCATTTGAACTAGCCACTATACGAAAAAGTCCTTTTACTGAGCATCCTAGTAAGTATCATTCTGACTATGCAGATGATGTTATTATTGGTGTCAGTGATTTCCATCAAATAAAAGCAGTCAGTGAAATCTCAAACCTATATGGTCAATGCTCAGGTTCAAAGTTAAATAATACAAAAACAAAATGCTTATTTCTTGGAAAATGGAAGAAAATTAAATTAAATACTATTTACGGCTTCACTGTAGTTAATGATGGTCTGAAGGTTTTAGGCATATATTACGGTAACGAGCAGCAGGATAACATGAACTATGAACATTGTATAACAAGCGTTAGTAACAAAATAAACTACTATGTTAGTATAAACGTTTATAGTATCTTTACAAAAGCTAAATTACTGAATGAGTTCATTTTACCAAAAGTGTGGTTTATATTAAAAATTCTTGACCCCCCAGAGAGTTTCTTTAAAAAAATCGATAAGCTAATTGGAAAATTTATATGGCCAAAAATGGCTTGGACTAAAACTGACATACTATATGTAGATGTCCTCGATGGTGGATTAGGAATTAAATCTCCTCGCATTATGCATCAATCGTTTAGGTTAAGAGACTCAATTAAAATTCTTAATCAAAAAATGAACTTTCTTACTTCTTCTAGTTATAATAAAACCTATAATACATTAGTTGGAAATAAAGATAAGTATAGTCTGCTAGAGAAAATTATAATTGAAAATAATATTAAATTAACTGCATTTCCAAAACTTGTTTTCAATGAAATTAAAATCAACTCATGCATTATGGGCAACATTAATGAGTTTAAATTGCTAAGTAGTTATAAGTCAGAGTATCTGAGAGATTACTGTAATCCTGAATTTGTGTACAATTCTAAAACAACCATTGAGTGTCCTTCGTATAAGCGAAGAAGTATTGATAAGGAGATAAAGAAAATTGAAGTTTGTATTGAATATTTTAGAACAAGTAAATGTAAAATTGAAAATAATGTCAAAGTAGGTATACAGGATGATAGGAATTCAATTGATGTAGTAAGTAACCCTAAATCATTATACAACATAATAGCAAAAAAAAAGGCTGGCTTGTACTTAACAACTTACAATTTTCAAAATATAAAATGTTCGCTAGTAAGTAATTACGAAAAGGATAGGATATGGATGCTTTGGCAAAATTTGTGGATAACTTCAAACCGAGCTGTTATCTTTAAACTTAGTGATACAAAAACTTGTCCAAACTGTAAAAATAATCATAAGCACTCCTTTGATATCGTTAATTGTATTTACTATAAGAAAAGTTGGAAAAAAGTCAAACAGTTAATAAACCAAATAGACAGCGATGTCAACCTAGATACTGAATTCATATTTCTAGGAATAAACAAGAAACCTATTATTAATTCTTTAATATTTATAATGGTCTTTACGCTACACAAACACTACATACATAAACTTAACAAGTATAAAGGTAAAATTAATGTTATTAAAAGTGTAGCCGAGAGAATAAGTAAATTGATCCTAGACAACCACGAAGATATGATGTATAACGTTAATTTAAAGGTGTTAAACGACTTTGTTTCGAAGAATGCTGAATAATATTAGGAAAGGACTGTTTTGGAAAATACATGTAATATACATACTAACACAGACAAAATTGAGCAAAATAACTCAGCAATATGTCAGACTTTGCCGAAAGATGGGTAATAAAATCTAAAAGTATGTAACCCGGGAGGACAGTACGGGATAATTGAACCCAGGGTGGATCTTAGGTCCATCTGACATATTGCACCGAGCGGGATTTGAACCTGCATCCTGCCGCTAAAGAAACGGCGGTTCTCATCCCTTGGCCAGAGGGGTTGAGTTATGAATGTATATTTTCTTTCTTGTACTTACTTGGCCTAAGTAAATATCACTTAAATTGCACTATGAATTTTTACGGAATAAATGAATGAAATATAAAGATAAAATTTCTGATAGCTCTGTATTAGCTAAAATGGTATGTGTAACAGTGTACCAAAAATTGTAACAGTAAACATTAATACTAAATATATTATGTAACTAAAATTATTGTGTGAATAAATAAAGAAGCCATTAAAAAAATTATTAAAATATGTCTTAAATGCATTTAAATAGAACAGCTTACACTTTTCAAAAATATGTACATAGAACAGTTTACACTTTTCAAAAACGTGTAATTCAAACATTTTGCAGTTTTTCAAAACAAATGTAAATAGAACATTTTGCAGTTTTTCCACAACTTGACAATACAACATTTTACACTTTTTAAAAACATGTAAATCAAACATTTTTCAATTTTCAAAACCATCTATGTACATAAGTGGAACATTTTACGCTGTTTAAAAACTCTTAATTAACATTATTAACGCATGTTTCTTAATTTGTTTTTAGGAAGTAGAAGTAGGTACTTAGCACTATTTTAATTCTGCCTTGAATTGGATATGGGTTATTTTAGTTCTTCACAGAGGATATGTAAATATATGCTAATTACATATTATTTTCCACGAGTAAGTTGAAGGTACGGAGCAAGAGGTTCCAAATACTTCTCTGTATCTGAAATTGAAAGATAGTGTATATTCATGAAGCATAGTAAAATCGTTTTAAAAATAATTGCTGATTTGGAAAGCTTAAGTTTAATTTCGCATAGAGAGAAACGTTCCAGATGTAATTAGACAGCCATATCCAGCAATTCACAGAAGAATTAGGTAGTTAGTAATACTATAGTAGTAAGTACGAGAAGTTTCAGTGAAATAGTGCACCACTAAACTTACCATTAATTTCAGCATCAGTCATGAAAGCAGGATCAAATGAAAATGTAATTGAAGTCCCAGGCATCTTCTGGAAAGCATACATTCCAGAAACTTGTGACGCAAACGGCTTGGACAGTGACAAAAACTTTATTTTAAAATCCTTTAAATCTATAATAAAACGAAAAAAAAAATAGTATGAAATAACTACACGTAATCTGTTTCTGTAACATTTTAAAAGCAATTTAAAAATAATGCATGCATCGTAATCTGAGAAGCTATACTATTTTTTTACAATATATACACATCGTCTGTGAAGACCCAAAATGACCCATATCCATCAGTAGCTAAAAACAATATTAACAATCTAAAAAAATATTCAAATATGTCTTAAGAGCATTTAAATAGAACAGTTAGCACTTTTTAAAAATACGTGAATACAACATTTTGCACATTTTTAAAAACATGGAATTAAAACATTTTGCACCTTTTCAAAAACATGGAGTTAGAACATTTTGCACCTCTTCGAAAACATGGAACTAGAACATTTTCCGCGTTTTAAAAACATGAAAATAGAACATTTATACAGACCTTTTCGAAAACATGAAATTAGAACATATTGCACCTTTTCAAAAGCATGTAAATAGGACATTTTACATTGTTTAAAAACATGAAAATAGAATATTTACTTTTGTTCAAAAACTTCTAATTACGATTTTACGCATACATGTTTTTCATTTAGTTTTTATGACATAGCTCATTTTGATAGTATACCTAATTTGGATATGGGCCCATTTGGTTCTTCACAGGTCACAGACGATATGTAAAATAATAAACTCCACCAACACCTAGCAAGAATCAAACTCACATTTTAAGAAGCATATCGATGGGTCTTTTCGAAGAAAATGTACATAAGCTTCACAATTCGAAGTCTCCATTGGGAATTCATCCTTTCGCCGTAATTTCTCGCACAGCTCTACTGGGAAACCAGTAAAGAAATGGTCAATGTTACTCACAGCACTTGCACTACTCTGCATGATATTTGAACCTGAGAATGATGATGATGCCGATGCCGATGCCGATGGACAACCAGGACCCCCATCACGAGAAAGCACACCTAATTTTAAAGCTTCTCGAAAATTAACATTTGGATTAGAAACTCCGTATATTTCAACATATTCTGCCAAAGGACATAAGACCCACAAAGAGTTCACTAACATTATAGTATTGTCACACTTGATTTTTAAAGTTGTAATACACGGGAATAATTTAGATATTAATTCCGCTCTCCGAATATCTGGTAAAGTGTTACTTCCACAAATTTCCAAAGCTTTCACACTAGAAACAACGTCACCGTGACGTACGTATGGTTTTACAGGAGCAACGGAATTAAATTTGAAAAAACCTAATAGTCTGTTATTTACATTATAATTACGAACATCGAGATCAACTTTTACTAAATTAGGGAAAAGGTTTGCTTTTAGTTTGTTAGTAGATTCATTATTACTTTCACTTGTAGAAAATCTAAAACTTTTGAATTTTTGCCCAGGCTCAGTTTTGTTGTTGTTTCGCCGCGTGAATTTTGTGGATACTTGGGTGAGCTTAAGGCTCTTTAAATTTTTCATACATGGAATTTTTATATTTCGAAGGAAATCAGTGGGATTAACACCGATTTCAAATTTTGTCAATGTATCTTTACCAGATTCTAATATGGAATTTAGATATTTCACAACACTTGAGTAGAGGCCTTCCTGAGGAATTATTTTTGTGAGATCGACAGTAAGCTGAGACAGTTTTGGATTTAATTTTGAAAATGATCGAAATGTTGAAAGATTATTTTCATTATTATTTTTGTACGGGTTATACAGCAAATTCTTCACAAGTGAAACCATGTTTTGGCTTACAACAAGTGGTAAATGTTGATTCGGATCTTCGATTGATAGCAAATGTTTTGAATTTCCAAATTGTGAAACAAATTGAAGTTGACATGCATTTCGTTGAAGGAGAACCGTTGTGGCTGCATCACGCCAACTTTTTTTGACAAGGCGGAAATTCAGTAGGTCATTCGTGTCGAGAATGGTGTTTTCAAATATTAGAAGTAATTCCTGTATGAGATATAACCTTAAGGTTGAAAAATCTCTAAACTCATACATACATACAAGTAATTCCTGTATACAAATTTTAAAAAATGTACAATAATGGCACAAGTTGTATTTTGACATTTTAAACAGGAATTTAAAGTAGGTAAATAATTAGTATAAACAACTGAAACTGAGACTAAAACTGTATCTTACTTGCTCACACAATTTATCAGCAATATTGTGAATTCTATCATTTTCATTTCCTTCTTCTGTATTATTAAAGTGAGCACAAGAAATTAAAGAAGTTGACATCACAACATTTTCACTGCTACTGCTGCAATTATTATCATGTCGGTTTTCGCCAATATTTGGTTCGATTTCTAGTTCTTCATCCTCAGCTAGAGTCGAATTTTCGTCCAGTTTCTTTTCATTTTCAAAGGCAGCAGGAAGAAAGGAAAATTTTGTTCTCTTTGAAATCGGTGAGCGGCTCATATTCAATATTGCCTATGGTTAATTCAGGTTACTTGTGCTAAATCAACAAATTAAAATTGGTATTTTAGAAAACTGAAAGTTGAGTTCTAGGTACTTAACAATCAAATAGGGCTTAGATAGAAATGTCAAATGTGGTGCACTGGCTAATTTACTTCATTATTGATGGAACTCAGATCCGAAAGCCATTACTTAAAAAATAATAAAAGGACCAAATGCAGTTCAAAAGAAAGTAAAGTACTATTTACTTACATACTGTCAGCTAAATTTAACATACATATAACTTACATTTGCACTGCATTTACGCTGCTGGCAGTCCAGTTAGCAATTATCGCAAATCGAAGACCGTTTGAACTCAAAAACAAATGCTGAATGCTAGTTAGGCATTTAGCTGACTAGTGAGTCAACTAGTCAAAGTATCAGATATTATTCTAGCTCTACATGCAAACGGACAAGCATGTACAAGAAAGAGTGAACTGAAACTGAAGCGAATTGAACTTTACACTAAACAACTTTAAATATTAATTTTAGTATTTAGGTATTAAGTATTACTTTAGGCCATACTCACATTAACTGATTTCCCTACAAAAGTTAACACTTACAACTTATTATCATGGAATTTGGAATAGGTAATATCTTCCATCTTCTATATTATCTAGTACATAATAAATTAATAAATAATAATTTCGAAATTAAACTCCAAACTCAAACTCAAATACTGAAAATACTCGTGATGGAAATCCTATAATTTAAGAGATCGCGCTCATTCAAGAACCATCGCACAGAACCAAGTTTGAAATTGCAGAGAAGTGGATTTTTTAACATGGGCTCCATAAGGCACTATGTTAACCTAGGATATATAGTCATATATCATGAAGTCGAAATCGTTTTTATCGTGATTAATTAATGCATTAAGGATTAATAGCTACTCATTTTCGCAGTCTGCTGCACTACACAAATAAGTGAAACTGTCTAAATACTAAATACAGGCTTGAAGGCTTAGTAACTAAATTTCAAATTTAATTTCATACAAGTTTGTTTGTAACACCCAAATATAAAAACTAAAAATAAATAAAAGTTAAACACTATTAATGCACGACATTAAAATGTTTCCATTTCTTGTACTAATAATAACTAGCAGGTTAGCAACCCGATGGGTTGCGTTAAAAAATGTAATATACATTTTTCACTTTTATTTGGGATGGTTAATAAGGTTGTGGTCAAATCGACTTTAGGGTTGCCTTGTATAAGCTTAAACTAAAGGTTCTAATGGGTTGGACTGCGCAAGTTTTGACCGGATACTTGCCCGGGGTAAGCTTTAACCTCAACTTTGCATGGGTTAAGTTTTTCCCATAGACGTGGTAGGAGAGTAGGTTTTAACCAGAGCCTTTTCCGGGTTAAAGTATGGAATCCGACTTGCTCTGGGTAAGTACTGATCAGGTACTTGCCCAGGTAACGCAATAGTATAAGACTTCGATCAGAGGCTGGAACGGGATAAGTTACACTGTAGCGTTGGCTGGCTTAAGCATTCACCACAGACTTGCCCAAAATTAATGATTTGCCTCACCGGTCGCATGCTATTAAATTTGTTGAGCCCACAGGCTTTCTCGGGGTAAGTTTTTCCCAGGGATTTGCCCGTTTGCGCTATGGTCACGGACGTGCCCAGGGTAAGCTTCAATCACATGCTTGCCCGGGCTAAGCTTTGATTAAATGGGCCATCCATACATTTTGTTTGAGCTTTTTGTGCAAAACCCCCTCCCCCCTTTCAAATTGTCACTACTCTATCATTTCTCGATAGCCCCCTCTCCACTATAAACGTTTCAACTTTTTAAATAGTTGCTCAAAGAATTTTTATATTTTCTAAAGGTTAATATATAAATTTTTGCGAAAAATGAATTACATACTACATATTATATTTTATCAATATAATGTATCTGCTTTGATTTGCCGTAATCAAAAATTTAAAATTTACAAAAATTGCCTGAAACGTCATTTTCCTGAACCCCCCACCCCCTTAAAACCTGAAACGTAATGCATGGATGGTCCGAAAGGCTTAACTGGGGCATGGTTTTGCCGCAGGCGCAATCCGGGTATGTTTTGATCAGAAACTTAACCTAATTACGCTATGGTCACCGACATGGCTGGGCTCAGTTTTGATTTCAGGTTAGCTCGGAATTAAGGCTTTAAATTAATAAGAGTTTAATAAGTCGTATTACATTCAGTCATTTATTGTTGTTTACGCATTGGATAGGTAAAACCTGATCGTGAGTCTTTTGTGCGATGTAAAATTCACCCTATTTTGTTCAACATAATCTTTTACTTCCGGCTACAGCATATGCAATTTTATTGGATCACAGGCTTCGAAGGGAAAGGACACTAATAATAACCTTGACTTGCCGACGCGTCAAGCGGTACCATTAAAAGTGCAAATAGTTGAAAACTGAAGCGCACACAACGTGTAGTGGCATTTAACAGGGACAATCCCAAACCTCATTATTATGCAATTTTAATTAAGAGATTAAAAAAATAAATTATTACTGTTAGGGAATTATTATTACGAAGCATGCAGCGAAGCGTGCAGTAATGCATAAGTAGTAGACATGGATACGATGCAGTTGTAAGTTAGACAATAGTAAACTTTAGTTAAATAAAATAATAAAATTAGATGAGTAATTTTGTTGCCAAGTTCAATCTTTTTTTATCGGCTTGCATTTTTTTTCTTAAATTTTATGGCGTTCAAGTTAGAGGTATTTGCAATTACTAATCTAGCTCTGTACCAATCAGGACCCTGGAATTTTTAAAAATTCGAATTTACAGGCTGTGATTGGTGCAGAGCTAAAAAGTTAAAACGGGAATAATTCAAAAAAGTGTCAAAACACTAAATTTTCCGAGACAATACCGGCATCCGCTTGACCAAGGGCTATCTAATGACACCCCAATAAGGGGTAAATTCCTAAAACTGTAGGAGGAGTACACTGTATAAGCTGGCAACCCCCCGTAACACTGCACGCGTTAATTAAGAGACTAGCAGGTTAGCAACCCGATGGGTTGCAATTAACAAAAATTAATGTATTACTAGCAGGTTAGCAACCCGATGGGTTGCGTTAAAAAATGTAATATACATTTTTCACTTTTATTTGGGATGGTTAATAAGGTTGTGGTCAAATCGACTTTAGGGTTGCCTTGTATAAGCTTAAACTAAAGGTTCTACTGGGTTGGACTGCGCAAGTTTTGACCGGATACTTGCCCGGGGTAAGCTTTAACCTCAACTTTGCATGGGTTAAGTTTTTCCCATAGACGTGGTAGGAGAGTAGGTTTTAACCAGAGCCTTTTCCGGGTTAAAGTATGGAATCCGACTTGCTCTGGGTAAGTACTGATCAGGTACTTGCCCAGGTAACGCAATAGTATAAGACTTCGATCAGAGGCTGGAACGGGATAAGTTACACTGTAGCGTTGGCTGGCTTAAGCATTCACCACAGACTTGCCCAAAATTAATGATTTGCCTCACCGGTCGCATGCTATTAAATTTGTTGAGCCCACAGGCTTTCTCGGGGTAAGTTTTTCCCAGGGATTTGCCCGTTTGCGCTATGGTTACGGACGTGCCCAGGGTAAGCTTCAATCACATCCTTGCCCGGGCTAAGCTTTGATTAAATGGGCCATCCATACATTTTGTTTGAGCTTTTTGTGCAAAACCCCCTCCCCCCTTTCAAATTGTCACTACTCTATCATTTCTCGATAGCCCCCTCTCCACTATAAACGTTTCAACTTTTTAAATAGTTGCTTAAAGAATTTTTATATTTTCTAAAGGTTAATATATAAATTTTTGCGAAAAATGAATTACATACTACATATTATATTTTATCAATATAATGTATCTGCTTTGATTTGCCGTAATCAAAAATTTAAAATTTACAAAAATTGCCTGAAACGTCATTTTCCTGAACCCCCCACCCCCTTAAAACCTGAAACGTAATGCATGGATGGTCCCAAAGGCTTAACTGGGGCATGGTTTTGCCGCAGGCGCAATCCGGGTATGTTTTGATCAGAAACTTAACCTAATTACGCTATGGTCACCGACATGGCTGGGCTCAGTTTTGATTTCAGGTTAGCTCGGAATTAAGGCTTTAAATTAATAAGAGTTTAATAAGTCGTATTACATTCAGTCATTTATTGTTGTTTACGCATTGGATAGGTGAAACCTGATCGTGAGTCTTTTGTGCGATGTAAAATTCACCCTATTTTGTTCAACATAATCTTTTACTTCCGGCTACAGCATATGCAATTTTATTGGATCACAGGCTTTGAAGGGAAAGGACACTAATAATAACCTTGACTTGCCGACGCGTCAAGCGGTACCATTAAAAGTGCAAATAGTTGAAAACTGAAGCGCACACAACGTGTAGTGGCATTTAACAGGGACAATCCCAAACCTCATTATTATGCAATTTTAATTAAGAGATTAAAAAAATAAATTATTACTGTTAGGGAATTATTATTACGAAGCATGCAGCGAAGCGTGCAGTAATGCATAAGTAGTAGACATGGATACGATGCAGTTGTAAGTTAGACAATAGTAAACTTTAGTTAAATAAAATAATAAAATTAGATTAGTAATTTTGTTGCCAAGTTCAATCTTTTTTTATCGGCTTGCATTTTTTTTCTTAAATTTTATGGCGTTCAAGTTAGAGGTATTTGCAATTGCTAATCTAGCTCTGTACCAATCAGGACCCTGGAATTTTTAAAAATTCGAATTTACAGGCTGTGATTGGTGCAGAGCTAAAAAGTTAAAACGGGAATAATTCAAAAAAGTGTCAAAACACTAAATTTTCCGAGACAATACCGGCATCCGCTTGACCAAGGGCTATCTAATGACACCCCAATAAGGGGTAAATTCCTAAAACTGTAGGAGGAGTACACTGTATAAGCTGGCAACCCCCCGTAACACTGCACGCGTTAATTAAGAGATGTTTTTCAAGTTTAGCTGTTACATTAAATAAAATGTTGCATTAATTGTGGTCAAATAGACTTCGTGGTGAGTTTTGACCAGATAAGTGCTCATATTAAGGGATTAGTTTTTTCCATAGGCGTGCAAGTTGTAACTTTGGACCAGGGCCTTGCCCGGGTTACACTATAGAATCTGAATTTCTCGTAATCCTAGTATGTAATCCTCACTTTTCGTTGTTACACTAAACAAAATTTTGCATTGATTGTGATCTATTCAACTTGAGCTTCGACGAAATGCTTGCCTGGGTTAAATTTTGACAACAGACTTGCCCGTGTCGAGATTTTACTATAGTGTTAGGTGGATTAAAATTTTACTACAGTAATGGGTAGGTTAAACTTTTAGCACAGTATTAGCTGGATTAAAATTTTACCAGTATAAGTTGAGTTAAAATTTTACCACGGAATTGTCTGGATTAAAATTTTACCACAGTATTGTTTAGGTTAAACTTGTACGACAGTATTCCCTGGGTTAAACATTTACGACAGTATTGTCTGGGTCAAACTTTTACCACTTTATTGGCTGGGTTGAAATTTTACCACAGTATTGTGTGGGTTTAAATTTTACTATACAGTATTGGGTGGGTTAAAATTTTACTACAGTATTGGGTGGGTTAAAATTTTTCGACAGTATTAGCTGGGTTAAAATTATACTACAGATTTGGCTAGGTTAAAATTCTACTACAGCATTAGCTGATTTAAAAATTTACCACAGATCTTGGCTGGGGTAAGGTTTTCTCACATGATTTTCCGTGATTATGCTTGCTGTGATCATTGCTCTCTGTTTCCGTAAACACCTGCTTTCCATAAAAGGTTGGTTTCAGCGTAACCAGTTACAAGATATAACTACTGCTGAATACCATTACCATCGACTTAAAAACCCCTTCCTGTTATATTTGGTTTAAGCTTTGGACACAGGCTTGCGCGGATTACATTATAGCCACAGCCATTACCAAGTTTCAGTTTTTGTTAAATGCATGCTTGGGTTAAACTTTGATAGAAGACTTGCCTGGGTTTAGTTTTGATCACAGGCTTGCCTAGGTCAACATTTTATTAGTGGTAAAGCTTTATCTTATTCTCGGCTGGGTTAACTTTTTCTTACATACTTAAACGGGACTATGCTTGTAATTTCCATCTAATCCAAATCACAGCTGATATTACTATGCCCTTTTTATATGCAAAATGTATACAGTGATTGGTAGTGGGAATTAAGTGACGCCTATTCCTTCACATAGTGTAGTTTTTAATTAGTAGATTAGTAGAAGTCCTCATAGTTACTATTTAGATTCTTTAAAATTTATTCAAACTTGTAGTAAGATTTAAAAAGAATAATCTTTTGGCTGAGCTGAACTTTTTTTTCTTTCGAAACTTTTTGAATCAGTTTTTAATATTTTTCATATTCAAACGAATTTGAAAATAGAAATAAATATTTTTTCTCGTGCTCTGTGCCAATCAGGATCACTTAATTTTTGAAATTTTGAAATCCTGTGCTGTGATTGGCGCAGATATAAAAAGTGTAAATCACCTTTAAAAAGTGCAAAACGCAACATTTTTCAAAATATTGTCGAAAGAATGACGACAAAACGTCAAGACGCGTCGAATGGTACCATAAAAAGTGTAAATAGTTGAAAACTGATGGAGGAGTTTAGGTTACAAGGTCCCCGGTTAACTTACCACTATCCTATGCAGCCCTGTACTGCACGTCTTAATTAAGAGACTAGCAGGTTAGCAACCCGATGGGTTGCAATTAACAAAAATTAATATATTATGTTTTTCAAGTTTAGCTGTTACATTAAATAAAATGTTGCATTGATTGTGGTCAAATAGACTTCGTGGTAGGTTTTGACCAGATAACTGCTCAGATTAAGGGATTAGTTTTTTCCATAGGCGTGCAAGTTGTAACTTTTGACCAGGGCCTTGCCCGGGTTACACTATAGAATCTGAATTTCTCGTAATTCTAGTATGTAATCCTCACTTTTAGTTGTTACACTAAACACAATTTTGCATTGATTGTGATCTATTCAACTTGAGCTTCGCCGAAATGCTTGCCTGGGTTAAATTTTGACAACAGACTTGCCCGTGTCGAGATTTTACTATAGTGTTAGGTGGATTAAAATTTTACTACAGTAATGGGTGGGTTAAACTTTTAGCACAGTATTAGCTGGATTAAAATTTTGCCAGTATAAGCTGAGTTAAAATTTTACCACGGTATTGTCTGAATTAAAATTTTACCACAGTATTTTTTTGGTTAAAATTTTACGACAGTATTCCCTGGGTTAAACATTTACGACAGTATTGTCTGGGTCAAACTTTTACCACTTTATTGGCTGGGTTGAAATTTTACCATAGTATTGTGTGGGTTTAACTTTAACTACAGTATTGGGTGTGTTAAAATTTTACTACAGTATTGGGTGGGTTAAAATTTTACGACAGTATTAGCTGGGTTAAAATTTTACTAAAGATTTGGCTGGGTTAAAATGCTACTACAGCATTAGTTAGGTTAAAATTTTACCACAGATCTTGGCTGGGGCAAGGTTTTCTCACATGATTTTTCGTGATTATGCTTGCTGTGATCATTGCTCTCTATTTCCGTATACACCTGCTTTACATAAAAGATTAGTTTCGGCGTAACCATTAACAAGATTACTGCTGAATACCATAACCGTCGACTTGAAAACCTCTTACTGTTATATTTGGTTTAAGCTTTGGACACAGACCTGCGCGGATTACATTATAGCCACAGCCATTCCCAGGTTTCTGTTTTTGCTAAATGCTTGCTTGGGTTAAATTTTAAGAGCAGACTTGCTTGAGTTTAGTTTTGATTACAGGCTTGCCTGGGTCAGGATTTTATTAGTGGCAAAGCTTTACTTTATTCTTCTCTGGGTTAAGTTTTTTTACATACTTGACCAGGACCATGCTTGTAATGTCCATCTAATCCAAATCGCAGCTGATATTACTATACCCCCGTTATATGCACAAAATATACAGTGATTGGTAGTGGGAATTGAGTGACGCCTATCCCTTTCCATAGTGTAGTTTTTAATTAGTAGATTAGTAGATTACTTAAAGTCCTCATAGTTACTATTTAGGTTCTTTAAAATTTATTTGAACTTGTAGTAAGATTTAAAAAGAATAATATTTTGGCTGAGCTGAACTTTTTTTCTTTTTCAAACCTTTATGAATCAGTTTTTAATATTTTCCATGTTCAAACGAATTTGAAAATAGAAATAAATATTTTTTATCGTGCGCTGTGCCAATCAGGATCCCTTAATTTTTGAAATTTTGAATTCTAGTGCCGTGATTGGCGCAGATTTAAAAGTGTAAATCACCTTTAAAATGTGCAAAACGCAACATTTTCCAAAATATTGTCGAAAGAATGACGACAAAACGCCAAGACGCGTCGAATGGTACCATAAAAAGTGTAAATAGTTGAAAACTGAGGGAGGAGTTTAGGTTACAAGGTCCCCGGTTAACTTACCACTATCCTATGCAGCCCTGTACTGCACGTCTTAATTAAGAGATTAAGTAGCAATTTTGAAATTGAATCTTATACTTTTTATTATTAACTTGTGTGGGTTGTGGGGCGTGGGGTACGATTGAGATTGAGGACTGAGGACCATTATTCCACTGCATTTATTTTTAATTTGTATTTTTGGGATTCCCATAATATACCAAACCCCGATACCCACCGCCGCGCCGCCAGCGAGGGACCTGCATTTTTAAACTGTTTGAAGAAACCTACCAATTTTTCGACTATTTTTTTCTACCTATTTTATTGGCTACATTATGCATCACATACATCTACAACTACTGTACCTAATGGTTCGTGAGAGCTGACTTTTAGTAAATACACATGCTTCTTCATGTGGCAGGTGGCAGTGTCTCTCCTTCTTATTACAGTGACGATAAAAACAGTGAATGGTGTAGGTGTATTTGACCCTTGCACAATTAACGGGGTCACCCCACCCCCCAATATTAAAGAAGCTCATCCCACCCCACTGTTTGCAGGAGTGGAAGCGATCTACGATGATTGTAATATTCACAAGAACGTGAGTTGCATCGGTGTGGGGGCTCCAGGTTGTATTGAATCTCAAAGTTGCTCAATTTTTATAACACATTTTTTTAACAACAACGGCAACAATCAACTCGCTCAATTTCAAATGATCAGTGCAAAGGACTGCGGGACGATCAATTATAAGGATCAATACGTGGCTATTGCATTTTCAGAAGGGAGGAACATGGGGAATGACACTGTCGTTGCCTGTATTATGTACGAAAGTAAGTACTCACCTACCTAATTATTATCGTCATTAATTGATTAAATAATTAAAGTTAAATACTTAATAGCATAATAGTTTTACACAGTTTTTTTAATGTTTTCCTCAGACGATCTAAATTTGAAGTTAATGTATGCCTATCCAAACCAAAACGAAATCACAGATACCATAAGAAGCAACGACTGCATTCAAATTCAAAACATGGATGTAATCTACCTCAATAATTCCATCATGTGCACATTTACTCTTCCAGTTAAATTCAAGGTTCAAGACCATCGAGCCGAACTGGACGAAAGACCCTCGAATATTTTTGCGGCAGTGGGTCCCTCAAAAAGTCTCCATGAAATCTCATACCATCACGTCTGGGGAAGTTTTCGAACGTTTGCCCCCATCGATTTTACAGCCCCTTACGGCTCTAAGGTCATGCTGGAAATGGACAAGCTCCACATCCGGACCACTATCACATTCCATATCACCTGCATGACCCTCACTTTCATCACTATCATCCCCACTACGATTCTAATAGCAAGATTTCTTAAGGAGAGCCATGTCTCTTGCCGGGTATTCCATCGAAAAATCTGGGTATTTTTCCATCTCATGGGAAACTTTCTCGGGATCTTCTTAGTTTTTGCAGGACAGATTGGGATTCTAGTGGATATTGGATTTTTCCTTTTGCAAGAGTACGAGGGGAGGCATCCGATATTTGGGAGTCTTCCTTCTATTCATTACGGGTTGGGGATCACCATCACTGTTCTGTACTGTCTCCAAATTGTGGCAGGGATCAGTCTTAATATTTATTTATTTGAAAGACTGGACTGGACGAGGAGGGTAGTTTCTTTTATTCATGGGACTGGAGGACTGGTTACGTATTTTTTTGGGATTGTCCAAATTTTCTTCGCACCCGCCCTCATGCCACATCATCTCAAGTTTTGCACCCTTGGCTCAGTCCTCGTCCTCGTTTGGATCTTCATACATATTTCATTTTTTGCTGGGCTTACTGCTATTTTATGGAGGTCGGATGTGGCCGAAAATGCTTTGTTGGACGAGGAGAAGGATGATGATGATGAGAATAAGAATAAGAATAATGGAGAAGATGAAAAAAATGTTATGGAGAAAAAGGGGGAAACAGAAATTACGGATTTGCCAACAACTGCAGAAATACTATTGCCATTGCCCTCAATTCTTAAAGGTGAGTAATTATAGTAATTTTAGATTGTTGGCGCAAAATTCAAACTTCAAACTGCCTTACCTTATTGTTAATAAAGGCTGTCATGAATAAGTAAAAGCTTATAAGTAACATAGCTAATATCGTCGGTGAAGACTCACAATGCCCCATTTTTATTTTAAGCTACAATTAAAATCAAATGAGCTATGTTGACTATGTTCAACAAACACTAAATGAGATTTATACGAAAAATGTTGGTTACGAGTTTTTGAAAAGTTCAAAGGCAAAAACCTGTTTCAATAATTTTTTTTCCGAAGACCAGGAGTATATTCAATTTACATGATTTTTAAAAGTGCAAAATGTTCTATTTAGAGGTATTAGAAAAAATCTTAAATGTTCTAATCACATGATTTTTAAATGTGCTAAATTTTCTATTTAGACGTTTTTGAAAAATGCAAAATTTTCTATTTAGACGTTTTAGAAAAACGGAAAATGTTCTATTTACATGATTTTTAAAATTGCAAAATGTCCTATTTAGACATTTTTTTAAAAAAATGCAAAATATTCAATTTATACGTTTTTGAAAAACGGAAAATGTTCTATTTACATGATTTTTAAAATTGCAAAATGTCCTATTTAGATCTTTTTTTAAAAAATGCAAAATGTTCTATTTATACGTTTTTGAAAAACGGAAAATGTCCTATATTTGAAATTTTTTATTCTTGCATGACCCAGGCAGATTTGTTTTTTTTTTGTAGAAAATGCTTTTTATATTCAGTTTAAAATGGATATGAATGAGTCATTTTAGTTCTTCACTGACGATATACTACAATTTTAACGCTAAATTTTCCATTTTCCCTTTAAATTAAAACAGCTCCAACCACTGCTGCTCCTGATAATGCCACACATGAAATCAATAATCCTGATCCACTAAAAAATGAAATTCAACATCCTCCAAAAGCCTCAGTATTATCAGACACTACAAAACTCCTCATTTCAAAAAACATGACAGGATCATCAGGGAATAAAGGAACCAAGGACAATTTAAAAGCAAGTAAACAAAAAATATCATTGGGGCCCAGTATCGAGGGTAAAACTATCACAGTAATTAAGAGAAAAAACTCTCCTACTACAATGTCAGCAGAGACTACATCAAAGACAAAGTCATTTACTTCGTCTAGTAAAAAAAGAAAAAACGTTCCACCGAAGAATAAAAATCTTCTGAGTAGTGGAACTACTTCAAACACGAAACTGCCGACGATTGATACAAACAAAGAAACGGAAACAGGTACTAATAACAGTAACAAAAAAGAGGAGCTAAAATTGCTAGAAAACACAAAAGAAGTTCCTAAAATCGTTGATAATGCAGATAAAGACAAAGGAAATCCACCTAAAAATAAATCCCGTGTAAAAAGAAGGACACAAAAGGGGAGATATAAAAGGAAAAATAAAAAAGTTGCTTCTAGTTCAATAAACAAACATAAGACCACGCCCGGTCCCAGTTCATCGAAAAAAAATAAAGCTCATTTCGAAACCGACGAAATCGATGGCGAAGATTACAATTTTCAAAAACCCGTTCAAATTGAAATAGTCCCCTCTACCAAAGAAGTGATTTTTGATGATTTTCCAGACTACGACAAAGATGAATTTCTTTTAGAGGAGGCTGCATTAGCAACTACTGGAAAGAAAATGACTATTTTCCTACGAAGAGATCCTCGTCGTGCCTTGACTGCTTTCCCCATGAGATCATATTTAAATCGGGAATTCCCATTGACAATGTACACTGATGTTGTTATTATTGTTTTCTTTTTAGTTTCACTTGTAATTAGCTTTGCTATTTGTTACTTAAATTATCCCTACAAGCGGGAAGGGAGGTGTGGGTTTGGGTGTGGTGAGTCAAAGTGGTTTAACACGAATTAATTAATAATGTTCTGATTTTATATAATTTTATTTTTTAGGCCAGTGTCGTCGGCGTGTGTTTAAACCTTAAAATATTGTGTAAATAAGTTTTATAATTATTATCACAAATACGTCCAAAATAATAATAAATCAAATTGAATACTGATACATCAAAAATGTTGTGTTGCTTTTAAAATATTTTTTACTTCGGTGACATTTTAAACTGGACAAAGCTGTAAAGTTTTGAGTCAGAGCTACTTTAATATAAATTCTTATTTAAGGTAAGTGCAGTTCATTCTCAATGGTCAATAGGACAGTAGTGCTCCACCTCTTCGACCCTTTGTTTATGTATATTAGTTTTCTTACGTAATGCTTTATACTTAATTTTCTCAAAACATTTAAGTGGAACATTTTGCTTTTGCACTTTTCAAAAATATGTTTGTAAAATGAATATTTTGACTTTTCAAAAACATGGTAATAGAAATTTTTGTACATTTAAAAAACATGACAATAAAACGATTATAGCACTTTTCTCAAAAACATGTAAATACTTAGAACATTGTGCACTTTTCTGAATCATGTAAAAAGAATTTTATAAACTTTTCTAAAACATGTAAACACAATATTTTGCTTTTCCAAAGAAATCCACCAATAAAATGAAAATTGTGGTTTTTGTATGGAAACAAATTGCTACCTAGCGGACTATGGAGTGTACAAGGGGGTGAGTGTTGTCAAACTTACATCTCTCGTCATATTCGCTTCCTAAACGGCACCTGTCGTCGTCCACTCAACTATCGTCGTGCTCCTCGTGCACTGTTTTCATTGCAAGTGCAGCATTTCAGCCAGCCCCAGCTTTCATTTCCCCAGCCACGCAGACCGGAGCAAGTCGAAAATTGGTTTTCTCCCCAAACACTGAAGCAAATTAAATTTCTAACAGTTAATTATATTAATTGTGATTAGTGCCATTGACTTACTGGTAAGAAAACATAATTAATCTAAGGTGATCTTCTCATTTCACCTGTATTCTCTCCGTAGTAATATTTTCCCATTTTTAAAGTGCCTACCTACCTACCTACGCAGTAATTACGTACTTATAGTGTACAGTGCCAATACGTACTACGTACAATTATGTTGTAAATTATAACCAGTTATTAACGTGCAGTTTATTAACTTTGTTTTATTTAGGGAATAATTCTGGAATTAGAGCTTGTGTAATCACAATCTGGACTAACGGGACCAGCCCCTTCTTCATTCTTATTCAATTCGTCTCACTACGTCTCCCTGGCTGGTAAGCAAAATTCAGTAATTAATAAAATAAATCCTTTTGTTCTCGCCTTCCTGCCCTGCACACATACCTACTCTGTATTTGGCAATTAGTATTCGATTTTGGAATCTGAATTGAGTCCGTTTTGGTTTTATTTTAGTTGTAGTAATTGAATTCTGGAATTTGTTGTGTAAGCTAGGCGTGTGTAAATAAGTATCATTTAATTTATTTTCTGGAATGGTAGTAATATGAAATACCACCAGTGGTTAGAAAGTTACATTTTATGTACAAAAATGTAATTCTGGAATTTATTCTTTTGTATCCACAGCTTAGTCTACATCCTACTTCTTGGACACTTTCTTTTCAAAGTATAGCATACAGTGATCTTTTCGTATCTTCAGAAAATACAAACCTGGGTTTTTAAACTATATGAAATTGAAATATTGACGGTTGACGGTGGCCGAAATCTTTGTCTTTGAGAATTATTGTAAGTACTTACTTTGAAATTACTATATTTTATTCATTATTTATTTTATTTTGCAATCTAAATTGAGCCTTTTTTTGTCTTTGGGTCTTTATGGTTTTATTTTATTTATTGTAATTAAATTTTGGGATTCATTTTAAATTCAGACTGAGCCTGCAACTGAAACGTTTCTGTTTCTGAATATTTTTGATTGACTGTTTGGACATCTCTAGAAATGTAAGTCGAGTTCTCAATTTTTTTTATAAACATGAGCCAGGTGTATTTGGGTTGAACTACGTAGGTACTACCCAACTGCTGTTATCTGCAATTATTATTTCTTGTGTGAAGCAATTCGGATGATTGTTTATATTTCATCCCGTGTGTTGTAGTTTTTATGTCATGTATTAGCTATTAATTCCAGAATTTGTTAATTGATATTTTCAGAACACGTTTTGCTGTAATTATACCTGGGACTATATCAAAGATTTTGCAAATGGATTATCCAGAATCTGTGCTTCGGTCGCGTCAACTAAATTACGGATTGATTCCTCTAAATCCTCCAAGACGACCAACTTGGTCTGCTACGGAATATCAAATTTTTTCTTTAGTTTTGTCCCAAGACGCTAGATTTTATAAAAAGGAAGCTTTTTTTCGTCCTCACCCTAAGTGGGTTTCTACTCGGTCTGAAATGGAGGAGCTTGTCAAGATCCTAAATAATTGCGATGAATTCGGAATTCATGTGCGCCAGCACAAGGGGGATTCCAATATTGGTGAGTCATAAAAACATTTATTTAAACTTACTAAAAAAATTACGCGTTAAATAATTCATTTCGTGTGTTTTAAACTCATATTTATTGAAATTAATATTTTTAATTTCAGCATTTACCAGTACTATACAAATTAGTACTTGGGATGATTTAGATTTTCTAGTATTAGCATTGGAGCTTCATAATGATGTGATTGAACTTCTAACTAAACCTCTGCAAAATGGAGAAATATTGAAAATCTTTTACGATTGCCAAACTTAAGTTCAAGCTCTCCAGAGAGATTATGGAATTCATGCATATGGCATTGCAGACTTGAAGAAGTTTGGATCTGTCCTGGAAGAAAATTTTCCTCAAAATTATAAGGGGATCTGTGCAGTGTATGCAAGTGATTATTTATGTACGTTGAAACCTCCACCTAAGGATTGTCTTATTCGTCAAGGTCAAGGATGCCAAGGAATCTGGATTCAATTTTTGGCCCATCAAGTGCATCTACTTCTCAGGATGTTTAATACTGTTAAAGGAAAAGTAAGTTAGTATATAAATGATGATTTGTATGCATTACTTATATTATTTAATTACAGATTTGTATGAACCCGTTTTTAATGACCTCTTTTTTATGATATAGATAAGTCCTGTTCAAATTCGTTCTGCCTTTGTCCAGACAACTGCGGTGGCAAACGTGTGGTTGTCTGAGGAACAATTTGAAATTGAAGATAAAAAATTCGACATCATAGAGATTTTTAAACAAAGTATGTCGTATGCTATTCGAAATAAGAAACCCCTGCCAGACTTTAATGGAATGAAAATTGAGAAGATGGGAGCTCTTCAAGAATGGAGAATTCAAATATGTAAAAACTTTAACCTTCGTCCGGAGGCAGTTATGTCAGATGAGGATTTCTTTAACTTATGCGACGCTGTAGATCCTGGGATCAAGTACATAGAAGGATTAATTCCAAATCTTGGACGCTTTGTCGAGTGCCAAGCACGAAATGTATTACAGATTGTGAAAGCTACAAAACCTTACCGTGCTGCTTCAAATTTTATCGTCATATTATGCCGAAACTGCTTTCAGCGGGGGCACGGCCCAGCACTGTATTGTACGCATTCCAGATTGTCCCATTCTGCCTATTTGCGAAGTTATTTAAGTAGGCCCGAAAATTTGGATAAAAAACGCACCTACGAGATTTGGCGAGATTTATTCTTCTATAAAAAGTCATTGCAAGAAGGTTATGCTCACTAAGGAGCTTCTGTCTGATTGTTTTGATTTATACCTATTTTCCTGGGAATATTATAATACAAATTAAATGAGTTCCAGAGTTTTTTTAGCGTGAATTTATGCTAAGTAAATATAATTGAATGTTATTGACACGAATAATTAGTTGTACGCAGCTGTAAAAATATTTTCATATTGGTATTGCTGTTTTGTTTGTTTCTGTATTTAGCACCCAGGGTAAGCTGACCAACACCGTAATATACATTATTTTTGTAAATAATAATAGTGTTATAAATTTCATTTGCTAAGGATGTTGGTACGTAGAGGTACTTATTGGTTGGTAGTACTACCGTAGCATACTGTAAATGCTTTTTCTGGAAATAAAAAGAAATCATTTAAATTTATTTAAATAGTTTTGTTAGCGTAATCAGTAATGTTTCATTTTGTATCACATTGGTGATGAGTGTGGACTAAGTCCAGGCTTTGCATATTATACGTTAGTATACTTTTGCTATAAATACATATTTTCATTTTTAAGCTTATAAAGTACAAAGGTACTTTTCCTAGTGAGTTGGTAATTAAGTACTGCAGTGGTATATTTCGTATGTATTATCTAGGGAATACAGTGATTTGGTGTAGTATGTATTGCAATAATTTTTATGGCGTGCAAGTGGTTTGGAATGATACTTGGTGGTATTATATATGAAAGTATTGTAACTAATTTGAAAAATGAAAAGATTACAAAATATTGAAAACAGTTAATGCCTGGGTCTGGGTCAGCTAAAAGAAAGAAATATTTGTATTGCATATTAGTATTGTAGTAATTAAAAAAATATTTTTGACCTCCCAGGGTCGTGTATCTCATTTGAAAAAGGTACCTAGGTACTGGGGTGAACTTAGGTACCTGGGTGAAGTTGAATGTAAAATACCCACAGCGATCTATGTATATTAGTAAATTGTTTATTTTTACATAAGTTCAACTTTTTTAAGCAAGCTTGATTCTTCTGGAAGCCAAATTAGAGTTGAAATTTTGGGCTTCTGATTTCTACAATTTTTGTCGTTGTCTAAGCTTCATCTAAGAAGGTTGTCCAGTTTGTAAAGTTTCTCCTTGTACCTTCACAGTATTTTTTTGTACAGCTGCAGCTTTCCAGCCTTACTCTGTTCTCCATACATCCAGGGTATTTAATTTAATCTTCTTCATAAACAAAATGACAACTGCAGCCTGCGGTGTGTGTCAGGGAAATTTATTTCGGTCCCGAAATTCAGCAAATATTGCTTATAATTTTCCTAAAGTCAGCCTAACCAGTTGTGGTCATATTCATCATCGCAAGTGTATAACAACCGCATTTGGGAAGATGCGCAGCAGAAATCAAGGACTACGGTACGTTCTATTTATTTAATTGTTGCACACATTTTTTAAATGTAGTAACCCTGAGAGGGTCGCACTTTTTGTTGAAAACGTTTGATTTCATTTTATTATTTTTGACGGAACAAAATTTCAAACAGTGAAATGCAGGTCTGGACTAGAATAAAGGAAAACTAATTTACATTATTTTGTTTTAATAGTTGTCCGCTCTGTCAGGTTGAAGTGAATCAACGTCTGCACCGTGTACAATTGTCAGTTGGATTTCCAGAACTAGTAGGCTTGTATCTTGAAAATGTGGATTTGAAAAATAAATTGCAACACGCAGAGGCGGTTATTTCCGAACAACAGAACGAGATTAATGTATTGCGCCATCGACTGGAAGCTGAAAATGGTGCACGGATTATTCAACCAGAAGGTATTTTTTTTAACTTCTCTTCATGCTATAATTGCGAAAGTCAAACACACACAGCTCGAGACTGCCAGAGGTTCCCGGTTATGAGGTAAATGTAATATTTACTTATTGTGGTATTAACCTCATTATATAATGCTACTACATAATGTATTCGTGTTACACAAAATCACTGAAGATAATTATTAGCGTTGATTATTCTTTTTGTGTCAATCCTTAGATTCCACGAACAACGTCCTGGGACTTCTCGTCTTAATCTTGCGTCCTCATTTTTTGTGACCTTCGCATATAATGAAAGTGCAGCTGTAGTTGTCAGAAACATGGAGAAACTTCTCGGTTGGGACAAATACGATCGTCGATTGACACGCAATGAAGTCTTGGTCGCATTCGCTGTGGTATTCTTTCATCAGGTATGTTGGCGGTGCTACGCTTACACCCACAGGGAACAGCAGTGTCCAGAGATTAATTTATGGAATCCGTCGAATGACCTGGATGACTGCGAAGAAATGAAAAGAATTTTAGTTGAAAAATATCCTGATTTAGGATAAATGATAGACTGTGTACGTATGCATGGACTGATTTGAATTTTGGAATTAAGTTATTTGCAAATGCAAAGCTGATTTTTCAATTCAGTATTGTTTTATCCTATCATAGTAACTACATCAGTTTAATTCACATACATATAAATATACATACATATACTAATGAACAGTATTTTTTATATGTTCGCTGTACATGGTTATATTTAAATAGGACCGTATGAACTTTTATTATTTAGATTGCAGTAGCCAGTCACTGTTTGCTTCTACAAAAGGTTGTTAATCATCGTATGAACTTTTATTATTTAAATTGAAGTAGCCAGTCACTGTTTGCTTCTACAAAAGGTTGTTAATCATCGTATGAACTTTTATTATTTAAATTGCAGTAGCCAGTCACTGTTTGCTTCTACAAAAGGTTGGTAATCATCGTATGAACTTTTATTATTTAAATTGCAGTAGCCAGTCACTGTTTGCTTGTACAAAAGGTTGTTAATCATAATATAGTTGGTTTGTTAACCCCAATAAGTTTTTACTCTTCATGAATTTTGGAATTGTAATATACATTGCAGATTGTGCTTTTAGTTATAGTAGCCAGTTTATTCTAAGTTTTGCTTGTGGAAGAATTACATTATTTATATTATTGTGATCGAGTAGTAAGCACTGGTTGACGTGGACTCATATCATTAGTTTAGCTGTTAGTATAAGTTATACCCGTACACTGTGCCTTTAAGTAAATGAATTCCTCATATTGTATATTATATATATTTAAATTAGTGTTTCCTTATGTTGTCTTTATTGACTAAGTAATATATGCATACCCAGATATATAGTATTATTAATAAGTTATTTTGGAATTTAGTTTTGATGCCTAGGGAGTGAGTGATTGACGACTCACCCATTGAAGACTTTGTGACTTGATTTTCATAAAAAGTTAAAATCGCCAATACCAAAACGGATCAATAAGTATGTTATTTTATATATGTATGCAAGAAAATAAATCGGAATAGGAATTGAAATCGAAATCGACGTATTTCTTAAGGCTCACCTATTGATTTCGCATACTGCCGTTTTCTATTTTTAGTAACAATAAATTACGCCTAATCTCGCTCAAAGAATTTATTTATTTCATTAGTTTCCAGAATTCTCATCAAAATGTCAATTAACGAAGCTTTAAAGCATTCACTCACGCAATTTATAACATGTAAAAGTAAGTAATAGCACTACTAGTAAAGTAACAGAAGTAATATCTTTGCCATCAGCAATACTTGCGTTATACGATGGTACTACCCACCAAGTACTTACTGCACTTTAAAAAACTCCAGAGCTAGTAAACATTTATGGTAGTTGCAATATAATTGAACTGGTATTATTTAGGCACGAATTAACAAAATGAAACATGAAAGTATTGCTTTTTTGCGTAGTTGTTATAGGATACACTGGAATTTATTTGAAAGTTGACATTAGCCTAAAAATAACTAGTGATAAGATGCAAGCATTCACAATAAATATCAATTCCAAAATTTGGTGACTGTCTCTCAACATTCACATTGCGTAAGCGTAGTAACTGAGCTTCTGAAAATTGATATCTTGGGGGGGTTGGTTGAGTAATCGGCGACTCCTCATTGAATTCGTTAGCATCTGCTAAAGAGTTGCAGCTAAATATTGACGAATCTTGAATTTCCTAGTCATAAAAATTTAATGTGAGACTGCGTCACCGTGAATCACATTGTTGCAGAACACAAACATAAATTTTAGAGACAAAGGTACACACCTGGGCAATGCAAAGATCTCGGTCTGGGGGGGGGGGTAAATGCATCAGTAGCAGCTGATGTGGTGATTTTCCGTTGCCAGTTCGAAGACTATGTTCATTCCATCCCAGGCGAAATTCTCGCAAACTGGTTTGTAATCGGGGCAGATACACGAAATGAAGAACCGCCATATGAAACTCACTATTTATATCCAACAGACCCTGGGCTTCCATAAAGTTAAATGTAACTGTGAATTGCAAAATCACTTTGCTGTACACATCAACCCAGTGGCGTTCTATTCGTTGGTTGTGGACAGAACTACGAAAAACAAATATTTACATGTGCAATAATTAACTGTTTCACTTATATTATCACAACTGGAATTAAGAATTACATTATTTACACCAGTGTTGTTGTTACATGGTATAACATACAAACGTACCGCCCACAAATGTGTGAACCTCTACCAAGGCCACGGGTCCTCAGCATAAATTCAGCTAGACTCCTATTTTCCGATCCTTTATCGCTGCGGGTACGCAACGGTACTCCGTAATCTCTCACCCCTTGCAAAAAAGAATTCAGTTGAGAATCCGACCTGTTATTGTCAGCGACGTCCAAATAAATGCTGGTCCGACTTTTACCGTCGATACACCCCTTTATGACAAACTTGTACCTACACAAAAAACCCAAGTTACTGGTACAACTCACTGTATATATTTAATGCAATGAATACTTTAAAAGTTACGCGAAATAACAAGAATATTATCCCTAACCTTATTAATTTTAGATTCGTATCGATGTGCCATATTTCGTTACTATAAGTAACAAAATATACCCGCCGGGATATTAAACAAGTGCGACTGCGTCTGGCCGCGACTCCAATTGCATCGACTGCTCGAACGGAAGCCCTGACTCTAGGTCCTTGAACTTTGATGCCCTGGGAGCGTAAAAAGCCGGCCATCATTCTCATTCCTGTATTTGGATGCTCCTCAAGAATATTTCTTACTCGTTCATTAAGGTCGTCGTCTGAAATGTTTGTGTAAGTATCCCGAACCTATTAAAACAAAAAATACTGTTAACTACGGCATATTATTTTAGTGTACACAAACAACACTACAGATTTTTATTATTTCAAAGTACACATTGTACTTTGAATGTTTATTACTTTAATGTTATGAAATCTCATTCTCGTTCTCAGTGTTTCTTCTGAAACTCCCAGGAGTGATGCCACCTCTTTCCGAGTAAACCGCTGTCTGAACAACTCCATGACTACCCCAGGGGGTAGTAATTTTGGAGGAACCATGACTTCAACGTATGCACCTTGCTTATTTAAAGTAACTTTTTCAAAGTTGTGAAACCCAGTGTTAGCAATGCTGTAGTTAGAAGCTGTAATTGCTTTATGATCTGGATCATACGATTAAATTCAAATTTTAGCGGTAACACAAGTCAATCTGTACATTTGTTTTTTAAGTTTACAGGTTTTTATGAATACCATGATTAGATGTATCAACCCTTGCCCTGACGTCATCACTTACTTTTATTAATTACATTTTTTTGCAGATATTTGGCATCCTTGAAGGGACGCCGTCGCTGCGGTAGGTAAAGATAAAGATCTGTAGTGACCAGTACGTGCTGTAGTCTAAATGAACAGAGTGTGTGGATGGCGTGACCACCCACGTAGAAACCTCCGACGTTGAAACCAGGAGCTACCAGAAGCAACGTCCCGGGATGCTTTAGCAATTTTTAAACTCGTATGATTTAAAAAATCTAAATGAATAGCGAGAAAGGGGATCCCGCAAATTTAATTTTTGGGTAATGACATAGTATATGGGCCATGATCCCATGGGTGGCCGTTACAAAACTTTAGTGAAGCACATTTCATTTTTAGCCAAGCCAGGCAGTCGTGTTCAAACACGAGACGAAGCAACATCTACCTACACCTGGGTTTTGATTTTTATTTTCAAAGTACTTTTTCGAAATTTTATTGGGAATCATATTTTGCCTTTTATTCCACCATAGTATTCTAACTTTGCATTTCAAAAAATCTGGTTTTTGAACTTAGACGTAGCTAATTAGGTTGCCTACATAGCTTAGCTTTGTGACTACGGTACTATGTCATCTGGAGGAGGAGGAGAAACGCGGAAATCCACGTTTCCTACGGGGGACGGTCCAGAACAAAGTACGTTGCGGAACTTAGTGCTTCTTTTAGAAAAAACTGCTATATACCCCATTAATCATTTCGTATTTCGTAGATGCTGTAGTCTGGAATACTTTTTTATTTCCAATATTAGAAGCCTCTTTTTAAATTATAATGGTATTACTTACATTTCAGACCCACAGTTTTCTTTTGGAGGCTACTCTCAATTGCCAGTTGTCGGCGGACCCGAACAAATTCATCCACATGCAAATCCAAGTTTTTATATGCCATGGCAATACGCACCCCAGCCTCCGCCGTTCAGCCATCCGTATCCATTGACAGGAAACTCTGTGACCCAGGCACCTCTTGGCCCCTATTCTCCGCAGTTCGGAAATCCAAATTACCAACAGCATGCACCTGGCTTCAACTTAAATCACAATGCTAATATGTCTACACAAATGTTGAGTAATAACACCTTTAACAATGTTCGACGGTGGAACCCAAATTCAATGCCATTTGGGGAAAGACTTATGAATCCGCAGCTTGGGTTACCTTGGGCACCGCAATCCTTAAATTCTGGAAATTCTCCTACTGGAACTACAGGTAATGGCGACGGAGGTCCCAGTACCTACAACCCATATTTGTCAGCCCAGCCACTTTCAAATCAGCCAACTGCGTCAACAGCGTATCAGCTTACCCCGCCTGCTAACAACTTTAAAAATGATCCATCCAGCTCTCCACGAGTTTCTGCGACTGCAACAAGTGCTGTTCCGGAAGCCCTTTCTGCTACTGCAACGAGTGCCGTTCCGGAAGCCCGAAATGCCAATATCCGCGTGTTTACTCCACAGAATTCATCAGGCCGGATTGATGCTTTTAATGTAAGGTTAGACGTAAACCAAATCCAGACGTCCAACAGGCGCGCTATCGTAAGCCATGCGGGTGAAAAGGCAACGCCGAAAAGAAAAACTAATAACCGGTCTAATAATCCGTCTAAAGAATTCGATCTGCACTTGCTTCCGGATAAGCTTACTACACCATTAAAAATGGCCGTTCGGGAAGAGTATATACAATTTGGTTTTGGAAAACGGTCATGCCACATTGGTACAGATTACTACTCCAGAGTACTGTATTACAAAGGTTATATGTAGATATAACAAAATAACTGGTTTGTTTTTTCTTGCAGGAAAATAGGACACACCGGAGCGAGTTAAAGAAATCATTAGATCGTTGTTTCCGGTCCTGGGCCAGCATGCGTACAATATTATGAAAGAGTCTAGCTCTCAAATGGGGGGAAAGAAACGGTACCTGTTAGAACACGAGGGCACTCCAACTGGACTATTCATGTGGCGAAATTTCAAACCAAATGTTGCTTTTATTCAACCGCAGACAAAGTTGTGGACAATTAGTAATTCGGGTTCTCATTTGTACCATAACATCAGCATTTCAACTGGCAATACTAATTCTGAGAGCTCCAGTGCTGATAATCCGATTTCCAGCAGTACGGCTTCGTCGCAGTCCGCGGCTTTGTTGAGCGATAATCGTGGTAACCCAGGTTAATATCAACACGCACCATTTACTTATGTTTTGTCACACGTTAAATGTAAAATTATGTACGATTTCTTAATTCCACCCAGGGGTATTGCGTGCTTCACAACTGGAGAGCAGCAGCTACAACTCTGGAAGTTCGAACAATGATGAAAATCCTATTTCGATCAGTACGACTACTACGTCGCAGTCTCGGTTTCAGTTCCGCGCTAATCGAATTAACCCAGGTAAGAACGGACACAAAATGTATGCGTATGTATTAACGACCTTTCAACTCAAATGCGTGTAAGAATTATTTTACGCTATCTAGAATTGGATGCACCAATGGAAACAAACTCCAGTACCAATACTACGCCGCCAGCCGCTGCAGTAACCGCTGGAGAAAACATCATGGACACAAGCGAACCTCCTGGAAGCTCTGCAAACATTTTCAGAGGCATTAACTTACGTAACATTCGATACTTGAGACCAGATTCTCCAGATGTGTTTAGTTTCCCAGACGACCCTCCACCTCGTCCAGATACTCCATTCAGTGACACGAATGGTACGTTATTTAACTATTATAGGCATTTCGTGTGTTTCATAAACAATCATAAAAACTGGCATACATTAGGGCGCATACAAGTTAGTTTTTACATCAAACATTTAGACGCTCCAGAGCTTCAAGAAAGTCACATGAGTCCAGAAGACTATTACAAAATGAACTGTACCGAAAACGGGGCTAGAAGACGGTTAAGAATTCTGAGGGACAACTTTCCTAATACATTTTTAAATCAGTACGCCAGTTTGGGAATTTATAACGTGGATCTATTCATCAAACTGTCTGTAGCGTTTATTAATTCTCAGGGTAAAACGGAACCAGGTAATTACGTTTCTGCACTTTCAGCCTGGACTGCAACATTTCAAATTGTTGATTTTATACCTTGAATATATAATTACTCGTAGCCACTAATGCTGGGGGACCAACCGCGGAGTACATAGCAATGCTGAGAGAGGAGTTAAGTCATGGAAAGTGGGAAGGATTTCCCTTATTCGATTACGGTACGAATTCCAGAATGCCGTCGACAGAAAAAGTGTATGCAGAAGACAAAACGTTTGTTGCTGTTGGCCTAGCAATTTGTGATCTCATATTTTACTCCGAAGTGGCTTTTGAAGGGTTGTCCCCGATAATTATACACGCTTTGGAAATGATGACTGCCGGAAAACACCCAGTAGCTCGATTCGTGGACGACGATCTTCGTGTCGATGAGGATTTTGAGGATGCTTATGATGCCGTAAGTCTTTTCCCAACGACCAAAATTGTGTACAAGTTTAAATCAAACTTATAATTGTTTTTCTACAATAATTACCCAAGTATTCGTTATTCACACTGGATGTTTTATGACATATGTAAAGCAGCTTGTTAATACCAACATTTCTATTTCAGTTAACTCAACTATCCCTGGGTGGTATCCTTCCGGAAGCAGAGACGACAAACCTGGAAATCGAAACTGCTCGTTTACACTTGACAGTACCCGAAGATGTTGGACCAAGAATGGCATTAAAATTACAAGAGGATTCGGCTCAAAACTTCTTCATCAACAGCAGGCTCGATCAATTGTGGGATCTTCACGACGGGCTGCGACTAGGTGGGCTAATAAAGTACTTGGAACTGCATCCTCAAATGTGGAACAAAGTATTCCCAAGAGTTGGAGACCTTAAAATAAGCGCGAGTGATTTAATGAACAAAATAGTTTTCGTTGACGAAATTGGGCGTCCACTGGAAAACAAAGATGACCGTCCCATGAAGAATGCTGAGATTGTAGTTCAACAATACGTAACCGACATTGCAGGAGGTAAAATCACTCCAGAGTGTTTTTGTGGCCATAAGAAAACATTTGCAGTTTCAATATTACCATTGTATTGGAATTTGTCTAATATGTACTGTTTATTACAGATGTTGAGCTGACTAAACGGTTTTTAATGGTGTGCACTGGTTTCGATGTTATGACTCTTGGGAAAATTCGAGTATCGGAACGCGAAATCGATAGACCTATTTTTGGATCTTGTGGTGGAACTCTGGAGTTGCCGTTGAATATTACCCCTGAGGGCTTTGCAAACTGCTTCATTTCAGCTTTGCAATTTAACAAAAATTAAAAATTGCTATATGATGCTAATGTTACTGATGCTAGTACTTTTTGTTGGTGTCTTTTCTGTGAAATGACGTGCTACGAATTAATAAATACATAATTGGCTTTCAATACTGTTGTTTCCCTATTTTCGCATACACGCTTTCTTGAATTCCATACAAGTCAGAGGATAGTGTATTAAGTAGGTAGGCCTGGGGTTAGTAGGTAGTAATCTGTGTAGAATGCATTTTCATAGTTTGTAGTTCTATGCAACAAGCAGTTTAGGTGGCAAATATGCATGTATGGTCTGCGCAGTGCTAATACAAAATAACTACTATTACGTAAGAATACTACAGTGTAACAAATTTTATAGCAATAATATCTTTTTGATACATTCCAGGGTTTAATGAACAAGACTTAAAGCAGGCTATGACAAAGTTATTTTCTCCGTACTACAAGCTGCCGACGATAAAATCAGGATGTTGGGGGCACACAAGCATTTTTGTTTTGTACATTCCAATTTATTGTAACCAACCAGTTGATTTCCTGAAAATTCAGTCGCTCCCCCAGGGGTACGGTAGAAAGAGCATTGTGTTACGTAAGTACGTTTCCTGGTATTAAAACTTAGTCATTTTTTGGAAAGAAGAGCATACAGTCATCTAACTAGTAATTAATGTTTGCAGCATTGTCTGGATCGTTCGCTGACGTTGCCACTGAAATCAACATTCAGTTTCCTACCTTGCCGTTACAATTTAGTTTATTTATTCCCTACGATATGCATGGAAACCAAATTTTGAAGCTCATTGGAAATGGAGCTCCGTCAGTCCCTGAAATAATGCAAGTCTACGCTGGTCTTGTTTACGCTAAACCTATTTAGTATTATTGTGTCATTTCGTTAACCAATAAAATGGTAGTACCCAGGTGCTTTTACAAACTGCGTGTTGTAATAATAAAAAATGCGTAACTATATTTTGTGTGCTTGGGCTTAATAACTTCAATCCAAAAAAATTGACACCATTAAGACGTCCAAGTAATACAGAAAGTGTTGATATCGTACATGTTTATTAAATTAAGCAGCAGGCAGTGCATACGACGAATCAACTATTTACACTGATAAAAAATCAAACGAAAAATAATACATCAGTCAAACGTAATATCATATCAAAAAGCAGTTGAGGGACGGCATAAAAAAGTTACATATGCATTATTTCTTTCAATAATCCAGATTAAAAAATTTAAAATTGTTTACATGTGAGCAAACATAGCGATCACGGTACAAATGAAAATCCCTATGGTAGAGAAAATTTAAAACAAATACGTATTGTTCAAATCGAGATTTATATAGGTATCATCCAGACGAGGTTCAACAATGTCAGTTCGTTCCACCTGAGATGGTTTGTTTTTGCCATAGTCCCGACGGCGGGGATGACGGCCTCCGGGGGCATGAGTCCGGCGGTGAAGGTGTATATTCTTCAAATTGTCGCTTTTGAAATTGCATCCCTTTATGTGGCACGACCGTAAACCTGGGGACATAATTTAATTTTAAATGTATTAAAACAATTCGTGTAACTTTTTGTATATTGAAAACATTACGCAACAAATTCACGACCTAATTTGGATTTTATTTATGTATAAAAATCATGATAGTGTACTTACGTCGGAGCGGAATCGTAGCATATTCTGCGCTATTGTTTGACCCCAAAAAGCTCGGCAGTGGTGTAGAGCACCTTCGATTAGTTGCATCTTTAGCGTCAACTGCTTCCAAAGGCTGTATTTCTTCGTTGAGAATAAGTTGAGGCACGACTTCTGAGTTCGTGAGTTTCAATTTTAATTCAAACGCCTGGGACGTACTACCTAAACCAGAAGTAAAAACAAAAAATATATGTAGAGTCAATACGTATTAGGATTAAATTATGACGGCACCAAAACAATTAATAGAAAAGGATCATTGAGAATAAAAAAAGTTAAATCAAAGTGCTTACAGCCAGAAGAAAATGATATTTTGATGGTTTGCTTGCCCGTTGACCTGGTGATTGTTTGACGGTTAGCCATCGCAAAGTAAATGTAGAAATAACCGAGATGTCAATACCGTAGTGCCTAGTCCAGAGCCACTGCAACACTGAAACCTTCAAATTTACAAAATATTTTAAGGCTCTACAAAAGTTGAAAAAAGTATGGATCTTTAAATAAGTAGATCCATTCAACAGTAACGTTGTAATGTGGCTACTATTTCTGGAAATATATATTTGTATAATTGCATGACGCCTTTACAACTTGGTTAAGTATAGTAATAATATGAGGTGGCATCTAAAGCTATATTTCTATAAAGACACCAAACTTCCAGTCTACAGCTAGTAATAGCTGCTTTGTACGACTCTATGTATGCGTATCCCAAGTAAAAATACCACCCTTTGAATGTAACTGCAGTTATTTATGCATCTAATAATTCAAATCTCTGGCGACGTCATTTCTCTAAATTGTAACTGCACGGAGGTTTAGAGGTGGAATATATAAGGATAGACAGGTTTATAATAAAAATATAATTTTGTAATCCAGAACTTTGTGCTGAGTTTACGAAGTCATTTACATGTACCGCTTTCACAGAGGCTTTGGTCTAACAATCAACCATTTGAATAAGAGAGTCACAGTTAAGACCTACAGCTACTGTGTATATTAAATAACATTGGAGTTTGGGTACCGATTTACTATGTCGACCAAAGACAGGAGCAACTAAATCTGCTGTTTTTGAGTGATATAGAAAACTCAATGCCTGTAACCCCAGAACGTAATACTAGCGTAGGAAACTGTACATTTCCTACTTTTATTTTGAAATGTCTCGAACTTATAAATGCAGTTTAATTTTAAGTCAACAACTGTCATGTCCAGGCTCAATACATAAATTTAAGTGTAGCAGCAGTGCAAATTGAAATTTGATATGAGTTATGAGTTCATGGGCTGTACTGACAACCCCAGACGTTTAGGAAAAACTAAATAAACTTACACTATTGTGAGCACTGGTGCTGCAGCTTTTTCAATAGATGCTATTTATGCACATTAGATTGTTTAATTTATGCAGGTCGCCGTCAATTCCAACTTTTTCATTTGTATGTGATTTAATCTGTTAACTTAGCCAAGGCCATGCTGACAAAATATTTAGTAGTTTCAACTTTTTTCTAACGTTAGCATTGTAATATCATTATAACATGAATATGCAGTGCGTATGAATGAGTATATTAGAAGTACATACGTATAAATTAGACAAGCAGGCGTAATAATTATTGCAACTAGTCCCAAAACTTCTGGAAGGAATAAAAATGATAACGAAAATAATACAAGTATAAACTAAGAACACGAGCACAATATACTTGGGTGAATATGAATCTTTTATTCAATGCACTTGTAAACGGAACACTTGTTATCATCATAATACATACGGATTTTAGAATATAAACCCTATTAAAGGTTAAAAATCAATAATCATACTATTTCATTGTGATAGATGTGTCTACAAAAAGCTAAGGTCTATTGTGGTAGTTTATTCACTCCTAAATCCATATGAAGATAAATACTGGGTATTACAATTTACGTATAATTCATTTTAGTATGTACATGTAAAGTATTACTTCACCCCACAAACATTCACCCAGGGAAACAAAAACATAATTACAAAAAACTAAATTATATCAATAATAAACCGTATCTTGGTACTGAGCTACTTCATTTCAAGAACCATATCTATTTCCTTATAGAAAAAATTAATACAATATAATAATACATTCCAGGCATTGAACTAAGAAGAGGGAAACTCACCCTAGAAAACTAATAATAGACACACATACGTCTAGCTGGTATAGCTTCAGCCTAGACAAAGCCTATTATATCACAACTTAAAATTCATAATAGTACTATGGAGTAAGTCCAATATTATTCACTACATTAAAATATAATAAAGAAATCCATTTAAGACAACCAATGCAGAAAATTGCTGTTAACAAAGACATTAACTCAGGAAGTATAATAATAAACATATTATGGGTACACGTTTACATTAATTAGGTCGTTTTGAGTAAATTATAAACTAAGAACTACATCACACTCGACAGAGCATCTACAAATTATACAAATAAGTACGCATTCAAAAACTCGTATGCAGTCAGATTAGAACAAAACGTAAACACTACTGGTAGTTACTTATATTGCAGTACAAATTATTATAAATTCATTCAATAAAAAAGTTCAACTCTGAAACACAAAGGTATCCCATGAGGACAAAATAAATACCGATCATTTTGTCTTGCTAGCATTAAATACAAAATTCTAGGATTCGAACTATCAAAATAAAAACGCAAATAAAGTACATTGTAATACAAAATAATGATTCATTTCAGATAATGTAATACATAAATTGCTCTGAAAACACATTTACCCAGGAAAAATACTTATAAACATAAGTACAAGTTGAAGAAAACTAGTTACTCGTCCAACACTGAAACACTGGCTACTACTCTAGGCTCAATACATCATCTCAAAATAGAACATTAAAATTAATTCAGTCTTGTAATTAGGTAAAATCGCTAAACCCCATGTTTGGTAATGTTCTAACGTTAAAATGTTTGGAATGAGTAGGACTTATTTGGTTAACCATATTGAAATACATATTGGAATTTAATTAATTATATTTCCAGGTGATTTAACCCAAAAATCAGTCATGCAATACCGACATCCTACTGTGCATTTAGTCCATCCAGTAACTTTCTCTCAAAATACTCATCACGTTGACATTCGTATATAAGTTTCAACCCAAAATTTTCAGGACGATTTAAATACATCTGGAAGTAGGCGGAGTGTCCAGACCTTGGGTATATGCAGAAAAGAGCTGGACCATGACCATGATGCATGCAATTACGGCAAAGTATCAAATTAAAATCTCTTGCAGCTAGTCCCGGTGCAACTGCTGTGACGATTTTCACAATATTCCTAGCTTGCGATTCGACGAACAAACCCAACTTCCATATCATGCTTTGAATTTCAGCGTTCCCAGGAACTATTGCACCACACACAGCAAAAAAGTCTACATCCGAAATGACAACATTGGGACGCAAATTAAAGTTTTTTGAAATCTGGTCTCTCCAATCCAACAGAGCCAGCATTTTTTTCAATGAGTCATGAGAAAGTCGCGGTTGTTCGTCTCCACGGCTAGCTGCAGACCTAACCACTCGTCTAAAAATTCTAAGAACCCTGGGTAATTGATCACCAGTTGGCAATTTATTTCCAACGTACTCCAGTTTGGACACCTCAGCTGATTGACGATACGCCAATAATATCTGTTCAGGCTGCATCTAACAAATCCAAAAATGGAAAAATTAAAATTACAAACATGAAAAGAAAATCCACAAAAATAAGTGTTAAAAATAATTTATTAATTTAACAAGGACTTACATTTTTTTTTACTTCGTTAAAGATCCGTAACAGCAAGTGCACTTGGTGGGTCAAAAATAAAATCCAGATTTGTCTTACTCCACGCCCTCCACGCCCTCGTCGACGAACAAATGTGTCCACTGGAGGAACTTCCAGTGTGGGATAATAGTAAGGAGCATATTGTTGGCACACCAACATAAAAGTTTCTGGAAAGTTGGGGTTCCAAATTCCAAATTCTTTTAAGTCAGCGATGCCGTAAGTGCAGATCCCATAATCTCGTTGCAACGCTAGCACTTGACTTTCCGCGTCATAAAATATCTTCAATATTGCACCGTCCTCAAGAGGATCTTTAAGGAGTTCCAGAACATCTTGATATAACTCCAATGCCTCTATTAAATAGTCGCCATTGTTCCATGTCGATATTTGTATCGTGGTGACAAACCCTGCAATCATAAAAATATATTTTGTTGTACAAGGCTAAGATGAGAGTTTGATTACAAAGAAATGTACTCCAACATATAATTTGTAGAGTGATTTAACTTTTTAAATTACCAGTAATTGAATCTCCTTGATATTCGCGAACGTGTATCCCAAACTCGTCAGTTTGTTTAAGTATTTCGACCAAATCCCCCAGCTCCTTACGCGAAGATACCTAGGTCGCATTGGGCCTGAAACAATATTCTTTTCGGTAAAATTCAGCATTTTTACTTGAACGTGCATGGAAGACTTGATGTTGAGTTGGCTCCCAAGTGGGTCTGGTTGGAAGATAAAAAGGCACCATTTCATAATTTATCTGCCGCGATCGAAGAATCGAGTCCGAATACTCCATTTGGTCAATCCGTTGGGCATTTCAAGCCATTTTTATATTAAGTCGTGTTCAAAAAATAAATTCCAGAATTTAGTTGAATTAAAGACATTCATACATAAAACATTATTATCTGGTTATTTTAATCAAATACAGAGTACGCAGTACAACTACTAGGTAAAGGCAAAGTACTTTCAACTTAACAAATGTATGATTTTTGCGATTTAATACTTACTCAATTTTTCTCGCCAGTGAGCTATTTTGACACTCAGTCTCTTTTTTGTAGTTTACAAATTTCACTCCAGTGAACAAATACTCCAAAATGATTAGCTATATAAAACCAAATGAATAAACACAACATTAATAACTGGTTATTATTTTCAAGAAAATTGTACGCAGTAGGTACTGGCGATGCAGTTTACAAGTACGTAATTACTGTGTACTCATGTTAAAGGTAGGTAGATAGGTAGGTAGGTTACTTTAAAAATGAGAAAATAGTAATTACACAATACATGTGAAAAGTCAGATTAAACTATATATTCTTACCAGCAACTCTGGAGGTTTTGCGAGGAACAACTAAAACTGGACAACTTTCTCAAGTCAGGCTGGGTATCGAATGAAATTGTAGGAAGCAGTAGGTTACAATTTCAACTATATTTTTGCTTCCAGAAGAATTACGCTTCCTCAAAAAAGTATAATTGATTAAAAAAATAAACAATTCACTGATATGTATAGATTGCATTACTGTCATTTCGTATTAACGTTCACAAAGGCCTTGACGTAGATACTGCATTTATCAATTCTGGTTGTTGGCCTAAAACCTAATTATCACAAGTCACTCATAGTTCACGTGAGACAAGGATTGTTACTACTGGTAGTTAATTATTGAAATTAGTCCAAATATTAAAAATAGATTTAAAGAACACGCAACGCACTTTGATAGGCACCTTGTGAAGGTAAAATATTTTTTGAATTTATTACATTCTAATAAGCTCGCCTAGGCTGTGACTTGTAACATAAAATATAACACTTCAGTCACAATTGTATTTATCTAGTTTACTATCAGTACTATTTGGGAAAAAACCAATTTTTGATCAGCTGTGGTCCGCGTGGCTGTGGAAATGATTCATGGGCTGTTTCGACAACCTTAGCCGTTTAATGAAAACCAAGAGAACTTACTCTTTGGTAAGCACTGCTGCTGCGTTTTGAATGGTAGCTATTTATGCATATTATAGTTTAATTAATGCAGGTCAGCCTAAATTCCTACCTTTTTTTTTTCCGTGATTTTATCTCCTATCTTAGCCCAGGCTAAACTAAAAAAATATGTTGTTAACTAAAATCAATTTGAACGCTAACAGTGTCATATTAACTGGGAAAATACTGTGTTTCCGTATAATAAATACTCACTACAATATGCGGTATACCGTAATGTGTATATCACTACATAAGTTACCGTAGCGTACGTACTGATAGGAAAATGCAATGAAAATTATTGTAACCACAAATATATATAAATATTTATATCCTAATGCAAATGAAACTGGTCCTAAAACTTCTGGAAACAACGAACCGAGTAATGCAAATCGTTCAAGTAGTAAATACGAACGGTAAAAATATTATTGCTTACATATAAATCTTTTATTAACTGCATCTGTAAACGCAAAACTTGTAACTATCGCAGTACATATGGTATGAACACAATTAATACGTTGAATTGTATAAGCTGGCTATTTTATATTAAGGCAACTTTATATAATTACATACGTATACGAATTTGTAATCAGTAAATTGTAAGACAATACATTCAGGCATAGCATATGGAATTAATGACGTCGCAACAATCACAATATAACAAAAACAAATACGGGGCATTGCGCTTCTATTGCTAAACAAAATCCTTTGCCCCTAAAGAAACTACTAATGTTGTGGGTACTACCTTAAACTACAAAGTATTATTTCATTTACGTAGCTTATGAAAAACAATAATCCAAACAAAATACCTAAATTCTCTTTTCTGGTAAATTCATTGCTAAACGCATGGGAACGTAAAACGTATGATATATGTATGTATAATTCATTGTAAAATGTTATTTAAAATATTACATCCCAGGAAATTGACGCAAGAAAAAACATTACTAACTTAATCTGATTTCGCAATAAATAAGTATCTGGGTACTACACCAAGCTCGATAGAGCATCTTCAAATAATACAATAAAGTAAATGCAGTCAGTAATAAAAATAACAATACTTCTAGCTGGTATAGCCTCAGCCTAGAAAAAGCATATGAAATCTCTAGTTAAAATTCATCATTGTACTATGGAGTACGTCAATTATAATACAGTACATAAAAATATAATATAAAAATTCACTTGAGACAATAAATAAAACAATTTGCTCTAAACAAACACATTTACCTAGGAAGTATAATAATAAACATAAAATGAGTACACGCTTGAATAAATTCGGTCGTTTTGAAAAAATAAATTACCGCCGACTATACTTAGCTAATTACATTACTAATTGTAACAACTGGCAGCTCTTTATATATTGGATACAAAATATTACAAATTCATTTAAGTAAAAAGGTGGATTCTGGAATACAAAAGCAGCCTCTAAAGACAAAGAATTACACCGAGTATATTATCTTAACAAGTTCAATATTCTAAAATCGAAACCATGCAAATGCAAATACATTAAATTATAATAAAATATAGCAATTTATTTCAAGTACTTTTTTATGAAGTAGGAAATTCACGGAAGGATACTAATAATACTGACAAGTAATTCAAGTACAAGCCTAAACAACTAAGTTCATTGTAAACAAATCAATATTTAGCCACTAATAACTACTTGGATTATTTATCATTAAGGCATTTGTTCCTTCTAGCTGGCCCAGGCATTATTATTTACAATATCAAGTAGTTTTATTACAGTAAGTAATAAAGATAACTACTGCGCTCGATCTTCGATCCGCTTAAAATAGGCATCTCGTCTTGCGATGTATTCCATTTTCAAATCTTGATTTTCTGGCTCATTTGAATATCTTTCACGGGACGCAGGGTAGACTGATCGAGAATCAATGCAGTACAACGCTGGACCGTGTCCATGCTGAAAACAATTTCTGCACAAAATATTTGTGAATTCTGATGCTGCCATCAACGGGTCAGTCGCGTTGACAATAGTAAGCATGTTTCTTGCTTGAGATTGTTCAAAACTACCTAAGTTTCGAATAATATTTCTAGCAAACTGAACTCCAGGGTTAGGGGCGGTGCAAAGTGCGTAGAAGTTAACATCCGAGATTATTGATTCTGGCTTCAAATTAAAATTTTTGGATACTTGGTTTCTCCATGACATCAAACCGTGCAAATTTGCTTCTTGTTTTGCAGTTAAATCTGGTAATTCTCCGCGCAAATATCTCTCTTTGTTAAAACGCCATACTAGCTCGTTCACCAAGTTTGACCTATCTTGCTCCGGAGCATCCTCGTGAATATAATTTACATTCGAAACAATCGTCGACTGCCGAAATCCAGACCAGAGCTGATTATCATCCATCAACCAAATCAAACTAAATCTAAATTACACATGGGATGTCAAACAATTTGCATTTTAAGCCTATTTTAAAACTTCGTCGATAATATGGTACAAAATAAATTGTGACTGTTTAAAAAACTTACCATAGCTTTCACATGGTTAAAAATTCTCAATACAAGGTGCACCTCGTGAACAAGAAACGAGAACCAGTTCGCTTTACATCCACGTCCACTTCGGAAGAGAGCAGTATTTGGTGGAGCTTCCATTGAGGGGAAATGTTCTGGAGCATATTTTTCGCAAACCAACTTAAAAGTTGGAGGAAAATTAACGTCCATGGAAATTCCAAATTCCTTAAGATCGGCGATGCCGTAAGGATAAATATCAAAATCCCGTTGTAGAGCTTGAACCTGAGGCTGTGAATTGTAGAAGACTTTAACGATTTTTTCATCCTCCAGAGGACCTCGTAACAACTCTTTGACAGCATTATGTATCTCTAATGCTTTGATGAGGTAATCACCATCCTCCCAGGTGGATATTTGGATAGTTTTCGTAAATGCTAAAAACTATATTATAATTTATTACAATAATCTTGAACATCAAAATAATAACGTCAATAATAATATGCTATGCAACAAAAACACTGAAGTTTAAATAAACTTACGAGTCAATGGATCTCCTTTGTGCTGGCGTACATGAATTGAAAACTCTACGCACGTATTCAAAACAGAGACAAGATTCTGAAGTTCGTCACGACTTGAAATCCATATTGGGTTAGGACTAGACAAAGGTTCATCTTTGTAGAATTTCGCATCTTCAGGAGTTACTGAAGAAAATGCAAAGTTGACATCGGGTTCATAGTTTCCTCTTCGCGGAGGAATAAAGGTTACTTTATTCTAATTGATTTGTCTTGACCGCAGAATGGATTCAGAAAACTCCATTTGGTAGGCCTTTCGTACGGTTCCAGCCATGGATGAAGCCAAAAATCAAAAATCTGGAGTAACAAAAACAATAGAAATATTAGGTTTTGATGTATGCACTTAACTGAAGTGTACAAAATAAATTCGTGAATTAAATTACAATACATTATATGCTACTTATTTACCCACGCCTGGCTTGCACTAATAACACTAAAATAAATAATTAATGGAATATAGTTTTTTCACAGTAAGTACTTACATTATTATCCAAGAATGTAAATGACGGCCACCGACAATATTTTATTTGAAATTAGTTTAAAAACCCAAGTTTGCGCTTTTTGGAGATGCCAAGAAATCACTCTATACTATATTCGCCAGACAAACTGCCCAAGAGGTGGAATCCAGACTACTCTGCAAATACAAAAGAATAAAATTTTGAATTAAATTTTCATAACTAAAATGTATATAATCACTGGCGGTATTGGATATTACCACCATTCCGGATAAAAAATAGGTTGAACGCTACACATTTGCACACGCTTAGCTTAACTCATCAAACTTTCAACTGTGTAATATTTCAACATAATTATTTTAAATAATTCACTCCCATGTCTAGAAATATTAATAGATTCAGTCAATACAATTGAAAAACACAACAGAGCAGTAACATTCATACATAAAACATTATTATCTGGTTATTTTACTCAAATAAAGAGTACGCAGTACAACTTATAGGTAAAGGCAAAGTACTTTCAACTTAACAAATGCATGATTACTGCGATTTAATACTTACTCAATTTTTCTCGCCAGTGAGCTATTACGACACTTAGTCTCTTTTTTGAAGTTTAAAAATTTCACTCCAGTGAACACATACTCCAAAATGATTACCTACATAAAACAAAGTTAATAAAATGCACGTTAATAACTGGTTATAATTTACAACATAATTGTACGTAGTAGGTATTGGCACTGTACACTATAAGTACGTAATTACTGCGTAGGTAGGTAGGTAGGCACTTTAAAAATGGGAAAATATTACTACGGAGAGAATACAGGTGAAATGAGAAGATCACCTTAGATTAATTATGTTTTCTTACCAGTAAGTCAATGGCACTAATCACAATTAATATAATTAACTGTTAGAAATTTAATTTGCTTCAGTGTTTGGGGAGAAAACCAATTTTCGACTTGCTCCGGTCTGCGTGGCTGGGGAAATGAAAGCTGGGGCTGGCTGAAATGCTGCACTTGCAATGAAAACAGTGCACGAGGAGGACGACGATAGTTGAGTGGACGACGACAGGTGCCGTTTAGGAAGCGAATATGACGAGAGATGTAAGTTTGACAACACTCACCCCCTTGTACACTCCATAGCGGACTAGCCTAAAAGAAAGGCCGTCGTCCTGCTCGGATATAATAATATCATATTATGACGAGACGACGACGGCAAGTCGGGCATGACTAAGGCTAAACAAGAACATCAGAAAAATGCCAATTAAAACAAACTGTGAAGGTAAACTACTTAAAATACTTATTTGAAGTTTAAAATTAATCAAGTTTGATATCTATTTTTGATAAAATTGAATTAATTGAAATTGAAAATATTGAATGCTACTAATCAGGGTTCGGGGGTGGTTTTAACCACCGGCTTTAACTCAGCGGTTTTAACCGGTTAAAACCGGTTAAAACCGGTCCCCCAAATTTTTGTTTTTGGGTCAAAACGGCTTTTACTGGCTAAAACTCATTTAAGCTCTAAAATTGAATTAACAGTGACTAGCAAAATATGTTTTTATTTTCCATATAACGCCTGTGAGATTTAATCAATATCTTTTAGGCTCTTTTATATATTTTTAGGCAATAATAAGGAATGCAGAAAATTGCATTTTACATAGTTAAATGTAAACTAGTAAATGTTCATAAATCAATTTTCCTGAATCGCTGATTAAAAATTTTAATATTTGCTCCATACATAACTGATATTTGATAAAAATTCTTAGTCAACAATGTTAACTAAATTGTATAATTGTACCGCTAGTAATGCTTCAGCTAAGCGTATTTTGTCGACGTTCGCCTTTATTTAGACGGACTAACGGAATCATCTTTCCCATGACCGCTTAGTTAGGCTTTCAATATTTTTTTTAGAAACTAATAAAAATCATATTTTTATAAGAAATAATTCATAATTTAATTGCTGTAACACATGGTCAATAATAGCATTTTTCTATCTTTTTCATTTTTTTCTATTGCACTTGTAGTGATTGGGGGGTTTTAGCCGGTTAAAGCCGGTTTTAGCCGGTTTTAGCCAGTTTTAGCCGGTTAAAACCGGTTTTAGCCGGTGGCCAGGTTTTTATTCAAAGTGGCCGGCTTTTTCCGAACCCTGCTACTAATGTACTAACATATTGGATTTTGGATTTGGATAACTGGAACTGGAATATTTAAGAAAAAGAAAAGAAATGTTAATGTCACTTAATGTTGATTGAAGTAAACGCCATTCTTATAGAGTGTTTTTCTTGCCTCATCCTTGGTCATGCTAGAAAGAGCGATTAGTTTTAAATGTGTATAAATTACGCCGCATGCCGACTGCCGAAATTGAAATTAAGCCGAATGCCGAATGCTTCATCATGCCGCACTGGAAAACTGGAATATGATTCATTGATTCTGGATCAAATCTCGATTCTCAAGTTTTCTTCTTGACTTCAATTATCAAACTATCAAATTGTCACATCACTCGTTGCGTCGTCGACCTTGACCTTACTGCTAAATTAGAGCAAACCTCTCAGAAGTGCCCAGCCACCAGCACGACCGATCTCACCCTTCACCTTCACCTGCCACGGCTGCCGCCAGCTGCCAGCCCCGACTTAATATATATAAAGGTGATTTTTATTCATTCATAATAATGAAAGTTTACTGACTGATTTGATTTATATCTGAATGTATGAATTACATAATATTGCACGTCATTAAGTCATGTGTTAGTAACTTTTAGTTCAATTTTAAGTCTTAAATCAGTTTTAGCCGGTAAAAGCCGTTCTGCTCCAAAAACGAATATATTGGGGGCCGGTTTCAACCGGTTAAAACCGCATGGTTAAAGCAAGGTAGTTAAAACTACCCCATAACCCGGATTTTTGTATCAATTATACACGTTAAAATGGCAACCGAAAAGCCGAAAATGGCAGCTGGCAAGGATAATGTTTCCATGCAAATAAATAGCAGAATGGAATCTTTATCCTTCTTGCTAGATCTGCCACTCTCGGTTGATCCAGATAATACGACATTTTAGGATTTTAGTAATAACTAACATTATATTTCAGCTCAGTCCCAATTACTGTATTCGCTATCGAAAATGGATTTGGAACCAGGAATAAAGAGGTTTATGAACTGCAACAATAGCGTCGCGAAGAATAATGTTGATGATACTTCGGAGACTACATCTCCACCTCCTCCTTCTCTAGTAGCTAATTGTTTGTGTGAAGACGTAAGTATACACAGCATTGTTGATCATGAATTAAGCGTATGGAACCTAGGTAGATCTTTCGTCCTTTTTTCTAATGTCCATTTCGTAATACATTCGTTTATATTGTTATTATAGGAATTAGAAATAATTTTCACCGAAATCTGCATCGACGACAAGGACTTACTCAATTTCCGCCTTGTTAACCGACGCTGGCGCAATGCAGCCTCATCAATCCTACTCAAAAGAGATGCATGTCATGTACAGTTGATACTTAAGTTGCGCTCCGAGTCTTTAGAGGTGGAGGATAACAATCGCTCTTTGGCTGAACCCTCATCTCCTGTATCTAAATACATGTTTTGCAATAGCCTGGAACCTACGGGACTCATTCAGGATCTGGCCGCCCTAATGTCAACCTCACCAAAGTTCCCATCGTCAACAGTCCTCATCGATTTTGGTCGATTTGCAAAACTGGCAGACTCGGAAGCAGAATTGCTCCCTTTTTTCAAACTCAATGGAAAACTAGTTAAAACACTATGTCCAGCTGGTCGACTACCGAAAAAGGAATTGTTAGATATTTTAAATCTCCTTTGCTCTTTTTTACCTAATCTGGAATGTCTGGACTTGAGTCATGTGGACAAAAATTGGATCCCGCGTAATTGTTACGAAGACTTTATCCCATCATCAAATTCAGTAATAATTCCAATTCCAATTAAACGACTTCGCCTCCGTTCGTTCGATCATTTTGAAGACGAATTTGATAAAAATATTTGTGAATTAATCAAAATAATACTAAACTCCACATCCACCCCAAATCTAGAGTCAATCGAAAATGTGGACGCGGTAACACTCAAGCCGATTGTTGAAGCTGGTAAGGGGCACCTTGTAGAAGAATTGAGTCTGTTTTGTAGTTCACTACTGGATGTTGAAGTCTCACCTATAGAACAGTTTACTTCGGCCATGACAACGAACTGGCCTTCGTTATTTGAACTGCATGTTAATTTACAAGATCTTAGCCAGTTCGAGGAATACCCTGAAATGGCATTTGCAATAAGCTGTCTCATTGATGCTTGCAGCGATACTTTGGAATATCTTACTATCACTAATATAGACTTCACTCAGTTAGATACACAAATTGCTATTCCTGAGATGTCAGAATTACAATACCTTCATTTGACGCAAAATGACGTTTCTTACTCCAGTTATTCACAAAACCAAAATGAATTTGATGAACATCATAACAACCAAGATAAAAATGGAGATAAAGGTTACATTTTTGACTTCATAGAATATGGGCTGCTTAAACATGAATATTTTCCTCGTCTCGAACATTTGAAACTGACGAAGGAAAAATACAATTCGTGGAGCAGTACACTGATGAAGTTTTTTGCGCTCAACTCAGACTGCGATGCGACTGCAAACGTGGGCGTAAGTAGTGAAAGTGACTTGATTCCAACTGTAACCACTCTCGAGATTTGTGAGTCTCCGTGGCCGGGTGTTTGTAAATCTGAATTGATTTCAAAAGTGTTCCCAAACATTCGTGTCTTAAAAATTGAGTATAATCACGAAACCAAATTTCAAAACTCAATCTGGGTCCTATGTCCATTAGCGGAGTCAATTCATATCTACAACGTTTCTTATGAAGCTCAAGATTGCTGGGAAAACAATTTTATTGGGAGCGTGGATAAGTTTTTTACGGGCTTTCTACTTGAAACATGTGAAAGTTTAAGAAATGGGGAATTTCCTGATGATGCACCTACTAGCAGCAGCCAGAGCCAGAGTCAGAGTGATGCCAACAATGGGCTTAATGTGTATCCGTCCGTGTCTGACCTGAAATGCAAGTTCTAAGTTGTTTATTGTTTTGTTGGATTTTGATAGTTATAAAAGTTACTATTATAGTAATTACCATAAATGTATTTAAGGCGGCCGTAATTATGTTATTTTTAAAAAAAGTTTTGCACTTTTAGTATCAATAAATCAATAATGTGCCAAAAGCTTGTTAAATACCTTGCTACCGCCATTAAAATGTCATTGTGTTTTCTATTTGGTTAATGTGATTCGGTCGCCTTACTCATGCAGTTAATACGGTATCGGTAGTGTTCGTAGTGGCTGGTTCGTAGGAATGTTTTCGTAGGTAAAGACGTGTTTCGTAGGGTGTCTACTTTTCGTGGGACGTGTTTCGTAGGTACAAGATTTAATTTACATGCAGATGCGTTGGTATGAATAATATGTAATTATGAATGATTTGAATTTGAGTATCATAAGAATAGTGCGATGAAAAAAGCGAGGTAACAGTAGTTTACAAAATATCAGTTCAGTTTGTAATCAGCTCCTGGTAAGAATGGATTCTTCTTCAGATATAAGCGAATTTGAGTTTGAAAAGTCTGGATATTTGGAAAATCTCAGTGACGAAAGTGAAAAAATAGCAATAATTGGAAAAATTAAACGGGGTGGAGACGTTGCCTGTTACGATGGATGGGAAACGCAAGAGGGGAAAGGAATATTAGGAAGTATTAACTTCAGTACATCGCCTACAATCTGACTAGGCTTGTCATTCAAACTGCTTAATGCTTTGCTTTTTAACAATGTTAAAACTTTAGTTTTTGTCTGTTCCAGAACACAAGGCAAATGTCCGACATGGTCTTTTCTTACAGTTAGGTACGCTCTTATCAGCGTTCCACATAATACGACCAGGACAAGCACGTCCTTTAACCCTACGACACACGAAGTTAATACTTCCTAATATTCCTTTCCCCTCTTGCGTGAACTCGTATCCATCGTAACAGACAACGTCTCCACCCCGTTTAGTTTTTCCAATTAGTGCTATTTTTTTCCACTTTCGTCACTGAGATTTTCCAAATATCCAGACTTTTCAAACTCAAATTCGCTAATTCGCTTATATCTGAAGAAGAATCCATTCTTACCAGGAGCTGATTACAAACTGAACCGATATTTTGTAAACTACTGTTACCTCGCTTTTTTCATCGCACCATTCTTATGATACTCAAATTCAAATCATTCATAATTATATATTATTCATACCAACGCATCTGAATGTAAATTAAATCTTCTGCCTACGAAACACGTCCCACGAAAAGTAGACAAACTACGAAACCCGTCATACAAATAAAGTCCTACCAACAACGTACTACGAACCAGCCACTACGAACACTACCCAATCCGTTAATACAATTTAAATAATGGAAAAAAAAATTAATACAGTAAATATTTGTCTTTTTCTATAGATTTAAAGGAGCTGAAAATACATTTTTTAGACATTTCAGGACCGTTTGGCTCACATGTGACAAGTGTACATGCAATACAGAAAATGCCAACAACTGATTTCATTTTCACATACTATCCAGCTACCCCCGGTCAAAGTAAGCTAGAATTCGTACAATAGTTTATAATATTTTATTCTTTTATTTTGCAGTTATCATATACATAATTGTACTGTTTCAATATATTATATCGTCTGTGAAGAACCAAAATGACCCATTTCCAATTTAAGCTACAATCAAAATGAGCTATGTCATAACAGCAAATTGAGAAGCATCAGCATGCGTAAAATAAAATGTTTTTTGAAAAGTGTAAATTTTTCTGTTTACATACTCCTTAACACTGTAAAATGTCCTATTTCCATGTTTTTAAAAAGGTGCAAAATGTTCTAAATCTATTTTTTTAAAAGGTGCAAAATGTCTATTTCCATATTTTTGAAAAGATGCAAAAATTTCTATTTCCATGTTTTTGAAAAGGTGCAAAAATTTCTAATTCCATTTTTTTATGAAGGTACGTGCAAAATATTCTAATTCCGTCTTTTTGAAAAGTGTAAAATGTTTTATTTAAATGCTCTCAAGACATACTTTTGAATATTTTTGTAGGTAGTTGATATTGTTTTTAGTTTTTAGTTACAAATGAATATGGGCCATTATTGGTTTTCACAGACGATATGTATTTTAGTTTATTACGTCTCTGATAATAGCTTCTTGTCGTGCATTCTGTATTCGGTGTTATTATACGTATAGTTATTTAACAGTTTGTTTACTGGGTGTTTATTTTTGATTTACAGACAGCGAAAAAGATCACTTGTTGTCCCTGGGATCGAATGTTCAAGTTATTTATAAATAAATCATTGTCTACCATACTTAGGGCATAGGGCTTCCTTGGTTATTAGTGGATATTAAGGGAATTAAATCCTATCATATTTATTAATCATCTTAATATTAACTTGTTTACGTCTCAAAACTAATGCCATATTTTGAATTGTTTCGATAGCTTTGTTTGTGGCTAGATTCTTATAGTTTACTTATAGCTAATAATTAATGTATTTACTAATTAGTTATTGATATTTCATTTATAATCATTAATAGTAATGAGAAATGAAATTTACCGTTTAGTTTGAGTTTATTTAAAAATGGAATAATTCACATGAAAAAAGGACCACATTATGTAGTTATAAGTTTATTTATATTATGTGTGTGTTTTCTACATCAGGCTCAAATCGAATTAGCGGTAGGAATAACGAATAAGCTTATTAGCGGTTGCGATAAATTAAATCATATATTAATGTAATTGAAAATTGTTTAAGAAAAGTTATTGTACTTAGGATTAGGTGAAGTGTTGCACATATTGCAATTTCTAAATATCAACTTCTTAGTTTTTGAAACTAAAACCTAACTATGCTGACTTGATCTGCTTTCTATCATTGCAGTACTGCAATTATCTGACATCTGTCAAGGTTAAATAAGACATATCAGACTGCTATGAGTGCTAAAAATGTTTAATCGTTTTATGATGACCTCGGTTATAGCCAAAAAGAAAGATACTACAATAAGTTTAAATTCAATAACCAGTAATTACCACCTGCTGCGAATAAGCCACACCGTAAATCTAATAACTCACTAATATACCAGTGAATAGAACCAACAAGTAAATTTGCTTATTAATGAAAGTATGAAAGATTTCATTTGATTAACAATATAATACATTATACATATTCACACTTGTGTACACATGAGACGTACTGTAAGTAAAACAGAGAAAGGCGTTGAGTACGTCAGACAGAATCTAGTAACAATATAGCGTATGATATGTCTTTCTTTTGACGGAGTGACAATATTTTATTAATATTGATATCATACGATAATTTAATTGAATAAAGCTTTATTTAAATAAGAATTTTCTATTCGATTCGAGAATTTTCTCCTATTCAAGTTGTATTGAAATTGAAAGGGGAGTTGTGCTTCCATAATAAGTAATTTAGCTGATTTAGTATAACAATTTAATAACTATTGAAATTGCCACAGTTAGACGATTAGCTAACTTTAATTTCAATAAAAATGAAATCTGTTAAAGAAAGTTAAACACAGTTAATACCATAATTTTCATTATGTCGCGGCAGTTTTGCCAGGTGTCTAAAGTATTTTAAGTCCACTATAATATACAGCGCTTTAACGAACGACAATGTGCAGTGGGAATAACAAAAGTGGTTTTCGTTAAAATTTTCGTATAAAATCCAGCGATAAAATATAGATTTTTATCATTCGTCTATAGTACACAGCGTCAGTCACACATTACTGTGAGAATCTAGCTTTTCAATTCGATCTCCCATAAGTAAGTGGTAGTCATGTTTGCATTAAAATTCATAGTTTTGGCATCGGCCATAGCTGTTTCTTGTGCTGCAGATTCAAGTAAGATTTTCCAAATTAATTATTTTAAAAATATATTAATTTATTCCAAAACGAACTATACCTATCTACATTAACCTAAGTTATATTTTTAAGTGCACTTAATAAAAATCGTTTAGTTTCCATTTAATTGCTTCCATTTATTATGTATTGAAGTTGTACTAGGTAATTTGTAATAATTTTTCTTTTTGTCAATCTAAAAGATGCACCCGTAACTGAAGCTCCTGCCTGTGAGCCCACCAGTAAGTGTTATTAGTTATTATTATGTTATATTATAAAACAAATTGAATACAGTTGGCAGTACATTCTGTGAAACTAAAAATTGTACATGTTAAATCACTGTGTTAAGCATATTTTTATATGTGTAGATGGAACCGCTATGGGCCAGTTTCAGAAAGTTTCCTGCATTAACACAGCCTTCCGCAAAATGCATGCAACTCAAAAGTTGACCTTCACCCGCCGGGTAATTTTACTTTTATAATTTCTTTTTTGTCTAATTATTGCATTTTTGAACTACATACTACGCTACCGATTTAAATATCGTATATGAAAAATCCAAAATTACCTATATCCTATTTTAACTAAAATCAATATCCACTATCTACAAAAATATTATGAAATATGTCTTGAAACACTTGAAAGCATTTAAATAGAACATTTTGCACTTTTGAAAAACATGTAAACAGAATATTTTGCTTTGTTGAAAATCACTTAAATAGGATATTTCCCACTTTTCAAGAAACACTAAAATATAAAATTTTGCACTTTTTAAAAAACATGGAAATAGAACATTTTGAAGTTTTCAAAAACATGCAAATGGAACATTTTACACTTTTTGAAAACTCCGAAGTAACATGTTACGCATGTTTCACATTTTGTTTTTATGACAAAGCTCATTTTTATTCTAGCTTAAATTGGAAATAGGTCATTTTGATATTACACAGACTCTATGACGTATGTACAGTATTTCTCATATATAATTGTACCTATGTTATAGCTCCAAGTTGCCTCAAAGAAATGTGCCGCTTACTACTGTGACAATAGGAGTGAAATTCAAACTGGTGGCTGCCCAAGCAGAGTTGCTGGCGAAGGTGAAAATGTCCATGTGAGCACCACAAGTCCAATTCCAGCAGGTGGAGATACACCCCTTAGTCAAGATGAGATTGCAAAGGAGGCCCTCTTGAAATGGTACAATGAAAAGCCCATCTATGCTCAGAATGGATATTCAAGCCCAAGTTGCGATGGGTCCTCAGCTCAATCAGTCCAGAGCAAGGAATTCGCCCAAATGATGTGGAGTGAAGCAACAGAAATTGGGATGGGTGGTGTTCGGTGTCCAAGTGACGATGCTTTCATTGTCGTGGCTCAATACAATAAAGCTCCAAAACCAGATACAACTTGTCAGTCATATGTAGCCAACGTTCTACCCCCAGTCTAATCAGATTCTAAAGTACCAATATTAAACCTTGACTAAAAATTATTCATTAGTCTCCAACGTTCATCCTGTAGTATATATTATGGGCAAAGAATAAAGATGAAATTTTAAATTCCGAACGCATCACATATATTTTGGAGTCCATCTCTTGTTTGTGTAACTGCATATATTATGTATTCATTGTAATTTTGATTTGATCGGACGAAGGAATTGCTTTTAGGCAGCAGTTTGTTTCCATACAAAAACCACTATTTTGATATTTTATTACTGGTTTTCTTTGGTAAACCAAAATGTTGCTTTTACGTGTTTTAGAAAAGTAAAAAATGTTCTTTTTACTTGATTCAGAAAAGTGCTCAATGTTCTATTTACATGCTTTGAGAAAAGTGGAAATTGTTGTGTTTACGTTTTATTGAAATGTACAAAAATGTTTATTTTGCATGTTTTAAAAAAGTCAAAATATTCTTTCTATATATTTTTAAAAACTACAAAATGTACCATTTTTAAACCATTTTAAAAAATGCAAGCAGCGGGGGCTGCCTGCACTGCCTGCGCCGCATTAGTCGGTCGGCCCTGAAATTTATAATGATAGCATGGGCAAATGTTTGAATTTTATTAGATGATACAAAACATTTTCAATAATGCAAAATGAATGTGTTCCAATTCTAATCTAATTAAATTAAGAAAATAAACTTTTGCGTACTGAGCTGTATGGCTATATACTGCTGTTCTAGGGTTTAAGACTGACCTTCATCGCTTTAGCTTAACAAATTAACAACTATATCCTTAACGTTGAAATCGCATGTCACTCGCTCATGTCAGTTTTCTTCTTGTTCCGTATAGACACAACATAATTATGTGTATACCTACAACGAAAGAAGGATGCGGAAAGCCGGTGAGGATTTCAACATTAACCGTTTTTGTACATAGTACTAAAAATATTGATAATTTATAAGTTGTATTCTTCATTCATCTAATAATTATTCCGGAAAACAAAGATTAGAAAAACTCGATTATTTTCTTTTTAAGAAATATACGGAACCCATCAAACATAGTATTTAATGCATCGCGGAAATCCACCACCCATGTATTTTTTGACAGTCCATGCAGAGCCTACTAGTGCACACGTATTCTTGATTCTGTAAAATAAAACTTGAGTATAATTGGTCAAGAAAGCGTAAATTCTAGCACCTCAAACTTATTACTTGAAGCTTACAAATTCATAAGCTAGACATCTAAATTTTGAATTCCATACAGCTACGACATGAATTGGGAATATAATCACCGAATTTGTGTACAATCAAAATCTGAACAGAATTTAATTTTCAGCAGCTCCAACCTTACTGAGTTGTTTACAGACTCTGAAACAAACATGGAAATGGAAAATTCAAAGGGGATCTTGTTCCGAGTATTTCACCCACTTTTGGCATTCGGTCATTATATCTTTGCCGTCCCATCACTTTTCAAAAAGAAGCCAAGTGATCAAGTTCATGAAATGGGGTTTAAATATGAGTATTCTAAAACCAGTCTCTCCTCCAATAAGAAGGTACCTAAATAATATTGAATTCGCTATTACAGCAAGAAAAAATAAAATCTTGTAAGAACGCTAATTCTTGGCCTGATTTAATTTAAATTCTTTTGCCACTTTCGTAATCAATATACCTATCGTCTGTCAAGAATCAAAATGACCCATATCCATTTTTAGTTTCAAACAAAGTGCATTATCAAAGTACAGAAAAAATTAATATAACATGTTCCTGAAAGCATGTAGATAGAACCTTGTGCATTTTTCAAAAAACATGTTAATAGATTATTTTGCACTTTTCAAAAACATGTATGTAAATAGAACATTTTGACCCTTTCAAAAAAATGTAAATAGAACATTTTGACCCTTTCAAAAAAATGTAAATAGAACATTTTGACCCTTTCAAAAAAAAATGTAAATAGAACATTTTGACCCTTTCAAAAAAATGTAAATAGAACATTTTGACCATTTCAAAAAAAAGGTAAATAGAACATTTTAACCATTTCAAAAACACGCCATTATTACATTTCGAGCATTTCAAAAACATGTAAATAGAATATTTTAAATTTTTAGGAAATTTTGACCCTTTCAAAAAACATGTAAACAGAACAAATTGCACGTTTAAGTAACTTGTGATTAGCGTTGTGAGCATATATCTTGTTTAACTGTCTTTTTTGACATAGCTTATTTTAATTCTAGCATAAATTGGATATGGGTCATTTTGATCTTTCATAAACGAGATTCATATTTGTTTAGATACTGTACACGGCGGTTCATTTAATCCTCCTTGCATACTCCGTCCTTCACCTCGCCCACCACCCACAAACTCGTGAACTGGAGAAATTCAGAGTACTACAGTGGATTTGGTTCCTCAGCTATGCGTCTTATTTCTCGTACAGAGTTCTACTATTCTACATACTGTGGATGTGGGATGGGAAATTAATCACTTTATTCAAACAATCCGATCAACTGTTGGAAAGATTGAGCAAAATTGGAATGCCATTAGTCTTGAAGCTAGTAAGTAGAACTGTACGATTTATTGTTAAACTAATATAGTTATTAATGCAGTGCACTCATTGCAAATTGCAGACGTTTTAAAAAGCCTTAATTTTTTTTGGCTACACGGCTAAATTTAGACTGACCGATTCATTTCAATTGGACTGTCCGTGTTTGTCATGCTCATTGGTGTTTCATATGCGCTATTTTTTCGAAATTTTCTACTACTCGGATCCCAGAGCCAAGTTCAGCGTGGCGCGGAAACGTTTTACGATGATCTCACATTTTCATCTCATCAGAAGCACCGTATACATTATATAACGCTTTTCGTATTTTAAAACATATTAATATGTAGTAAATGGCTTTAATATTTGAAACTCGAGTAATAGTATATATATGGCGCAAAATTCTTACAACATTATTTTATAAAGTGGAAATCTGGCAGTGCTACATCATTGCTGTGGTGGAAACCATTATGGATGTATTTGGCTACGCACCACTATTTTTTAGAGAGGCCCTTCGGCTTCTTGCTGGACTCACCATGTTGAAAATATATCGTAACATTAATGAGTCACTTAAAAAGAATTCTTTCCCTTGTCAACATTTGTCAACGGTAGGTACAGTACCGTCGTACTGTGCAGTTAGCTACATACCGTCGGTGAAGAGTCATTCTGTCGTAAGTCCAGTGCGCATCTAAAATCATTCTGTCACAAGTCCATTCAATTGGTAGCTGCTGTCGAGGTCGCTTCCGTGTTGTCCCATGCCCTATGCATTAGATGGGGGTGGTATGTTACTGACCGTATTGTACTTATTATATACACTTAGGGGGTGTCCAAAAAAGATATAAAAATTACATTTTCAGAACATTTTGCGCTTTTGAAAAACATGTAAATAGAACATTTTTTGATTTTTTAAAACGTGTAAAATGTTCTATTTAAATGATTTTCAAAAGTGTAAAATGTTCTATTTACACGCTTTTCAAAAGTGTGAAATGTTCTATTTATGGTCTAATTTAATTGTCAATTCTGAGCAACTCATAGGCATAGTCATAGTCACTAAATAGTTATACGCTTAGAGGTGAGGGAACGGAGCGGATCCGGGGCTCAAAATCTCATAGAAGTACAATTTTGTTTTATGCTATAGTTTATTATATTAAATATTTATATTAAGAAATATATATATATCTATATGTGACTGTAAATAAAAGCCAAGTTATGGAAAACAAACGAGAAACTTTTGATTATTATGAATTAAGGAGAAACATAATTATAAGCGCAGTTTCCTTCAATCACTTCAATTAACACAAACTTTATATTACATAATATGTTCACGGACGGAGACGAGTGAGAAAAAGAATCACAAAGAATGAAAAGAGGTAGGTAGGTATCTAACTGTTACGTGGAATTACCGGTGAGATTAGTAGTTTCTATTAGGATCCCTCGGCAGTGTCCGATGATATTCCGAGACCTGTGAGTCTTCGGTACAATGGGGAGATAAATCCTACGTCCTTCCCGAGCGTTATGACTTCAATCAAACTGTCTCTTACTAACTGTCTAACTCCAGATCAAGCGGAGATGATCGGTTAATCAATAAAGCCTTTTAAAAGAAAAGCTAAACTCAATATCAATTCGTAGCTCTAATGACTTTTAAACAAACAGAATCACTTGTGTCTCTCAGAGAGAAAATTAGCAGTTGTTATCTTTTCTACTCAGCTGTGAAATCTCAAGAGTGGCTAACTTCTATCAAATGTCTACAGTGGCTGGAGTCAGGACTCAACTCGGTGTGTGTAGCTTGAAGACAGAATTCAGAATGTGCTACCTGTTACTGTTACTGGCTTGAGCTCAACTTCTTTTCCTTGTTTTGTCTGCTTAAGTAACTGTCCCATCGCTGAAAGCGGTGGCATTTTTGGAATGTTCTACTGTCTGCTTTGTCTACCTGTGTGCTACTTTTCTCGCTCGCCTATCTAAATACCATAGCCTTTTGTGCTATGAAACTGGCGGGAATTCTATTTATGATGTAATGTAAATAGAATGGGACAGAGGTGGAGTTCCGTCTCTACAGAGGTGTAATTGAATGTTTGTTGCGAACGTTTTTCGTTCTTGCTCACGCATAATTTATAACGAGTAAACATAGCAACTTTTATAAATAAAGACATGTTCATATTTAAAAGGATCGTTCTGCAATGGACATATTTTTTATTGGCCTGAGCGGCATTTCAGTAACTTCATGTTGCTGGATCTCCTTCAAATACAATACAATACAATAACCTGATTTCGCTATGATCACTGACATGTCTGGGCTCAGTTTTGATCTCAGGTTAGCCGGGAACTAAGGCTTTACCTTTATGCGGGTAAATTTGTTTTATGAAAGTCGTTTTTACGAAAGGAGTAAGTAAATACAATCTTGTTGTGCGTCTTATGTGCGATTTTAAATTCACCATGTTTTGTTTATTATAATCTGTTACCTACCGTCCGAAGGACCTGCTGCTGCACCTACACTTTGAGTCGATCACAGCCTTAGGAGGGTTATGATTTTACCAAGACCTTGGCTTAGTCAAATGTTTACCAAATGTTTACTTAGGATTACCATATATTCTATAGTAATAGAATATACGGTAATTGCGGTATTGTGGGTCTGTAAGTGGGGAAAAAGGAAAAATTATAACTGTGGTTGTTTGCAAGGTACTGATAATGGCAGGATAAAGTAATTTGTATACACTGGCAATTTGTACATTTTATTTAGTACGCGGGTTTGTAGTAGTACGAGGGTCTAAGAGGTTCAAATTTAAATAGCACGTATACAGTAAGTTCGTTAAATACATCAAAAATATTGATTTAGGCATCCGTTTGACCATAGACCTAACTTAGTGGCTCTTAACTGTGGCCAACCCATGCCCTTCTATGGAAGTTTTAATTAAGAGATTAAAAAAATAAATTAATACTGTTAGGGAATTATTACTACGAAGCTTTGTGTTGACTTGAGTGTAGGTGCAGTAATGCAGAGTAGACATGGATACGATGCAGTTGTAAGTTATACAATAGAAAACTTTGGTTAAATAAAATTATAAAATTATCAGATTAGTAATTTTCTCGCCAAGTTCAAATTTTTTTATCGGCTTGCATTTTTTTCCTCAAATTTTATGGCGTTTAAGTTAGAGGTATTTCTAATTATTAGTCTAGCTTTGTGCCAATCAGGACCCTGGAATTTTAAAAAATTCGAATTTCAGGCTGTGATTGGTGCAGATCTAAAAAGTTAAAACAGCAAAGTAGATGCTGAGCTTTCACAAAGGCGCAAGACAATTTCTGTTACGCTAAAAGATGATATAAGATTTGTGGAAGCTCCCCTACCATCAATAAGCCATATACGAATGTACGTAGCATGTGGTTAAATATAGCTTAAGAATATTTATAAATTGCACCATTCACAAATGACGTCATTTATGGAGCCTCCCCTACTATCAATAGGAAATATACCAATGTACAAGGCAAGCAGTAATAAACAAAGGTTCGAAAATATTATACAGTTATAAACCGGGTACCTAAAACTATGATATTTGAATGACGTCATTATGAAAGATCCATGAATAATATTAACCCATATCCCTTGGTATGTTTATTGCATACTGTTAAAAAGGTTTTTTTTAGGTTGGAAAGGGTGAGAGTAAAATCTATGTTATTTTTTTGAAGGACGTCATTTTGGACGACTCCCGAACATAAATAATCTAGGTTAGAAAATATTTAAAAGTTAGAAATAAGGGTATTAAATACTATGGTATTTTTTCAATAGACGTCATTATGGACAATCCCGGAATAGTATTAACCGAGGTATTTTTATCGGTAAAGTTAAATAAAAACTATGTTATCTTTTCCAAGGACGTCATTGTGGACGACCCCTGAACATTATTAACCTATATACCTGTATCTTTATTTTATCCAGGGACGTTATTGTGAACGACCCTTGAACAATTATGAATTATAACCTATATACCTATGTATGTTTATTTTGTCCAAAGACGTCATTGTTGACGACCCCCGAACATTATTAACCTATATACCTATGTATGTTTATTTTGTCCAAGGACGTCATTGTTGACGACCCCCAAACATTAATAACCTATATACCTATGTATGTTTATTTTGTCCAAGGACGTCATTGTGGACGACCCCCGAACATTAATAACCTATATACCTATGTATGTTTATTTTGTCTAAGGACGTCTTTGTGGACATTATTAACCTATATACCTTTGTATCCCACATTGTGCTGGAGGTACGGTTTAGTATGGCTTGGAAAGTATACTAATTTTGAGCTGGGAAGGATCCCTAAACGTCACTTTTTGTACACAGTAGTACACCACTCAGTCGTTGACGTACGTATGCTGCACGAGACTAGTAATACGTACGCTCACGTATACGCATGAGCACGCTGCTTGCGAATAAATCCGTATGCTTCTTCATACTAATGATTGATATGAGCGAGCGTGCACCATCATGCTTACAACAATGACACGAATGTATGCTTTACAGTACAAACGAAAACTGTAGTATGGTATACTAACCACAATTACAGTATTAAAGAAGTATAAAGATGCCACTACATTCTAATTATGCTGTTTAAAAAGTATTCTACAATTCAACTAACAGTTAGTATGAGTTACAACAAACAAAAGCTAACTCAGGATAAAAAATAATCCGACACACACATTAGTTACAAATAATCAATACCAGTTGCCTTTATTAGTACGCAAATTCTAGAGACCTGCAGATACATAAATTATATAGCAGTCCAACGTACATGTACGTTGAACTGCAAACATAGTCATCACACAATAAGTAACTATTAATCTATCTGATCGGTCATAGTCGAACACCACCATGGGAAACCGTATCACATGTTCACTAACATTTAAATTAACTTTATGGTGTCAACAATTTTAGTTTTGAAAGCCGACTGGACAGTTTATGAGACACGATCTTGAATGTTGTCAAGCTAATAATAATAAAGGCACTAATAGTGATCTTATTTTTAGTATTAACATTGAACTGAAAGTAAGTATATCACATTGCATGCTCTTATTGATCTAACACAAATTTAATGTTATCGGTTTGTAGCCCTCCGGTCCCACTCACTATGATCACGATGGAATTGTCACTTTTTCCAAGGCAAGTAGAATAATATTATTGTACTTGCCTTGACTTTTTCAATAGATAGTGGTGATGGGACATTGAGACTGCCACTTTGACACCAGAAAATTGTATTTAAGATACTTCCAACTAATTCCGGGCGTCTGGTTAATCCGTAACACTTAAGGGCTTAGCAACTACTAACAGTAAAATACTACACTGCCTGTAATTAGGCAACTTGTGAATTTCATGAAAAAAACCGTTAAAAAGTAAGCCGGGCACGAGGTGGTATGACTATAAAGTACTACTTATGATAGGCTCGTACGAATGCGCGAATTTTCAGACATGTCACATGTAATACTAAATAATGCATATTGTTTGTATTGAGTGGCATGTAAAGATGTACCCACGGAGTTAGCACGGGTGAGCATGATCACAACAAACAGAAGCGAGTACAGAGTGGCGTACTGACTGGTACTAATACGTAACATTCTAGTAGCATGCTTTCAATCAGCACAGCGCAGTATAACAAGCGACATGCTATGCTATGCTAACGAAATGTGTACTTTTAGCGTGGTATGTGTAAGTATGACTTAGCACATCATGCGCGCGCAACATACTTTTCAGAATTGTACTTATGCGTACCAAACCATACTTTCAGCACAATGTGGGATGTTTATTTTGTCCAAGGACGTCATTGTGGACGACCCCCGAACATTATTAACCTATATACCTATGTATGTTTATTTTGTCGAAGGACGTCATTGCGGACGACCCCCGAACATTAATAACCTAAATTCCTATGTATGTTTATTTTGTCGAAGGACGTCATTGCGGACGACCCCCGAACATTAATAACCTATATACCTATGTATGCTTATTTTGTCCAAGGACGTCATTGCGGACGACCCCCGAACATTAATAACCTATATACCTATGTATGTTTATTTTGTCCAAGGACGTCATTGCGGACGACCCCTGAACATTAATAACATAAATACCTATGTATGTTTATTTTGTCCAAGGACGTCATTGTGGACGACCCCCGAACATTAATAACCTATATACTTACCGTATTTCCTCTGATAGTACGCCCCGCGTACTATTCAAACTCGAGCCTCGACCCCCCGCGTATAACTAGAGACCCGCGCATTAATAGAGACCCGCGCACTGGCATTTAATAGTGTGTTAAATGGACCCGCGTACTATCCAAACTGAGGCGGCTACCCCCCGCGTACTATTAGAGACCCGCGCATTATTAGAGACCCGCGTACTATTAGAGGAAATACGGTATGTATGTTTATTTTGTCCAAGGACGTCTTTGTGGACATTATTAACCTATATACCTATGTATGTTTATTTTGTCGAAGGACGTCATTGCGGACGACCCCCGAACATTAATAACCTATATACCTATGTATGTTTATTTTGTCCAAGGACGTCATTTTGGACGACCCCCAAATATTAATAACCTATGTACCTTTGTATGTTTATTTTGTCCAAGGACGTCATTGTCGACGACCCCCGAACATTATTAACCTATATACCTATGTATGTTTATTTTGTCTAAGGACGTTATTGTGGACGACCCCTGAACATTAATAACCAATATACCTATGTATGTTTATTTTGTCCAAGGACGTCTTTGTGGACATTATTAACCTATATACCTTTGTATGTTTATTTTGTCCAAGGACGTCATTGTGGACGACCCCCGAACATTAATAACCTATATAGTACTATATACCTATGTATGTTTATTTTGTCCAAGGACGTAATTGTGGACGACCCCTGAACACCTATTTACCCAGGTATGTTGAGGAAGGAGAATAGCTAAACTGGTACTCGATGTGTGGACTCCAGTATTGTGCGTGGATATTTTTCTCCTCCATGTCGCAGTCCCAGTACCACGAACCACGACCACTACACTAGAGTGGCATGTGAACGTACATATTGTGAGCAGTACCTTTACTCGCATTGGAAACTCGTGAAAATTTTCCATGTGTATTTTCAATGGCGAAACTTGACAAGCTCTCAGCTCCGTATGTACCTTCCATGTATTTTTTGCCCTTTTTTTTATCTTAAAAAATGGAGTTTATTCTTGGTCGGTTTAACGAACAATTGCGAACAAACTAATAATTGAATAATAACCAAAAACTATACAGCACTTCTCCCTCGCTTTTCTGGGCGATTACAAAAGGTTTTAATTTAAAATCTTTAAAAATGCGACCTGTAGCGTGCGACCAACCGACATGCGGACAGACAGACAGACAGACACCAGACCAATAGATGCTTGCTCAGCATCTAAAAATCCGGCGCTTCGCGCCGGATTTGTCGACCGTGGGCTGGCCCGAAGTAGATGCTGAGCTTTAACAATGGCGCAAGACAATGTATGTTGCGCTAAAAGATGATATAAGATTTATGGAAGCTCCCCTACAATCAATAAGACATATACCAATGTGCGTAGCAGGTAGTTAAATATAGCTGAAAATTTTTCATAAATTGCACCATTCACAAATGACGTCATTTATGGAGTCTTCCCTACCATCATTAAGCCATGTATGAAAGTACGTAGCATGTAGTTTAAAAACTCTAAAATATTTTTGAAAATTGCAGGAATTACAAATGACGCCATTTATAGAGTCTCCTTTACTATCAATAAGCCATATATAAAAAAAGGTTAGGATGAATTTTAAAGTTAAAAATAGGGGTCCAAAAAACTATGATATTTGAATGACGTCATTATAGACAATTCCTGAATATCTATAACGCATATAAGTAAGTACGTGACATGTAGTTAAAATAGGATGGAAACAAATTCAAAGTTGGGACCGGGGATACTAGAAACTATGGTATTTGAAGTACGTTATTAAGGACCGCGACATGTAGAAGAAATTTTCACGTGACATCATTTGCGCGTCACCCTTAACCTGCTTACCCAATAAGAAAGCGATTACATCTGGGTGGAATTGTCTAGAAGAAATTTTCCCGTGACGTCATTTACACGTCACCCCTAACCTGCTTACCTAATGTGATTTCGATAGCAGCTGGGTGGGGGTTTCTAAAAGAAATTTTTACGTGACGTCATTTGCGCGTCACCTTTAACTTGCTTACCTAATGTGAATGCAATAGCAGCTGGGTGGGGGTGTCTAAAAGAAATTTTCAGGTGACGTCATTTGCGCGTCACCCCTTACCTGCTTACCTAATGTAAATGCGATAGCAGCTGGGTGGGGGTTTCTAAAAGAAATTTTCAGGTGACGTCATTCGTGCGTCACCCCTAACCTGCTTACCTAATGTGAATGCGATAGCAGCTGGGTGGAGGTGTCTAAAAGAAATTTTCAGGTTACGTCATTCGTGCGTCACCCCTAACCTGCTTACCTAATGTGAATGTGATAGCAGCTGGGTAGGTGTGTCTAAAAGACATTTCCACATGACGTCATTTGCGCGTCACCCTTCACCTGCTTACCTAATGTAAATGCGATAGCAGCTGAGTGGGGGTGTCTAAAAGACATTTTCACGTGACTTCATTTACGCGTCATTATGGACGGTCCCTGAATATCTTAAACCTGTATAGGTAAGTCTGTGACACATAGGTGGAACAGTTAGCTAAACATTTTAAATTTGATAATGGGGGTATCTAAAACTATGATATTTGAAGGACGTCATTATGGACGATCCCTTATTATTTATCTACGTTGGTTTTAAGAAAATCACCTAAAAACTGTACCCTGTAAGTGGATTCAAAAATTGCCAATTTGCACTATATTTAGAAGCTCCTCACCCACCCTTAACTTCCCCCCCCCCCCCACACACAACGACATTCTGCATATCTAGCGTAGCGGAGCATTAGACTACAGACCATTGAAAACTGTAGCTGAGATTGATTGGGCCTTTACTATAAGATATACTTGTTCTCGCCGCGCAGAACTTTAAAATTACGTATGTACATGAACATTCAGCAATATTTACACGCCCTCTTGGTTTTTAAGGAAATCACTTCACAAAATTTTGACATGGGTCCATTTAACTATTTACTGTGGCTAACTGGTTGGTTCGATCACCCTTAAAAACAATAGGGCTCCTCTCGCGCGCATTTGTGAGAGTTTAAAAAAAGTTCAAACAAAATCCCTTAAAAACTGTGACCTGTGGAGTACGGCCAACGAACGGACGGACGGACAGACAGACAGACAAAACCATTTCAATAGATGCTCAGCATCTAAAAAGTGTCAAAACGCTAAATTTTCCAAGACAATGTTAGCCTCCGCTTGACCAAGGGCTATAAAATGACACCCCAATTAGGGGTAAATTCGTAAAACTGTAGGAGGAGTTATCTGCATAAGTTGGCAACACTGCAAATTTTAAAGAAGAGATTAATTAATTAAGAGATAACTTTTTTTTATCTGAAGTATTCTGATTCTGAAGATAATATCCGACCAGCATAGCAGAGCAGTGCACTATGTAGAATTGTCAGTCCAATCCCGATTCCCGTGCCTCAGCATGGCACTCCTAATTAGGCATAAATTTTTATCTATTTAATATTACAGCAAAAATAAAAATTTGGGGTGGAATTTTTTAAATTCTATGTACATCAGTGAAGCCTTTTTCACCCATTCCTAATCAGCTTAAAATTAGATAAACTTTTACAAACAGACTACCTCCACTAAAAAATTCAAACCCAGGACAAAAGAAATCGTATTCACAATCAAATTTTAAAAATTCAAAATTATTTTTCAAAAATGTCATGCTGTGGTTGTGGATGTTGCGGCGGGTGTGAAGAAGTGAGATTTATACTTAATGCAAACTTGAAACGCACACTTTATACAATTTGAACACCTAATAATGTATAACATGATGACCCATTAATTACAGAATTGAATTTATGTAATTATTACATAAATTCAATTATTATTTAACTATTATGTACGCAATTACTTATTACTGATAAAATTTAATAAATTTTCAGACTAGCCGAGGTTTGCATATGGTCCCTGCCCGACAGTGTAATTCATGTAGCCCTTGCTGTAATGCCTATAGCTCGGGTAGTTCTGCAAATGCAATACTGGGCCCTTATTGGGGTTCGGAAGCATGTTGCTGTGGTCCTTGCTGTACCTGGGGAAGCTTTCCAAAAATCCAGCCGGTTCTACCCAAATTTAAGGATGAATTTTATCGGGAATATTGCGTCAACAAATTAAGCAATAGTGTAGACAACTTTACCTACTGATTGATATGCAGAAGTGGAGTGTATCATTATTTTCTTGCTACACATGCACTACACAGCTCAACGTTCTAAATTCATTCGGAAAATTGTTACGTACCTATAGCTACGCATTATGAGCAAATTTCTAAAAAATACAGTACATAGTACTAATAAATTATATTGTAAAATTAAGTTTACGGACTACTAACTTTATACATTTATATAATACATTAACTTATTCGTATGAATAAAAGGAGTCTTTTTTAAATGTGGTAAAATTTGCGAGTAATTGTTTTTGCAAAGCACATTATATAGAACCAGATAACTGAATTCCTAGGCATCTTAATAATCTGTAATTTTTTAACAAATAAAATAATTTTTCAGTATTAGCTGTTTTTGTGATCTAACAGTGATTTTGGTAAGCCTAATGTAACTACATTATAGGTAAATCTCTAACTGAAATTCCTGTTATGACCACACGGTTAACAGCTTTTACTTTGGATGTCAGGGTAACAGTGAAATCAGTTACAAATTAACAGTTACGTAGTAATAAATTCACCCATATTTTTCTAAGCGTGTAGTTATAGCCACGCCTCTCCATCGGTGAAGCGGTCACCGAACGAACATGTAATAACCGACGTTCCACCGGCATGCCGATACAAACCGAAACACCGCGCCAACCACCGGCTTGTTTCCCGCTGAATTTTAAGAAAAACATTTTGCACTTTTCAAACACATGCAGATAGAAAATGTTTGCACTTTTCAAAAACATGTAGATAGAGCATTTTAACACTTTAAAAAAACATGTAGATAGAACATGTTTACACTTTTAAAAAACATGTAGATAGAGCATTTTTACACTTTCAAAAAACATGTAGATAGAACATTTTCACACTTTGAAAAAACATGTAGATATAAAAGTTTTACACTTTTAAAAAACATGTAGATAGAACATGTTTACACTTGTCATAAACATATAGATAGAGTATTTTTACACTTTGAAAAAAACTTGTAGATAGAGTATTTTCACACAATGAAAAAACATGTAGATAGAACATTTTCACACTTTTAAAAAACATGTAGATAGAACATTTTTACACATTTAGAAAACATATAGATAGAACAATAAATGTAGGAATGTGCTAAAATAAAGTCAGCTATTCATGCCGACGGCGAAATACCGTCGGTTTAGCTGTCGGTTATTTACCGGATCGGTGATTTGCATAAAACTTGATTATCAGGTCGGTAACCGTGGAGAGGCGTGGTTATAGCGACTTCAGAACTAAATTGTAAAATTACCACTTTAACAGGAATATGCACATAATAATAATAGGACATACTTCCTTACAAAAAAGTAAATGCGATAGTTTAATTTTAATTACCAACTCAATTTTTCCCTACTATAAACAACTAAAGTAGCTAGGAAATGATTTCAAATTGCCCATTAAAAAGGCTATGCAATCAATATCCTCGTATTATTAGCGATTACTGAGTCACTATAACATAAGCCTTTAAGTAGGAGCCGTTGTGGAATAACGAGTTGGCAAATCAGTGTACAAACAAATTACATAAATTAATAGTTTATCCACGTGCTAATGTCAAACGAATATGACGCTGCTTCCTTTTTAAAAGGCATGATCAAATTAAAAGTTTGTTAGGTAAACGAATTTACTTGAAGGACTTCCTGTTTAATTTTAACCATCGTAATTTAACCTTAGTCAGTGGTTTTCATTTCCTATAGTTTATCTCTATACCTTTCGTAGAATTTCGTTTCCGTCGAGTTCCAGTATAATTTCTATGAGTATTAGTGCCGCACAAACTTAAACTTTCAGGAATTAAACAATGCTTACCAGAGCAGAAGCCACCATTAACTTGTACACACTCCTAATACTATCAAAATTAAACATTTTGCCCATCCAAGTAGACCTCACATCAGGGAAAATTCAGCAGCAAACTGTGCTTTGGAAAAAACGCCTTTGGCTCCTGTATTTCTGTTTAACATGTTTAACTACACTCAACCAGTTGTTGAGACTTGTTCAGTCAGGACTGTTTTTGAACCATTTCAACATTTTATACTTTCCTATCCATGTCACAGTCATTATTGCGAGTAGTGCCGGGGTCGTCATGAACTATTTTCTATTTGTTCAATCACCATCTTTGAGCACTGCTATATTTAATAATTATTTTGATACGAGATCAAAACTACAACAAAATCGTCGAATTTTTTCAATAACCGCATATTCCATTTTAGAATTGTTTACTGTGCTATTTCCGATTATTACCCTGTCAGGACTGATTATGTTTGCGGGAATTATGATTTCATACCCTAAAATGAATTTTTTACTCATTCACTTCCTAAATACGAAACATCATGATAATTACAATTTTTATAATAAAACTTTTATTGGTACATTCTGGATCGAAATTAGCATTTTATCGATTTCTTTCGCCAGTGTCTATTTTGGTATGTTCAATATCGTGATGTTTATTCTGAAAATTGATAGTGAAACAAATGAATTAGTTGCGGACTTGAAGAATCTTCGCTGTAGGAGCCGTCATCGATATCGATATCGACATGCCTACTATTATTATAACTATCACCGTGGGTTGATAATGAAGTGTTCCAGAATTCAACTTCTCGTCATGTGTTTCAATGAGATCTTTGCCTATGTTATATTTTATTTAAGAGGGGGATGCATTGCTTCTGCAATTATTGATTTAATATGTGCCATTTATTTTTTGAAAGCAAGTCCTGCTGTGGCAGTCATCTCCATTTTTGTAGCCAGCGTGTCCACGACGAGCTACATTCTTCTGTTTGGCAAGTCCTTTGTTATTATTGAGAGACTGAGCATTGTCAAGCGTGAGGTCCGGGCCTGTTCACAAGCTATGAAGGTCACGTTTGACCATCAACAAAATTGGAATTACAATAAAACAATTATTGCAAGAACAAACAACAAGTTTGGAATGACAGGAAACTTGCTCATTAGCATAGACAAGTATGGTAAGTCGATCCGAAATATTGGGATCAAAGTTGGAATGTTTCATACATTAGAGAAGAGATCAACACTGAATTTTATTAATTTTGTTCTGAGATACTCTGGAAGGCTACTTTTCACTTTAGGGGCCTATCGTTGAATCAACTACTTATAAATATATTTAGTGGAAGAATAGGGAAAGAAGCTGCTAAATTGTTAGTTTTGGATATAGTCTGTGAAGAACCAAAATGACCCATATCCAATTTAAGCTGGAATCAAATGGAGCTATGTCATCAAAAAATGAGAAACTAGCCGTAAAATGTTAATTAAGAGTTTTTAAAAAACGTGAAATGTCCTAATTCCATGTTTTCGAAAAGGTGCAAAATGTTCAAATTCCATGTTTTCGAAAAGGTGCAAAATGTTCCAATTCCATGTTTTCGAAAAGGTGCAAAATGTTCCAATTCCATGTTTTCGAAAAGGTGCAAAATGTTCCAATTCCATGTTTTCGAAAAGGTGCAAAATGTTCCAATTCCATGTTTTCGAAAAGGTGCAAAATGTTGTAATTGCATGCTTTTGAGAGAATAAAGTTTCAAGACATAAAAATTATTACGCTCAAAAATATTTATATTTAATAATAATTCAAAATATATTGTGAGCGTAGGTTATGAAATGAGACGGACGAAGAAACCCCCACTGTTATAAGTATAAGGAACCAAATGGCAGATCTCTACAGCGTAGAGATCTGCAGTAAATGCTGTGCTCAAGAAGCACTGAGCATAGTCAATAGTAAATGGCATGGGATGACTTGGATTGGATCTTCTATCCCGTCACCCCATGGCCAGACAGTTAGATACGAACTGCTCAAGAAGGAAGTCACGGACCTCACCCAGCTCTTGCTCACGAGGAAGAAGCCCCGGCTAACAGCCATTTGCTACGTGCATGTAAGGACCCAAGATACTCCTACGAGGAAGTGAAATCTTACGCCGCCACGAGCGAGTCGTTAGGGAATAGCATACGTGTGACCCTGGGTCATTCCTACGAGGAAAATTTATTGCCGCTTACAAAGCGAGGTCATATCTTAAGTGGAATTAATTTTTGCCGCTCACCTAGCGAGAAAAAATAAGGGAAGATACGGTCACCCAAAGAATTACCCTTACGAAGGAAGTCCAAATCCGTCCGGCTCAGTTCATAACCTACGAGGTAAAACATAATTGTTCATTTAATTTTCGTACGGAGACCGGCGAAAAACGGAAACACTCCCGAGTGTTTATTAAATGAATTGAGTTGCATTTTGTAATTCAAAGTCAGTTTCATTTTCCGGGCTATGAGACTTTTTAAAAGTAAATCATATTCTTTTCCATTTTGAACTACGAGTGCCAGTAAGATTTAAGTATATTTAAAATAAATACGAGGCAGAATAAGACCTCTAAAACTTTATATAATTTATGTTGTGTTTCATGTGATTGCATATTCCTCGTATGATATTCGCGTGTTTCATATCTTAGGATATTAATTTATAAACTAATATTAAGTGCCATATATTATAGTTTGGGAAATCGCATCTAAACTATCCCCACCCTGGTTGCATAAGCAGTTGGGCTCATAAGTCTTTGCTTCATATTTACCTCCATTTAGTCGTGCATATTACATATCACGCAGAGCCGGTCCTGAGATACTGAAGAACCTTCAGGTTTCCGGTATCCCGTCGCTCTCTCCTGACTCGGTTACTTTTGAAAAGGTGCAAAATGTTCTATATACATGCTTTTGAAAAGGTGTAAAATGTTCTATTTACATGACATGTTTTTGAAAAGTGTAAAATGTTTTATTTACATGCTTTTAAAAAGGTGCAAAATGTTCCATTTACATGTTCTTGAAAATTTCAGAAAGTTCTATTTACATATTTTAAAAAAGTGCAAAATGGTCTATTTAAATGCTTTCAAGACATGTGTCAATATTTTTGTAGATAGTTGATATTGTTGTTAGTTAAATGGATATGGGTCATTTTGATATTTCACAGACGATATGGCTCAGTGTGCTTTTAGGGGAAAATGGATATGGGTCATTTTGGTATTTCACAGACGATATGGCTCAGTGTGCTTTTAGGGGAAAATGGATATGGGTCATTTTGGTTCTTCACTGACGATATTATACTTTTACCTTAAAAGGAGCAAGTCATCAACATTCATTTCATTAGGGAGTTTGCGCGCTTGCTGTAAAATTATATTTCGTAAAACGCAAAACGCAAAATAATTGTTTTTACGTTTTAAAATTTTGCGGATCATTTTGCGTGTCATAGTTTGCGCAGTTTTAGGTTAAACGTAAAAGTTGTTATTTTTTTAAATTAACAGATTTGGAAGGTTACTATAGGTATCTATGGCAATATTTGTTACGTATGATATTTCCTTGACGTTGTTTAATCACCGCTGCCGTATAAAATAACGGCCGTAAATTATCATTTTTCACACAAAATTTTATTTCTACGTTTTGAGGGCGGAGCTTACTTAAAATTTACTTTTACGTTTACGTTTTTCATTTTTACCGAAAGTGCGCAAACTGCCTATTATCAACACATTTAGCTAGCGGTTAGCTATAAGGGGATCTTTTATTTTCCATTCCAATTTTTACTCATCACATTTACAGAGCTTATGTATAAGTAATTTTATTTTATATATATATTAAATTAAATCATTAATTTAAGATGCTAAGCGTAAGCATCTATTGTAATGGTCATGTCCGTATGTCTGTCCGTCTGTCGACGTGTCTTTTTTTTTCGTGCTTCACAGGTCACAGTTTTCAACTGAATTTTTTCAAATAAATTTTAATTGACCGCAAATGCGACTCAATAGAACCCTATTGTTTTTGGAGTTGATCGTATTTACCAGTTTCTTACAATCAATAATATGATAGACCAATTTTTGAGCAATAAAGTGAATGCTAAGAAAAACGGGTGTCTGGCAATTTACATGCATTTCAATAAGTAGGTAGGAAAGCATACATATATTACGTCTCAGAAAAAGGGGGGGGGGGGTTCAAGGTGCCTAACTTTTTACATAGGCGTGCATACTAAAAACGGGAAAGGGGGGTGTGGGTGTTTCAAAATTTCGGATTTTTGAAGACAAAATTGATGTATCGTCCCTATTATTATTATTATTATTATTATATGACAGGGGATCGGTCCCAAAGAGACCAACGCCGCCGAGGTCTTTATAATTATGGCCTATTGCAGACTCCCCCTCGAAAACTAGCAGAAGAAACAAGATCAAATCGTAAGCCTGCCAGTAGAGCGCAAAAACGCCACTAACTGAGCCACCGACGCCTGACCCAACATATCCAACGATATAGGACACCCCCCAAGATAGAGGTTTCTTACAAGTACAAAGGCATGGCACACAGTCAAATAGTAAATTGGTGTATCATCCTCCTCCCCACAGTGCACGCACGTAGGGGAGTCCAACACTCCAATCCTCCAACCGTGAGCTCCCCAAGCCCCATGCCCCGTCACTAGCCCAATCAACCATCTTAATTGATCTTTGGGATAACGCACCAACGACGCATTGCCGTAAAGCGGTGCCGATATCCAGAGCTTGGCCTGTCTACAATTGCGTAGTCCAGTCCATTGTCTTTCATGCTCACGTCTAGCCCAATGCGCAATTGCGCAGTGGACAGCGGAGAGTGGGACTGGAACGATTGGTCTCGGACCAAACTGCCTAACGCAACTCCCATCATGCGAAGCCTTTGCCAGCCTATCCGCCTCTTCATTACCCCTGAAACCTGAGTGCACAGATATCCATACTAACACAACCTCACAACCCCTCTCAGCGAGTCTGTTGAGGTTAGTGTGACAGTCCCACACGACACTCGAGACAGTGTACGGCCTGGACAGTGCTCGCAAAGAAATCTGACTATCACTGAATACTCTGACCGGAAGATCCTTAGTGCCATTCTCTAGCAGCCAATGGGCCGCCAAGGAAATACCAAGGGTCTCACACTGGAATACAGAAGCATCAGCACCAAGATACACAGACGAAGCCATAAGAGTTACTCCCTGGTTTCTGTCCTCAATCACAACTCCACAGCCAGCATTATCACCATCACGTGAGCGATCAGTAAAGCACACACCCCACCCCCCAAAAGGGATAGATCACAAGCCCAATCCACTCGCGACCCCAGTTCAACAGTAAACCTCCTGTTCTCCAGGCTCTTATACGTCCAGTCCACTGGCATCTGGAGAATAGGGACAAAAGATCCCCACCTCTCACAAATCACAGTATGGCTGGTTGGGCCCCCAAACCAAGGATTTTTCGTCCACAAATTATCCAGCAGGCTTGAGCAATAATTAGAAATATTAGCTTCCGCCTTCTAAATATCAAACAACTCAAAATAAATAAAATAAAGTAAGCAAGATAGTCAAAAGCATCCTTATGACGCTGAGAAAGGAATAGGAATCACGACACATCCTCCCACAGATTCTCCTCAGATTCTCCAGACAGCATCGGCCATCTGACAGAGAGTGAGGAAGATCCATGGAAGGAGATAATAAAATAAATGAAACTCGCAGCCCTCCACCACACAGCGTCTATGAGCCACGAAAGGAATTAAATGATGCTTCCCGAGGCGACAGGAGACGAAGCGAGGAAGGAGCGGAGGCGAACTAGCTAAGAAAGAAACAATCACGCCGCGAAGAGGAGAGGGTCTCCGACACGAATTCTTCCAAAAATCCTTCGAAATCTTTAAATTCTTTTTCCATTTTCCCTTCTGGAAAATTGGTAGAAAAATGACTAGAAAGGAATCGAGGAACATGGAGACTCCGAAGGGAATAAGAACAACACAAGGGCAGTGTCCCCATGGCTCCTGTTGGTGCCATCAAAAAGAACCTAAAATCAAGAAACAGAGAAAATCTGATAATTTTTACATATTCTTATTCTTATTCCTGGTGTTCACTGTGTTCGCGATTCCTCTCTACGAATTCTTCCTCAGTTTATTGTAACTAAATTATTGAGGTCAATTGGACCAAACATATAAATTATAAAATATAAATTAATATTTGTGAATTACCCGTAATCAACTGGGACCTGGAATTGGAAATCTCAGATGCCACACCCGTGGCATCCGTAAGCGTATCAATTATAAATTCTTGTATTGTAATCCTTTATATTGTAAACCATTTGGACGAAAACCTGAAAACAAAAACAAGAACATAAACATGAATTAATAATTATTATTCAGTTGTGGCCCCCGACCATATGTCGGATGGGAAATATTTCAGTCAATTTGAATTTATCTTTTTCCTGTTTGATTTAATAATTAATATAAATATTTATCCTTTAAACTTACTTTCTCATCTTCGTTCGTTGAGTGTTCTCATTTATGTTGGCAATCTTCCGTTAATTCTCACATCCTCTGGCATTGAATCTATAAATTAAGAAACATAAAATCAATTAGCACAATTTGCATCATAATTAATTGGCTTATTCATTAGTCGTCAGCAGTGGTTTTCTGAACCCGCTCGACGTAATTTAGGGACCTCAGTTCATACGACAAAATAGGCAAAAATCAATAAAAATATGTCCAAAACTGAGGGGAGACTGGAAGGAACGAACCCGCAGCACTGGCTGCCTTTTGCGGGTTTGTCCTTCAAGTTGGAGTGGACGGTGGAGCAAATACACGATCCGCGTTCCTTCGCAACATGGCTTTGCCATCGTCCGCCCAACCTCCTCAACTAATATAAGTGGCAGAATTAACTAAATTAAATAAAAACTAAAACTAATTAAAATAAAATGTAAAATCATAAAATCATTTACCTGATTGGCATCCAAAATTCAGGGTCGTTGGTCGGCCTGGACTGATAGTAATGGTGCGGTGTGTGTCTAAAGCATGCCTTCTCCAGCTTCCCAGACACTCTCCACCGCACCTCTCCGTCCTTTCTGGGCTGGATGTGGTTGCTGGGCACGGAGTCAGCACCACTTTCCCAACGACCCTCCTGAAATATAAAACAAAATAAAATTAACTTGAATAAAGATAAACACTTACCTCATTGGATCAAAATTCAGGACAAGTCGTTGCTGCTGAACTGGAAGGTCGGGAACAACAAGCGATTGCCGTCTGGAATGCTCGGCAACCCAACCGCTTCGTTGTGTCCCTTGTCCGTCCCGTCCAGTGGCGTTGGAGCTGAGGGCCATGGGAGGATGTCAAGCGTTCCTCAGGCCTACAACCTTCACGCCGGCTTGTCCTCCTGAAACGAGAAGCGAAATAAATAAGTCTTCTCTCTCTCCGCTCCCCATTTGGCAACAAAATATAATTGGCAAAATTTCCCGAGCAGACCGAATTTCCATCCGAGGGACCATGGACCACTCGACCGTGTACATACTCCGTTTGCCGTCAACGGTCGATGTGGTTCCGTAGTCCCTCGGGGAGTCGGGAGCTCGTGGTGGCGAAGCCATGGCCGTGGATGACATTATCCTCAGCCTTGACCTCAGCCACCGAGCTACACTGCTCTTGGAATTCTCACGTCTAAAATTATAGCATAAACCTCAACCAAAATAAATTATGCAGTTAAAATTAAAATAAATAGAAATTAGCATTCTTACCTTCCGTAGCTATGCTGGAGAGCCTCGACTGGAGTTTCAGTTGAGCCTCCCTCTCCCATCTTCATAGGTCTCCGGCCTCCTCCGGAGTGGTGGAACACCCCCTTTATTAACTTAAATACTACCATCTGACTCTTACCATCTTTCTTATATTCCATATTTACATTTACTAAATTATAAAAATTTAAATTAATTCTACATTTTAAAGGGGTTTCATGGATGCATATGGGTGAAGGGATGTGGTAAACTCGGATATGGCCTCCCACCCTCATTATTTATGGGGAGGAGAATACCATACTCGTTTAACAAGGTGCGGGGTAAAGGCTTAGCCCTACCCCCCCTTCATCAAACGCACCAAAAAGCCCGTAAAATTCCAATTAGAATCATTTTTTTACCTAAAATAAATAAAAAGTTAAAATTAGTATGTACGTGCAGGGAAGTAGTATACGCCATTCCTGCACGAAAATAAAGCATTATAGACCTATAGGGAAAATTAATACATACCATTCCCGCATGAAAATAAATAAATAAATATGTATAGGTATTGTAGGGATCACCAGCAGCTATTCCCTGAAATAAAATTATAAATAATGGCAGGATTCGAGGTTGCAAACTCGAATCCAACGCCGCCTATCCGAATCTCGAATAAGTCGCCCTTTGGCTTCTTAAATAGTGCATGAGTATCATCTAAATACTCATAGCCCCGTCCAAAACAGCAAGTCGACCATAATTGAAGACCGCTATTTGCCGGGATGCTGCGGTGGGCTCGGCCAAGTCCGCCACGTTGCCGTTCTTACGAACGGTAACATCAGCATCTCCCTTGCGGCTGAACTCCCCGTAAATACATACGCCATCAGCACTTATGTGCTGGGCCATGTATTTACTATGCCGGAGAGTGAACGAGAGGCAACCAAGGCGCCGTCTCCGTTCGCCCGTATAAACTTGGCAACATCGCTTACCATGACCATGCCACAGCCAAGTGCATTTCATCAGCTCACCGTAAAATCGCCAGCATCACTCATTATTGTGTGTGCCTTAATGCGAATCAGAGCTTCCTAAAATTCATCCGAATTTTCATTTCGAAATCCTTCATCATTTTCGAAAAATTTCTTTTTCATTTTAAAAAATTTAAACACCTTATTGAAGAAAAGTTTATCTTCATCTTTTTCACTGTTGTAAGTGAACTTCATAGAATTTCATCTCGGAAAAATCGCGCAAGAATTTCCGAGAATTGAAATCAATAACTTAGGCTAACACGCCTTGTCTTGTTAAAAGCAGGCAGCTACTTACTTAAAAGCCAAAAAGGTCAAATATCATATTGAAAATCCTCAAAGTTTCGACCTCATCAGTAGCTAGTGGAATCGTGAGTCCAAAATTCCATCCGGGGACGACCCAGATTCCCTAATTTCAATCTATCAAGAGCAGCCGTCTTGCAAAAAGGTAAATTACATCTTCCTTTTTATTCTTGCATTTCCTGAAAAACTCACAGTGCCAAATCACTTCTAATAAAACAGGGGAATTAACCCGGGTGATTCGCACGTAAGTGAGGAAGGTTGGTAATCCACATGCCGGTATTAGCATGCTGGGTGGTTTCACTGACCCAGGCCATGCTTCCCTGATCATAGTAGCGCATGCTGAAAGGGAACATGGATGCAAGTGCATGGGCATTGCATTGGTATGGTTGGATATTGGGGATAATTCTGTTGATTAAAATTCTAATTGATGTGCTTACCGAAACTTTTCAGTACTGAATTAGAACATCAGTCAAAATCAGGGTAAATCCTCAAAGGACTTCAGTCCAATTAAAAGGAACCGGACCAACGGAAAAACATCGCCGGATCCAGCAAAAGTTTCTTCGGTGCTGTCGGAGAAGACCACAGCACATTAATCCTTAAGTAAGGAGAAAGAAGAAATTCCGAAGAAAACAAGCAACTTCACCATAACCCGGGTTGAAGAACCACATCTCCGGAATAATTGTAAGTTGGCTTGTCATAAATAATAAGAGCATTGAATAATATAAGGCTCATATTACCCTTATAAAATTCTTTCATTCCCCATTAATATTTTCCGAAGAGAAAAGTGAAGTTGTAAGGTCCAAGACCTTCCTTCAACCCATTCTCAATTTTTACAGTTCCCCATCGTTTATTTCCTTTAGAAGGAAAATTCTGGAAGTTTAGGAATCTCAGTAAGTTCCCAGGTTCTTATAACTTAGAAGTGAAATCAGTGTATGTCTGATCACGGTCAGGCTATTATAGTAAACAACGTAGATAGATCAATCAGATATTGGTACCAGGTCACAGGACACAAGTACCTATCTGAATTACAGGTTGCAGTCTTAATTAATTTTGTGTGCGACGGTTTGGGACTCACACCGGGTACCGAATTCCCACTAAATTTACCAGAAATAAAAATTATCCTTCCCCATTTCGAAGAAAGAATTCATCACATTGCTATTAACTGGCACACAGAGATTGGTTATCTCTATTTATCCGCTTCACAACTTAAATCTTTCGTGGAGACCATTATCAGTTTTCATCGGGCGTTAGATTCATAAATAATTATCCAGTTCACATTTAATTTTCATTTAATAGATTTACACGTTAATGTCAAATTCAAACCTTCTTACGGAATTTTTACCTAATAGAGAAGCTTATAATTTCTTCAATAAAGTTAATCAAGCTCTCGGGCTTTGGCACAGGACTGAAGGCAGGGCACATCTCACAAAACCTCAATTAACTTCCTTCGTTAATTTCGTTATTAACGATATATGCTTAACTCTCAATATTCTTCCTGAAAATCTTCAATATCAGCCTATCACTGCTGAACTTTTGCGGCTGTTCGTTAACGGCATAATTAGTTGGCATAACGACGTTGGAAAAGCATACATCAGCAAACCGCAACTCTTCGGTGTAATCCGCATCACCTTGAAATTCTTCAAGGATCAGAATTACCCTGAGTTTGCTCATTTCTGGTGGTATAATAATCTTTCGCCTTCCTTTCCTTCAGTAACTTATTAAATTAAACATTCGATATTGGAAATTGATGTCTAATATTCGAAGAAATCTCATTATTTCAAATGTTACACAGGCTGTTCGACGTTGGTACCGAGTAGAAGGTAATCAACTCATAAACGAAAGCCAAGTAAATCAACTTATCGAGTATTTATTAAAGGCATTGAGCCTTGATCAAAACTCATCAACTTCCAATACCGAGTTACTAATTCCAGGTACCCCTGAATTTACGGATAAGTTACTATCGAGCTTTCTTGGTTGGTGGTCTGAATTTGGTTATATCAACAAAATTCGTCTACATAATTTAATGCATGACGTGTTAATGATCGTTAACGATACCACTGAATTCTTACCTCAACAATACCAGGGTAAATTATAAGTTCATGAGTCAATTTATTTCTAATTCAGCCCTAATTTTCCGCATCAAGTTAGAAATAGGTGGTTGGTACGATAACATCGGACTTCAGTATATATCATTACCTCAAGCTAGGGCATTGATCACTCACGTCCTAGAACTCTTAGGTCTTGTAGACGTTTCTCAAGCCGTGCCGATCCATTATCCCACTGCTCATACCTTCGAAAATTTTGCTCAAAGATTTAGAGCTGCAGTGTGGGGGTGGCACGACGAAATAGGGTTTCAGTACATGACCCCAGCTCAAGTCAACGAATTATTCGTCACTGTTTTCGCTAGAGACGATTACGAATCGTCTAAATTTAACGTGCAACGGGCATTTCGCCACGACCTCGATCGTTGATAATTATTACAAATTGAATGTCATTCGTCGAAAACATCGAATTAAATTTTCGCATAAAAGCTGCCATAACCAACTGGGAAAGTCTATACGGTCATCAATACCTTAACTAACAGCAGGTAGACGATTTAATTAAGTACATCTTTATTAAATTAGGCATTACTGGATTACCAAATCCACCCATTAGTGATTTTTCATCTCCCCATACTTACCTTAATTTCATAGATCGTTTCCACATCTCTGTAACGAGTTGGTACCAAGAGATTGGACATCTCCATTTGTCCACTGATCAATTGGAACAATTCTTTGTAGAGGTACTTGAGTTCGACGAACTCAATTCAATAATTTATAACGCTATTCGAGTATTTAATACTGATTAAAATCAATTTAAAATCCCGTATGTCATTTCTTTTATCCACTATTTTGATTCACCGCATAGTCACTTCAGTTCGTTATTGGTTTGCTCTCACAGGATATCAGTATTTATCCCAAGACCAAACTAATCACTTGATTGAATTTGTGACCGAGTATTTAGGCCTTCGGTCACCCGTCACAAATTCAATAGCAGCATTTATCCCTCACCTAACTTTATCTAACTTTCCAGAAAAATTAAGATATTCAATTTTGAGTTGGTACTACGTGTTTGGCTTTCAATATCTCACTGACCACGAGGTCAGTCAACTTTTGGCTATAATAGCAATCTACGATCAAGGTAGTGTTGATAACGCCGCTGCAACTTCTGATAATTCATATTAAAGCTATCATAATAATATATGTCTTTGGTCATACCCGTAATTTTGATAGCTCAAAGTGAACAAGCCTTACAATATTGGCATCGATTCGTCAATTACCAAGTCATCACTTCGGAACAACTCGGTACTCTCATCGCTTTCATTCATCATCATTTAGGCTTGAGAGAGACTTCTACTTCTCCTATTGTTAGTCCAATCACATATTAACCTTCTACTGACTTTATTGTTGTATTTAATCAGGGTATTCAGTGTTGGTATACTACTTTGGGACGACATCTTATGACTCCACATCAGTTGGAAATATTATTGGCCGTCACCAACCAGTACCTCAACACGACTCCATTTGTATGTTGATCAGGGATTAAATAATAGTTAATAAATTTTCTTATGTCAAATTTAAGCCCATATTGGGCAATTGAAAGAATAGACAAAAGTATTCGTCGTTGGTATAAAATCCTTGGCCAATTTCAAAGTACGAAAGCACAGCTCAAGGATCCTATTGTGTTCGTAATAAATAAATTGGATATCCCACAAGGGATACATTCACTATACAACGAGGAAATTCCTCATTTAAACTTAATCAATTTCAATAATAAGATAAAACTTGCCCTTGTGGATTGGTACTTCGTCATCGGTCATAAGCATCTTTCAGTGGACCAGACCAAGATCCTCATTTGTGTTGTTCTTAGCTATGACGATTTAAATTCGATTACATTAGAAAATCCTACTAATTCTTCATAATTTAATTTACCTTTCCTTGTATGAATCCTATGAATCATATCACATATCCCGACTTACGAACCTTACTCATTCATTCAATTCTCCTTTGGCACGAAGAGGAAGGTTTCCTTTTTCTAGAAGATCAACAACTCAGAGGTTTTATTACTTTCTTAAGTTGTTATATTGATTTTCTTTTCCCACAATAATATATCCCTGAATGACCTTCCTTGACCCCATTGTCCTAGTTCAACGTATTAACGATTCAATAAGATATTGGCATTCAATTATTGCTCATCAATATCTCCCTGAATCTGAATTAGATTTATTCATCGAATTCATCCTAAAACAATTAAACCTTCAGACATCTCCTACCGACTCAATCCAGGAAAACCCGCTCCTTCAACATACAAATTCCTTGAAGGAACTATTGAAGGCGGTATTCCTTTGGTATTTCGGTGGAGGTTACAATCATTTGTCAACTGTTCAATTAGACGAACTTATTGGCATCCTTACAGCATATGATAAATACGACTGTGTTAACTTGTAAAATTTTATAATTTATGTAATGAAAATTGAATGAATTCTTGGGATCCCGTTCTGTTAGCAAAACAAATTACAGATTCAACGAAATACTGGCATACCACCATTGGGTACCAATTTCTTCCGGAATCTGAACTTAGCTTCCTTAATACATTCATATTGAACTACTTAGGTATCCAACACCACCCATCTGGCCCGATCGAAACTGATATCTCCCATCTGACAATCACAACTTTCCCCGTGAAATTCAGGCACGCCGTATATACATGGTATTTAAGTCGTGGTCATCATCATTTGACTTTTGATCAATTAGAAGAATTCCACACCACCGTTAACTTCTATGACGAACACGGTGGATCTTTGAATTATCATCTTGCTTCTGTCATAAATAATTAAATAAATGTACTTCGGCACTCCGATTGAGTTTAAATTCCAAATCCAAGCACACATTAACGACTGGTATACTAACGTAGGTTTCCAAACCCATACCCAATTTTCGAAGAACATATTCCTCGAATTTGTCCTCGCCCGTTTGGAAATCCAGGACGACAGGGATTCTCCCGTAGCAACCACCCATACCCGATTGACTCCGCAAAATTACATACGTTTCTATGCGGAATCCGTGTATTGTTGGTTCCGTACCCGTTGTGAAGAACCAGAAGCAACCCACAGCGCATATCAATATCTTTTCATGGCAGCTGCTCATGATCAAGCTCTGTAAAATATTGAATTTATAGCGGCCAAAAAGAAAAGATATTATACGTCCGTTCATGAACTTTGAGAATCCCCATAAACTAATTAAAAGAATAGAGTCTGAGATAACATACTGGCATATTATCGAAGGCCATAAACATTTCTCAGCGATTAGCACTGAGAATTTTCGCGATTTTGTCTTGAATTATTTAGGACTACGCGAAAATAAAAATTCTCCCATTACTCTTCCCAGGTTTACTTCCCAATCTTTCAGTAAGAAATACCAAGCCGCGGTATTTCACTGGTTTCTTAATTTAGATCCTATCCCCATTGTTAGTTGTCAACAACAACTTTTCTTTTCAATAATAGAAAAAGTTAACATCATTGAATGAGTGATCCCACTCCTGTTGAATTGGTTACTCGAACCGAAAACGCCATAAGATTCTGGTTTGCACAGGAGAGAAAAAACATCATTACTGAAGCCCAGTTAACTTCTTTCATTAATTTTGTTTTCCACAAATTAAAGCTTCGAACTGGTTTGACTGGTCCCATAGCTACGTCAATTCCACACCTCAACGCAGAAAATTGGTTTCTCAAGCTCAAAGAAGCAGTATTTATTTATTTTATAGCCATAAATCGTCCAAGTTTGACATACGCTCAAGCTCGTAAATTCTTTCAACTGTGTATGGCATATGATAACTACGGTTGTAGTGACCCAAGAGTGAATGCAGCGAATCAACTCGATTAGAGAATCTAATTTTCCTCGTAAATTTGTAGAGTCAGTAGTCATTTAACATAGACGTGTAGGTCATAGGCATTTGACAAAAATACAACTTCTTGGCTTCCTAATAATAGTCCTCAATCACATCAGAGAAACCTGCATCGGTAGGGTACGATCCAATCTTTTTATAAGAACTCATTGGAGAGTCATTTGGAATCGTATTAAGCATAAAATCCTTAGGTCTTAGACCATTACGCCGTCAACTCAGTTGATAAAGGCGTCCCTCCCATAATATTGATTCTATCACTAATTAATTGTGAATCTTGTAGTTGCAGACTTGGTGGATTGGGAGACGAACAGCTTCTCGATCTACAACTACACAAAATCTTCGTAGAGATCATTTAGCTAGAATTCGGGACGCAAACCGTGATTCGAATTTCTTAAAAACATACTAGTGGTCATACAAAGAAAATAAAATAAGATTACCTACGAAAATAAAATAAAATTTGTTTGCTTGAGGTCTTATATCGAATTTATTTCTGAGTCACGTTTATTTAGAAACACATGTCAATTGTTCCACCTGAACAATTCTACGCCTTCACGAAAGACGCATTCACTTGGTTCTTCTCGGGAGGTCACTCTACAATCGATTTCGATCAACTGTGTGTACTCATCATATTTGCCCTCTACGCTTTTGAAACCATCAATTTATTCTTCCCGGAATTGGAGCAGCAAGAACTGAATAAATCTTTGGCTTTCCTCGGACTGTGGTATTAAGTATTAAGGAGAGCTTCGCGCCCCATAAAATCGCCACCGAGACACCAAAAGATTTGCACAGGTATTCCTGCATCCCTACGGGAGAACTAAAATAAAGCTATACATATTTTATAAAATATAAAGAATTCCCACATTTTGTAAATTGAACTTTTCACTAATCTCGCCCTTATAACTTGAGAACAGGTAGTGGTCCGCGTAAAGCTGAAAAGCCGTCTCCGACCTCTACACAAGCCAGCGAGTATTCTCACAAGTTTCACCCACCTACAACTTCAAATTGTTCTCGAAATTTAAAAGTGAATTGGAAAAAGTTCAGTCTACAAGATCACCCGGAGAAAACAGCCCGAAGAGCACGGATAGATTCTTCTGAAATCCGACACTAACGGACTGATTCTCCCATACTTCATTCCCTTATAAAGAATTAAAGTTTCCGTGGTCTTTGACTAAAATTAAAGTTAGCTAGAGATACTAGAAATAATTATAGATAATTTCCTTTTTAATAGCTTTTTATTTACTTGGTATGATTTAGAACATCTACTATTTTTGAAGGATAAGAACCGCGGGGAAAATAGAAAAGCGGAGAAAGCTTGCTTTCACCAATTTTCGTCATTAGTTAAGCAATAATAATAATATATAGATAGGTTTAAAGTTTCTCAAAACAAACTCCAAGGAGTTTTATTAAAGTAGTGTATGCATTCTAACTTTTCAAGTGTTGGAATTATTCAAAGTTTTTCTCTTACAATTCTCTCCATCAAAATCTCAAAAATGAGCCAACAAGGTGACGCCAACATTCCCGTAGTGAATATTGAGGATACCGATGCCTACGGTACCTCCAGCGGTGCATCCGATATGGATAACACCGTGGTACCGAAAACACCTGGCCCTAACGGTAAACCTCCTATTAGTTCACATAAGAAGAAGGGAACTTCTAGTAAATCTCCTTCCAAACCTAGTAGCAAAACCCATAAAACTGGAAGTTCTTCTCATTCCAAGTCACATTCGACTTCCAAATCGAGAGTGACGAAGAAAAAGAAAATTCCAGGGGTTGAGCTTGATCAAGACAATGAGACATCTTCATATCAAACCATACCCTCCGGGGATGATCAAGGTTCGGTCCAAACAGATCAGAATCCCCGAGATTCCGATTTCGATGATCCAAACCAATCTGAATTGGACGCTCACATCGATCAACATTGTAACAGCATTACTCACTACGCCTTAGAGGCATATGGCCCACATGAAAATTACTTAATTTTCAATGGCAGACGAATCTCTATTCCCATAAATCCTAAACGGATTCTTTTGCGAGATGGTGTAACTCCAGGCTACATAATCGAAGTAGATAGATCTCGTTCCATAATCGATCCAACTATTCGAGTTCTACTCGATCATGAGGATATATCTGAACTTGATCCATTCTTTCATAGAAGATCTATTGAGGAGGGGCCTCCACCAAAAGCCAGCGGCTTAAATCTTTTACAAATGGAACGTCCCCAAACCTCATCTTCGTCCACACGTCCATTACCCATCTTGAAGTATGCCGACGATCCGGAGGGAAATTCACTTCCCACCGTGGTCACCTCTCGAACGAGAGAACAAATAAACGTACATATGCAACGATGGTACGACGACCGTCAAATCCCGTCGTCTCATAGTGAGCTTATGGTTCGTGCATTAGATGAAGATTTCTACAAGGGAATAGTGGATTTTGCTAGAGAAAACAATACTACGTTGGAGATTGCTGTATGGTCCTTTATGAGCTTTCCTCATGGTGAAAATCCTTTAGTGGAAACCCCATCAACTGGGGAAGCTTATAATTTTCAACCCAAAGAAAGGTCACGGAGCAATCCTCCAACATTAAATCGATTACGTTCCCCATTTCCAATACAGACTACTAATATATTAACATCGAATCAACAGTTAACCCAAGGAGGGGGAAATCGGCGCCTTATTCCGGCTCCCTCTCCCACTCCTCCTGTCTCGCAACAGCAGCTTCGAGCCGCACTTGCATCTGTCCACTTAGATGGAGATCAAATTCGAAGATCTAAAAATAGTAGGCCTTCTCATTTTCAAAACCCTCCATTTCGGAGTGTAGAACCACCTCAACAGATGCATTCTACGGGCAATCTTCTTATGCCACTTTCGGGTACCGCATTGGTACAGAGCCGCGATGTCAATCTGACCCGCTACACAGTCCAAACTCCATCCTCTGGACTTGGTTCTTTACCACCAGTTCCTCCTGAAGCTGACTTGAACGTATATTTGGCACATGCTCCGACACGAGAAGCTCGCCCATCACGCAGACCGCAGCAACGTCCAATAACAGGTAGTAACGTTGTACCCCTTGCATATGAAGGTAGATTTGATCGATCCAGGGAACCTGTCCCATGGGAGGACCCTTATCCTAACGTTCCACAACGTACAACTCACGTGAACTTTGATAATGTGTACCCTCAAATTGACTTGCGAAGACATCAAGAAATTGATGCTTCTCCGCGCCAATATTTATCTAGGGATCCATTTCCCTCTTCAACAAGTCAATCCCAAAGGGAAAGATCAAATCCAACCCCGCCTACGTCAGGTCATACTCCAACTCATAATCCCAGATCATCTCGGCAATCTACACCACCGAGACATTCTCAGTCAAGGAGACCAGAGAGTCCACCAAATCGCTACCGTAGCGAGAGACAGGCACTCCACCAAGATCTTCACGATCTCATCGAGCTGAGAGTCCACCTGTTCATCATCGCGATAATAGAAGGTCCACTCCACCTCGAACTTCTCGTTCCAGACAACCCGATAGTCCACCTCATCATCCTCACCGTGAAACTAGAACTCCGACTCCTCCACTGGCATCACGTCCCCGAGGGGACAGGAGTCATTCACGTAGGAGTCAACACCGTGATGAAGGTCGACAGTCTCACTCAACATCGAGACATAATTCGACTCGTAGGGAACGAGAACCTCCTAGAGATCAGGAAGATCATAGATCCCATCGGGATCATTCACGATCGCAACGACACTCGAGCCATAGCAGTCGATCTCACAGGGATTATTCGCCGTCTCCTCGACGTTCGAGCAGGGGTAATAGATCTCGCGAAGATGATTCTTCGCCGCCACGACGATCCAGTCGTAGCAGCCGTAGCCATAGATCAAATCGATCCCCTCATAGTGGTGATGAGTCTCGTCGTTCTGATGAAGAGCTTCCATCATCCCCTTGGGGGCGACCAGGTCATAGGTGCATGCCTTTACCTCCTGCTATACCTCCTCCAAGAGGGAGAAGCACAGATAGGCATATGAACCCTGCTGCATATGATCACTACAAATTAACAAAATACGTCGATCTATTACCCAAATTCAACGGAGAAATGTTAGCTCGAAAATGGGTAATCGATACTAATTCTTTAGTATGTTTATATGGCCTACCACCATCCGCTATAATTACCAGACTTGACCGGGTCTTCACCCATCAAGCAGCTCAATGGTGGCGAAATAATAAAAATAGATTCACATCCCGTATGGATTATGACGATTTCGATCACTGCGCTGACAAATGGGATGAAATTACAAGATCTCTTGTCTATTATTTCGATCGAAATTATGTTGCAGACCGTGCTGAAGCAAATCTTCCTAATACGGCATATAAAACTGATCAAAGTGCTCGTGATTACTTAGCCATCCGTGGCGAATGTTTGGATCTTATAGATCCCCACATGGATCCTGAAAAACGGATGCGCGAATTGATCAAGGGTCTACCGCCAGATCTTGCTGAAAAAGCATCGCAATGCACCACTCAAAAGAGCCTCCGCATGGTCATGCAACGTCATATCGCGGAAAAACAGGAAGCCAAATTCAATCAGCCCAGTACGCAGAGTAACTCGGCGTCGGCATCCATTCCTAAAGCTTATATTAGAGGACTCGAAACCGAAGTCCAACATCCCTATCAAAAGAAACCCACCGATGTCCTTCACCGAGATTACTATGTGGCCTGGGACGGTTTAGAATATCAAACTGCAGATACTTCCAAGTTTACATCTGCACAACGTGAAGCCGCGAAAAACTCCAAAGGTCGCATGAATTGTATGGAATGTGGTAAGGAGAATCATGGGGCTCGCAAATGCCTAATCCTCCTAAAGAAACAAGGTCGCATTGCTCCTCCTCCGAAACCACGTGCCGCTCCTAACAAAGCGACGAACGGAAACACATCTTTAGGAGGAAATAAATCTAATAATCATAATCCTCCTCCGGCTCCGGCCACCACAGATCCTAACATGGTACAACTCCTGCATGATTTAGCCCAATCAGTTCAACAGTTAAAACAACAGCAGATACAACCAATGCAATATGCACCGGCTCCAGTACAGTATCTTGCGTCTCAGCAACAACCTATGTATCAACAGGCATATCCTATGCAATCATCTTTTAGGGATTATAATCAAAATCTTCCACCGGATGAATATCATCCTTCTAGTGGAGCACCACTAAGAGGCTTGAACACTCGTGGAGCTTCCTCCGGGACTCCCGGCGATCAACCTCCGCCTGAACGACAAGGCACTTCGGCATCTTTTGGTTACAGTTCTAATCAGAATTCTTTAAACTCGAAAGGGGGGGCATAGATCGTTCTGAACCCCCCCAATCGCCTCTCACCGACATTGCATTAGAACCTGAACCTCCTAGCTACATTCTTAACAAATACGTCCAATTAGTACCTTTCCTAAATATTCCTTCACTTCCTTATTTATTACCTGAGGTAGCTGAGTCTATTCAAGTCTCACCATATAACTCAGCACCCACATCTCCTATCAATGACGGCTCTGATACTGACTCCGCTTTTGATTTCAATTCAGAAAACCCCGACGATATCATCACTAATGATGACATCTTCAAAGTTCCCGATGCGGGATCCCTTCAACATGTTAGAACCTTTTCGAGAGTCGAAATGGAAATTCGACGTTCTTTTCCAGTTAAAAATAAATATGGTGGAGAAATCACAGTCGAAGCCCTCATTGATACTGGAGCCACAATTAGCACCATTAGTCCTCGTACATTAATTAGGTTAGAACTCTAAAAGAGAGTTCAACCATGTGCTCCTATCAGGGCCATCTTATCCATTAATGACGGCAAGGAGCACATTATAAAGAAATTTGTATTCCTCATCCTTTATATTAAGGAATTTCATAAGTGGATAAAGTGGGGATTCTTCGTCATGGACAAAGCAAATGACCAGTTGGTATTTGGCATGGACCTCCTGCGGGAAAACCATGCGTATGTACTATGTCACGAAGGTCTTTTGACCTTCCTTCCTCCTGAACATGACGAAAATCAACCGCCTCCACGTAAAAGTTTAAAACGAGCAGCTGGAACTTGCCTTCATCTTCGAAAAACTAACGTCAAGAAATTAAAGGTAAAGGATGAGATAACTCGAACAGATAGTATAGATCCTGAGTCGGATGTGAATGCTAATCTTCAATTCGCTTTTAATCCTTTAATTGATGACCCTTTTTATAATTTAATAATTAAAACAGAAATTTCCCCTATGGATGGGGATGGATCGGACACGGAATCCGTGGTCCACACCATCCGCCCTTCATACGGCTCAGACAGCTCCTCTGACGATGAGGTACAAACTATATCAACTACCAGTATGTCATCGCGAGCTAAGCGTCTTTTACCTCAATTTAAATTGCGTTTATGCACAGTCACCCCACTTTCTATTGAGGCATACCGTCCTAATCCCATCAACGTATATGTGGAAGATAGGCATTTTAATGGGGATATCCTTTTAGAACCCAATAATCTTTTATTTCAAAAATTCGGGCTTCAAGTCCTTGAACCCGCCTTACGAATAGAAAACGGTCATGGCATATGCCACCTCATTAATTCAGATCCTGAAGATATCATTCTACCGATTCAGCCTTCTCTAACTACCTATCGAGTTATTCCACCCAATCATCATAAATTACGCATGCTTCATCTAAACACCGATCAACAACAGTTCCCAAGCACTCCGAAAATAACTCCAGTGCCGTCCTCTGTCGAAGGGAGCAAAGCGCTCACCGACGAGGAATTCCAACAATTTAAGATTTATGAAAAATTGGCACCTGAAGAAAAAGACCAACTTAGGGATCTCCTCAGCAAATTTCATAAGGTCTTCGGGTGGCAACCGGAAGATTTTCATGAAACCGTAAAGGATCCCTTAACAGGTCAAATTCTAGAAGCTAGTATTGAAATGTTAGACAAATCTCCGATGATTCATAATCCGACAGTCATGTCTCAGAAATTCATGGAGGTGGTCGAACGCGAAACTTTGGCAGGGATAGCACGCAAAAGCATTGAGCCATGTCAAAGCTCTACAGTATCCCGAATGTTAGTAGTTAAGAAAGGTGTAAACGATTGGCGCCCGGTAATCGATTATCGGGACATCAATAAAAGGGTAAAACCCATTGCAGCTCCCATACCTAATTTAATGAGTTTATTTGCAAAATTTTTCGGTTGTACCCACTTCTGCAACGTTGATATGGCCAACTCATATCAGCAGATTGGGCTCGATAAAGCTTCCCAAAATCTTCTCGCCCATATAAACCATATGGGAGTATTTAGACCCCTTAGTCTTCCATTTGGATTCTTAAATTCTGGGACCTTGTTCCAGCAAATAATGAATAAAATTTGGGTTCCACTTCTTTGTGACTTTTTAGCCTCTTACGTCGATGACACAAGCTTCGGCGGCTCTAGCTTTAGCCAGATGCTTGAGAGGTTAGAACAGGTTCTATTTACTTGCTTAAGAGCCAATATTAAGTTGAAGCCTACCAAATGCTTCTTTGGCTTCCCCTCCATTATTTTCTTGGGTCATAGGGTTAGTGCAGACGGCATAGGGATCGATAGTGAGAGAGTTAAGGCTATCGTCGAGTATCCGTATCCCAGGAACACTACGGAAATTAGGAGGTTTATAGGGATCTCTAACTTTTTCCGCCGAATGATAAATGGATATTCTCATGTAGCTCGTCCGCTTTTCAAACTGCTTATGAAAAATGCTCCATTCAACTTCGATGATGCTTGTCGCAATGCCATCGACACGCTTAAACAGCTCATAATAGGAGCTCCGCTATTAGCTTTTCCAGTCCCCCATGGTCAATTGGAACTATGGTCGGACGCCAGCGAATTTTGCATTGGCTCTTGTCTCGTACAAAACCTCGATGGTTTTCGAAGGCCACTGGCCTTCCACTCACATCTACTCACCGGTCCGCAGCTAAAATGGTCCACTCCAGAAAAGGAGTGCTACGCGATCATACATGGACTCGCCAAACAACACAGCTTGGTGTTGGGCAGATCAATCCATGTCTACACAGACCATTCTGAGGTGACATCCATCCTCAAGACATCAGAAGTTAACTCAAGACTAATTCGTTGGAGTCTCAAATTGAGCTCCTACGACATCAAAATTTACCATATCAAAGGCAAGAATAATGAAATGGCTGATGGCTTAAGCAGACCACCAAGAGATATCCCTACTCAAGAATGGACAAATCCGGGAGAGCCCGAAACCACCGTTTACCTCCGCAGTCTCCGGGATGCAGAGATAGTTCACCCGAACCTCGCTACCCTTGACTTAGATCACGAGATCATCTCTAGCCAGAAGCTCGATCCCTGATGCCTCAAGATCATAAAATCGTTAGAGAAAGATAGGGCAAATAAATACGAAGGCGAAAATAAATATAGGAAGGATTATCAGCTCACAGAAGAAATGCTTCTACAACATATCAACTACGACCCCTTAGGTCCGATGTGGCTAACCGTACTTCCATATCCTTTGTCGGAGGAAGCAGCCCAGGACTTCCATAAGCAATCTCACCTAGGTAGCGACAAGATTTCACAAATACTCAAGAACAAATTCTGGTTCTTTAATATGCATCGCATCATTCTCAACGTATGCCGCGCCTGCGAAACTTGCCAAAGGTTCGCGAAGATCAACCGAAAGAATAAGGGACCATTACACGTGATGATCACACCTCAAGTTTCATTTCATAGAATATCTGTAGATCATATGGGTCCTCTGGACAAAACTTTTAGGCAACATAGGTATATTCTAGCCATCATCGATCAATGCACTCAATTTCTTTGGCTTTTTCCGTGCCGTTCCACTAGTTGGGAAGATTTCGCTAGGCATCTCATACCCTTCGTTCAACAGCATCATCCGAAAAGCATTGTCTCTGACAACGGTGGTGCCTTCATAGCTAAAGAATATTTAAAATTCTGCTTAGAACATAATATTACCCGCATCACTATTGCTCCGTATCATGCTTCATCCAACGCATTCTGTGAACGAGTTAATTCCACCTTCGGCAGCATACTCAAGAAGTTGCAATTTGAAGACAAGCGTTACTGGGATGAAAAACTTCTAGCAGTTCAAGATGCGTATAACAGCGCGCCTCATTCTAGTACTAAATTTACTCCTTACTTTCTCCTTCATGGCATAAGCCTTCCCAATAGAAACTTAAATTTATTAGATGATCATCTGAATCCCGAGTGGGATTTGGAACAGCAACAGGTACGCATAGGCGAAATGTTTCGCGTCCGTATGCAAGCCTTTCAAAACTCTTGCGAGAGTCAACTAAAGAGAAAATTAGCGTTTGACAAAAGGCATCCCGCTGTAAGATTCCAAATTGGCGACCTGGTTTGGAAGCGCAACTACACGCGTCCAGCCGGTACCAAATCAAAATTCATTATGAAATACACGGGGCCTTATAAAGTTTATAGTGTAAATGAAAATATACATTCTTACTTCCTATGTCCACATAATGTCGACATAAATGTTTTCTTGCCAGAACGTCAGCTCCGCCTGACCCACGGCCATAATTTACGTAAATATGTTACAGGGGAACCCCTGCCCGCTCCGGAGGAATCCGCCGTCGACTCCGACTGGTTGAACGATTTACGGCCTGTCCCAGCGGAAGAGGTCTTCCTCGCGGAGCCCCGTCTAGATCCCACTGAGGACCCACCTCAAATAAATGGAACCCCCATAGTAGATGTATTACCCCGAGGGGATTTCAATTATTCGGCAGATCTTCCTGTCGAAACCCCGGTGGAACAAATCCCACCTTCAGAAAAATTACCGCGATGTGACGACACAGATGCGTCACAACCACACCTACAGAGCATGAGAAGTACGGATGGTTCTCATTCCTCTTGGAATGTCCGTGCTCCTCCACCTACTACACTCAATCCTGACATTCACCCTCCTCAACATGGACCCTCGCGTCCATTCTTTATCAATATGTCGGCGTTTAGTAAAACGCCTGGGGGTAATGTCGGGGATGGTCTGAATATTATTGCTCAAGACTCGGATGGATGTACACATCGGGTCCAAACTTCAGACAAATCTTCAACATCTTCTTTACAATCTCCATCAGACCTGGAGAAAATCGTACAACCAGAAAGAACTCCACGAAGCGATGCTTCGAGCTCCACTGGTCCAATACGACTTCCCGGCGCTGTTAGTGGCTTGAGCAGTTCCGAGAGCTCAAGTCACGACAGCGCACCTGTCAATCATAGTAATGAGATGAGCAGCCACAACATTCTTGCAAGCTCGACTCAATATGATAGACAGGAAACTCAGGTCCTTGATGGTGAGATGAGCAGCCACAACATTCTTGCAGGCTCCAACCATCAGGACATTCCCACACAAAGGATCTCCGAAGGCGACTTCGAACCTCCCTATTCCGCTGAAATTCCTTCCTTTACTCGCATGGAGGGCACTTGCTTCTCCGCCGGTGTGGAAAGAAATGTCAGCCCCCAAAATTTTTCGAGGAACGAACCACTTGGAACGCCTCACAGTTCAATAATTCAACCAACAAAGTTAAAATTAAATTATTCTTTTAATAAAAACACAGTTCAAAGTATTCGAGAAAGATTTGAACGCATGCAAAATAATATTGAAATTGAGAATCAACTAATCCCGTGGAGTACGGAGAGTAGTCAAAATTCGAATCCACGCTCAGGTAGAGGAGAAGTTTCCCATCATGCCCAAGGTAGAGAACCAAGAGCAACAAACTCGCCGGCAATTAGAAACAACCTCTCACCTCAAAATTTAGCCCTTTCTAATTTAAATCATACCCCACAAAATCTTAGTCTTGCTGAAGAAATTTTGAGCCCTACGGCTCAGAGTCAAGCTAGTTTTAGGGAAGATCAAAACCAGTTTCCCAAGTGTCCCGAATATTCTTGGACTAGGGAAACTCAAAATATTCCACTTCCGCCTCAGAGCGCCGAAGATTCTTGCAATCACGGAAGCGCGAATATAACTTCGCCTTCTCACGTTGGCCCCTCACATTCGCAGGTCAGAGAAAGTAGAAGTCAGACTCAATTAAGTAGTCAATCTCCAAAAGCGAGATTCCAGGAAAATCAGATTTCCACTCAACCTTCTCCAAGACAAGATATTAATTTGAACATAAATTTATCTCATAGGGATTACTCTCGTAGTGATCCGAATAGGAGTAGAGACAGGACTTCTTCATCCAAAAACTCCCCACCTACTAGAGTCAGCGGAGAGAGAACCCCATCCCAACCTAACAATCCAGTTTCACAATTTGGTGAAGCTAGAAATTACACTCCACCAAGGAGTACACATAGCAGAAAAGAAAATACCAATTCTGCCCCGAGTAGGGAACCTCAGTCGAATTTTCGCCCAAGTAAATCTCCTAAAAAGAAGCGAAATAGTGAAAGTTTTTGGGTTAATGCAACCCCAACTCAGAGGAAATCCCGAACTGAATCTCCAAAAAGAGATGAAGCTCAACAGGTTTCCGAGAGTGAAACAATTGAATCTCAGGTAGAAACGACCGAAGATCCCAGCTCGTACGCAGACGAAGAATCTGTAAGCCGTAAGAAAAAGAAAACTCGGCGGAAGAATCGCGAGGTTACCCCTCGCACCCTAACGGACAGTGATCGTCGACCTGGAGTGGCAACTCGATCGAGAAGAGCTCTTTCAAAAGCCCCTGAACAAGGCACAAGCTCCGCCGCTCAAGGAAGAGATCCCCCTCCAAAACTCCGTAAAAATAAGGATAAGGAACCAAGTTCCTCTCCCACCACCCGGAAGGAAAATACAAAGTCCATTCGTTTAATCAACAGCATGATCAAGTGTATGGGAAGAATGCATGACAATATTTCACATTTCCTCCCATCACCATCAGATTCAGAATAAAAATTTAAATTCTCAAAAACTTTTCAAATAAAATTTTCCTTCCAAACAATCCGAACCCTTAGTATAAAATTACGAGGGGATTCAGGATTGCGATTTCCATATGAGCATTGGATCCCTGAGTATTTCCAGAAAAAGTATTTCACTAGGAAGCTAATGCTCACATGAGGAATCCCACTCCTGAACCTCCATACTTAATTATCATAAAGAAATAACAAAATAAAATCAAATAAAAATCTAAATGATATCTCTAAAATTAGGTAGGATGTAAGATTAATTGAATGAAAATCCTATATCGCAGTAATGAATGGAGATATCACTCAGCGACAGTGACGAGGGAAATGTTCCCTCCGATCAAGAAGATTTCTGGTTAGGACCAGATCCTCAGGAGCTCAGAATCTCACCACAGAGCCCTACCAACACCGTAAATTGGGACCCTGATCCGGAATTCCCTTCAAAAGTTAATGCAGACTCGGAAGCTCCTCAAGCCTCCGCCTCCGCACAGAAAGAAAATAACTTAGTCGCCGAAGGCCAAGCCCACGAGCGACCAAATAACTTTGATAACGTGGTCATTAAAACTAAATTTAGTTCGAAACTTAGGGAATGTCCTAATTGTAGGGAGCAGCAAATAAAAGGAGATATTCGGCACATCTTCAGAGATTGCCCCCTTTTTAAACCGCCTAAAAAGAAAAGAATTAGGCATTGTGGTCACTGCGGTGGTGGCCACCGCTACAAATTTTGCCGGTTTAAGAGCGAACCTCCAAAACAGAGATCATAAAAATATAAGAGATCACTACAATTAATTTAAGAAATTTTCCCTTCTGATCCCTTCAGGATCAGAAACTTAATTTAGAAAATTAAAATTAAAAAGTGAAAAACATTATTTAAAATGCAAACGCCAATGACACATCGACGTTTAAACTCATTTTAACATCAATAATCAGTGCTTCGGGAGAAGAGAAAAACATTGACTTTCCAAAAGTGAGCAACTTAATCATTTCCAGTTTCTCTTCCTTTCTTTTATAATTAGATGTCTTCAACATCTTCACAATCGTCCTCATCTTCATCTTCCTCGTCATCTAGCCACTCCGAAGAAACAAAAAGACAACGACTTAAGCTTGAGGTAAAGCAATCATACCACCCTAATAAACCGCGGAAGTTGACCCCATCCTCATCATCCTCCTCCGCGGAATCAACCGCCGATGACACCGAGGAAGAAAAGAGAAAAATTGAAGAAGTCTTAAAGGGAGCATATGACCCACAGAAATTAAGATTACGACAAAAGTCCTTGAGAGTCTCGATGGGCCCGAGGGTCCCTGTACCCTCAACTTCATCCAAAGCTCCGCCGCCGCGTCCACTTCCTTCAAAAACTCCACCAAAACGCATAAGGCGCGAGCGCTGGCGAACAAACAAAAATCGCCCCATCAGCACAGATCCTAATATGGAATGGATCCCGGTAGGACCGAGAAAGAAAAATGAGGAGGAAAAACGCTTGCTCCGAAACAAACATGCCCGTATGAGACAAAGAAAACCGGGTTATCGAGCAAAAAACCAGGGGCGGCCCGGATATCAATGGCAATACGTACCGAAATCTCCTAATAACACTGTCATCCAGATGGGAGGTCCCTCCAGTGTACGTACGTCCGTTGCACCTCCACCGCCCCACCCTGTGATTAGTGCTCAAAAGATAACCGCAGAGTTGGCCAGAGCCGCTATTGCGGCAGCAAAATCCGCCATCCCTTCGAGCTCCGGTACTCACCTTTTAAGATCTGGCTCAAAGGCTCCTCAGCCACTTTCCATCTTTGCTCCAAAGCCATCCACGTCCGGAGGCAAGCCTAAGGTCATCGGCCGAAAATATGACCTAACTTCGGCGGGAGGTCGTACTCCGACATCAAAGAAAACGCCGGATGCCTCCACCGAAATCAGCCGACAACCCCGAGGTATTGCAGCACTGGGTGGGCGGCCGCCTCTAAATTATTCCGAGCAAAGCAGATACTCTCCCTACGCTCGAGGAAGAAAAACAATGTCATGGGCAGACCGACGTAGGAGAGACAGAGATTTTGTTCGCCAACAATACGAACGTGCTGGAATTCCCTTCCCTCCGCGGGGAGAGCGTATTCAACGCCCGGCTCCCTCGCCATCATCCTCTACAGATGACCAATCCACACGCCGGCTGGCAACCTCTCAACCAGGACCCTCGATCAATCCATCCACCTCTACTAGCTACAAATTACCAACAGCGGCAGATGTAGCAGCCTTACGGGTAAACATGAAAACGCAGGATAAAGCCACACAGATAGGACACGGGGGACTGAACGTCCAAAATCCAAATCCCACTACCATCACGGTCCCTGCATTCGCAGATAATCCAAGGGAGATCATGCCCCACGTTCAGATGCAAGCGAAATCAGTCAGGACACTGGCACTTGCAATGGTGTACCACGTCTACCTACAGCATTGCTTCCAGACACTGGTCAGGGATCCCAGGTCCAACTTTCCGTATCGAATCTTGTTCGAGGTTATTCCGGGGTTTGAATTATGGCTGGGACCCGGAAAAATTAATACAATTCTGAGACCAAATAACCCCTACGGACTTCAAGATCTCTTAGCCATGCATGTTAATAATCTCAACGTGCGGCTGGAATACGAATTTCAATCGGGACCCAGAAGTTTTGCACCTATACTCCCGCAAGAGACCCTAATCGTGTTTGTCCCCGCTATCATTCCGCCAATACGATTATTAGCCAACGAGGAGACTGAATGGTACGCACCGCTACGATTAGCCGCTATCCAGGGGAACCTACATCTACCCATGCCTCAAATCTCTCCAGAAGCTCCGATCCAGCATGTCCTCCCGATGATCCATACTGAAGATCCACAAGGAGAACCAATTCCCGAACCTCAGGATCCCCAAGAACCAGCAGTAGCGGATCCTACTCTAAATCAGGAAGATCCCCTAGTCGACGAAGAAGACATCCCTCCCTTGATGAGAATCCTTCGTCCCAATTAAATCTTCCCCTTAAAGAAAATAACTTCGAAAAATAATGAACTAAACCAAATACCCGGTGAAAATAAATAGTCTCAAGACCCGCGGTGTTTACTTTGAAAATTAACAATTTATCTCCGTTAATAAATATAAGATTTATAAAAATAATATCTACGTTAAAACATTATTATTTTATGATCTCAATGAAAAAGTTATGTCTTTGTTTTGGACGGCATTTGTATGAATTTAGAATCTCTACGTGAATTATTTAGAAAAATAATTACTTTTTCATTTATGTTTCCCATTATCTTTTTGATTTTCGAATTTAGAAGTGGATGCCCAGAATAGTTGTTTCACTACGCATTAGAAAGTTAGCCGTAGGTATTTCTTAGGCATATGTAGAATAGTTTGTAGAACACAATTTATCTGACTAATTAAAAAGTATGTTTGCGTTTTCAAATGAAATATGAATTGACTAACAAGAGAATCAGATCGCTATGCATAGATAGATCAGTCATAAGATCTTGAGAAAGATTTGCCAAGCTATCCGTTAATTACTAAAATTATTTTTGTTAGAGAAAGCTTCGCTATGCATTCAGGTTAAGACATAGGAAGCCCATAAGATTTTCGTGTAACTTCCATTCCAAGTCCAGTAAAATTTTATTGATGAATTTATGACATGAATGATTTGCCAATTTGACTAAATAAAAGGTTAAAATGAATTAATCCAAAATTTCTACAGGTCCAAGGTTTAAAATTTTATTTCTTCAGAAAATAATCAGATCCAAATTCCAAGGTCCATTCTACAATAAATGAAAGGTTAAAATGTAATTGTGTCGTGCTATCTATTCCAATCTTTTCAGATGCACCCTCCGTGAGGACACGGAGCCCTACGAGGGGATGATGAGAAAGGAATAGGAATCACGACACATCCTCCCACAGATTCTCCTCAGATTCTCCAGACAGCATCGGCCATCTGACAGAGAGTGAGGAAGATCCATGGAAGGAGATAATAAAATAAATGAAACTCGCAGCCCTCCACCACACAGCGTCTATGAGCCACGAAAGGAATTAAATGATGCTTCCCGAGGCGACAGGAGACGAAGCGAGGAAGGAGCGGAGGCGAACTAGCTAAGAAAGAAACAATCACGCCGCGAAGAGGAGAGGGTCTCCGACACGAATTCTTCCAAAAATCCTTCGAAATCTTTAAATTCTTTTTCCATTTTCCCTTCTGGAAAATTGGTAGAAAAATGACTAGAAAGGAATCGAGGAACATGGAGACTCCGAAGGGAATAAGAACAACACAAGGGCAGTGTCCCCATGGCTCCTGTTGGTGCCATCAAAAAGAACCTAAAATCAAGAAACAGAGAAAATCTGATAATTTTTACATATTCTTATTCTTATTCCTAGTGTTCACTGTGTTCGCGATTCCTCTCTACGAATTCTTCCTCAGTTTATTGTAACTAAATTATTGAGGTCAATTGGACCAAACATATAAATTATAAAATATAAATTAATATTTGTGAATTACCCGTAATCAACTGGGACCTGGAATTGGAAATCTCAGATGCCACACCCGTGGCATCCGTAAGCGTATCAATTATAAATTCTTGTATTGTAATCCTTTATATTGTAAACCATTTGGACGAAAACCTGAAAACAAAAACAAGAACATAAACATGAATTAATAATTATTATTCAGTTGTGTCCCCCGACCATATGTCGGATGGGAAATATTTCAGTCAATTTGAATTTATCTTTTTCCTGTTTGATTTAATAATTAATATAAATATTTATCCTTTAAACTTACCTTCTTATCTTCGTTCGTTGAGTGTTCTCATTTATGTTGGCAATCTTCCGTTAATTCTCACATCCTCTGGCATTGAATCTATAAATTAAGAAACATAAAATCAAATAGCACAATTTGCATCATAATTAATTGGCTTATTCATTAGTCGTCAGCAGTGGTTTTCTGAACCCGCTCGACGTAATTTAGGGACCTCAGTTCATACGACAAAATAGGCAAAAATCAATAAAAATATGTCCAAAATTGAGGGGAGACTGGAAGGAACGAACCCGCAGCACTGGCTGCCTTTTGCGGGTTTGTCCTCCAAGTTGGAGTGGACGGTGGAGCAAATACACGATCCGCGTTCCTTCGCAACATGGCTTTGCCATCGTCCGCCCAACCTCCCCAACTAATATAAGTGGCAGAATTAACTAAATTAAATAAAAACTAAAACTAATTAAAATAAAATGTAAAATCATAAAATCATTTACCTGATTGGCATCTAAAATTCAGGGTCGTTGGTCGGCCTGGACTGATGGTAATGGTGCGGTGTGTGTCTGAAGCATGCCTTCTCCAGCTTCCCAGACACTCTCCACCGCACCTCTCCGTCCTTTCTGGGCTGGATGTGGTTGCTGGGCACGGAGTCAGCACCACTTCCCAAACGACCCTCCTGAAATATAAAACAAAATAAAATTAACTTAAATAAAGATAAACACTTACCTCATTGGATCAAAATTCAGGACAAGTCGTTGCTGCTGAACTGGAAGGTCGGGAACAACAAGCGATTGCCGTCTGGAATGCTCGGCAACCCAACCGCTTCGTTGTGTCCCTTGTCCGTCCCGTCCAGTGGCGTTGGAGCTGAGGGCCATGGGAGGATGTCAAGCGTTCCTCAGGCCTACAACCTTCACGCCGGCTTGTCCTCCTGAAACGAGAAGCGAAATAAATAAGTCTTCTCTCTCTCCGCTCCCCATTTGGCAACAAAATATAATTGGCAAAATTTCCCGAGCAGACCGAATTTCCATCCGAGGGACCATGGACCACTCGACCGTGTACATACTCCGTTTGCCGTCAACGGTCGATGTGGTTCTGTAGTCCCTCGGGGAGTCGGGAGCTCGTGGTGGCGAAGCCATGGCCGTGGATGACATTATCCTCAGCCTTGACCTCAGCCACCGAGCTACACTGCTCTTGGAATTCTCACGTCTAAAATTATAGCATAAACCTTAACCAAAATAAATTATGCAGTTAAAATTAAAATAAATAGAAATTAGCATTCTTACCTTCCGTAGCTATGCTGGAGAGCCTCGACTGGAGTTTCAGTTGAGCCTCCCTCTCCCATCTTCATAGGTCTCCGGCCTCCTCCGGAGTGGTGGAACACCCCCTTTATTAACTTAAATACTACCATCTGACTCTTACCATCTTTCTTATATTCCATATTTACATTTACTAAATTATAAAAATTTAAATTAATTCCACATTTTAAAGGGGTTTCATGGATGCATATGGGTGAAGGGATGTGGTAAACTCGGATATGGCCTCCCACCCTCATTATTTATGGGGAGGAGAATACCATACTCGTTTTACAACGCCTTGCAACGGAAAACTCCTCAACTAAAAAATATAAAATTCTTCCGATAGGGGTCTTAGACAGAAGTTAAAAGTACAATTCCGATTCCCAGCACACCTTTAAGAAGAACTCATCCACTTTCTCATCTACAGATACAAAATATAAAAAAATATAAAAAATATATCCCCCAAATCTAGGAAAAATCCTGCCTAAATCGGATTGACAGCACCTTACCAAAACGCTCTCCGATACCCTCAGTTTCCAGTATATCCGCCATCCTAAACCGGTTTTTTCCCTCACCACAAAACGAAACAAAAAGAAAAAACTAATTTTTTTTTCCACAAGCAAAAATCTACGCACTGTTTCTCTTTCAAGTGACTGGCGCGAATGACTTTTTACATAGGCGTGCATACTAAAAACGGGAAAGGGGGGTGTGGGTGTTTCAAAATTTTGGATTTTTGAAGACAAAATTGATGTATCGTCCCTAGGTACACGCACCGCACGTATCTATTTATTCGTACTAGGAAAATTCGTACCTAACCTTCTTTTGCGGGTACACTAGCTGCAATAGTTTTATGTTAGCCTTACTACATAAACATTGTTTTTCAGTGATTACAACCATTTCGCTCTAAGCTTAGCATCTACTTCGGGCCCTCGGTGTAAAAATACGGCGCGAAGCTCCGGAATTTGTCTCTCCTTAATTGTAATTTCAGTTCAATTATATTTTCATATTACCAAAATTCAACTTAAATAATAACTTATTTCTGTATTTAAATGCCTAATGGACAGTACTAGTATGTGGCTAGACAATTAATTTTAATATTTAACGTAATTTGAATCTATTTTCTTTAATTGGAAACTTCAACTCAAAACCAATGTGACAATTAATTTTCCTTTTGTTAATTGGATGAGTATAATTAACTATGGTACTTTTGGTACTTAACAACTAATTACAAAATTATACAATTATATCATAACCATGTTTTAACGAGGTAATAATTAACTTTATATAACCAGACTAAAGCAAATTGAAAAAATGGTCCTATATACATTACGACATTCTTTTTTACTTATTCTACTATTTTACATTATATTTTTGGTGGTGTGAATGTCAGGCGTAGGGTACCACGTACAGGCTTCCAACCCCACAGCTTTTACTGGTAACATTTTATGTGACTCTTCAAGTCACGATCTTCACAACTTTATAACAAATCTGCAGATATTGTCATCCTAAACACAAATTTTAAATGCCAACCAAAACCAACCTTTTAAATACATTTTGAATCTGTAATGTTTACTCCCAAAACGCGCAGTCTTCTCGCCTCCTTCTGCACACGAGCGTCCTTTCTAAATGGAATCCCATTTTACTGGGATTCCAACCGCAAGCTGTTGCAAGTTCAGGCTCGAAAGTTTAAATGGGTTTTATGGGCTCTTAATGTTGGGTGGACTACAGGAACACAAGTAACTGCTGTATTAGGTTTCCTTGAAGGATTACGAGAGCAGGATGTTTTTCGAACCGCCATTGACTACCTGTACGCTCTTAATCTGACCCTTCCGATTTTCTTTCAGTGGAGTATTTTCATGAATCGATACGAAATTCAAGACTTTGTAAATAAATTAATTGAATTTGATCGGGACTACACAGGTGAGGTTATATCAAAAGTATTTGACAAAATTTACAAATTATATAGAATAAAGTACAAAAACAAACAAATCCTCTGTGAAGAACCAAAATGACCTCAACCCAATTTAAGCTAGGATCAAAATGAGCTATATGTCATAAAAACAAAATGAGAAACATGCGTAAAATGTTAACCAAGAGTTTTTTAAAAGCATAGGTTTTCTATTTACATGTTTTTGAAAAGTCTAAAACGTTTTATTTTTATGTTTTTGAAAAGGTGCAAAATGTTTTATTTACATGTTTTTGAAAAGTGTAAAATGTTTTATTTTTATGTATTTCAAAAGTGTAAAATGTTCCATTTGTATGTTTTCGAAAAGTGCAAAATGTTCTATTCACATGTTTTTGAAAAATGTAAAATATTCTATTCACATGTTTTTAAAAAATGTAAAAAATGTTTTATTTATGTGAAAGTTTTCGAAAAGTCTAAAACTTTCTGTTTTTATGTTTTTGAAAAATGCAAAATTTTCTAGTTGGATGCTTCCAAGACATATTTTAATATATTTGTTTGTAGATATAATTAGTGGATTTTTAGCTAAAAATGGGGATGGAAAATGGGTCATTTTGGATCTTCACAGACAAAATGCGTTTTTTTTGAATTTTCTGACCAATATATTTAGATACTTTATTTGAAGACAAGTACCCTTTGAAGAACGACGGGTGTCAACTAGCTCTCCAACTCTTTCTATATATGGCCATTTTGTCACCATTTGAATTTTCAGCTTTATTTTTAATTCAGCCAAACAATCATCGCTACTGTTTTTACCTTTTGCCAGATTCACTCAAATCTTGGCCAACAATATTTTTCTACTATATTTTAGAATTGTATAAAACTCTGAACTTAGCAAATATTTGTCTCTTCTATTTATGTGTGATTGTGATTCATTCAAATGGCACGACGCTTTGGGTCAGATTTGCCACTCAAAATGGACAGCAATCCTTTTTCAGACTGCGCCAGCGCCAGCGAAATAACCTAAACCGAAGCAATGCTTTAAAAGTCTACGGGGGGCTCCAGGTCCTAAATAAAATGGGGAACGAATTTCTTTCACAAATAATTTTACCTGGTCTACTCATCTGTATGATTGGAGGTCAGACCGTGGGGTTATATGGGAGCGTGATGCTCTTCAATAAAGTAAATCCTATTCTATTCTTACTATTTCCAATAACTGTGACCAGTGCCGGACTGGCTGGGTTTGTGCTTTGCAATTTAATGGGGAATATGGATTACTACTCGAAAATATTTTTACGATCCTGGAAAACCGAATTAGCTGGCGGGAAATCCAAATCTGAAACGAAGAAAGTATCTGTAGTAAGTGTTTTTGACAAAATAGAGCGCAGGGTTGTGAAAGCTCTCAACCCATTAGATGCTAAGGTAGGCTCAATCTTTGTAATTAAACGAACTTTGGTTTTGGTTTTAATTGTTGTCGTTTCTAATTTGACTATAAATGCAATTCTTGTACAACAGTAAATTTTAGGAATGGCTATTTCACTATGCGTCCGTAGACAAGCGTTAGAAACGAATTTTCGTAGCAGCATGTTTCATTGAATTTTTCGTAGCAGCTTGTTTCGTCGAATTTTCGTAGCAGCATGTTTCATTGAATTTTTCGTAGCAGCATGTTTCATTGCTTGTTGTTCTGCAGTATTACATTGTTTGTAAAATTTGAAGCTGAATTATTAGGCCACGTCCTTGGTCCATGACAAAGGGTGTTGAGAACCCGTAAGTATTTCAAAATTCATTTTTGTATGTAAATTGTGCCCAAATAAAGCCTACATATATTCATATTTTACTAGCAACTGTTGTACTATATATAAACTATACTTAATGTTTAAGAAAAGCTATACTAAAGTGCCCTTGTGACGCAAATTATTACTTGGAATATTTTGTATTCACTGAAAATTAGCTAGTAATCAATTAAGTACTAACGATTTCGCATCTATATCAACTTTGTAAGTGTGCTGTAACTAAACCCATTAAAAGGCAATTTAGACAAATAAATAAATGAATAAATTCAATTTAAATAAGTTTAGTGGTAAAGTAGTAATTTTAGTTTTCACAGACGTACATTACTATAATTAATTAATTACCTTTAGCGCTAAGAAAATTATCCCGGGTTTTAATTATTGTGACTACTAGTTAGCGAAAGGCTATTTAAATTACTATCCTACTAATTTCGTCGGAATCGAATAAGAAAAAGTACAAAATTGTGATATCGTTATGGTCTTGTAGTAAGGGGCTACTAATAATTTGTAAATCTCCTTTTGTAAATATGTAAGCAATGTTGTATGGGCTGACAAAGCGACAAAATAAATTCATTATGATTATTTTCACTCAGACTTCTTGCAAATTTCGTTAAACGAGACTCATTTCTGAATGTAATTTTGTTTTAAAAGGATTCAGTTCACAAATCAGTATATAACCCACGCAAAACAACCAAAAAATGTAAAATAATAAAAGAAAACATTTATCACGCCAAACAAGATCCAGTTACAGTTTTTTGCATATAAATAAAATCATAGGCATATGGTACAAAGTGTATACACTTAGAATATAAACAAATCCGGATAATAATGGTACCTAAATTCTCTAAATCTTAAACGCAAATCCTTTTATCCTTCAATTTAACATTATAACCCCCCCGCCCCCCCCCCTATGACAACATCCTGGATCCGCAACTGTTTTGAACATAAGAAAACGGAACAGAAACTTAAATTTATGATAAAACTTTATGAAATGTGGTTAAAGCTCAGCAATAAAAAAAACACGCGGAAAGTAGTAGCAAAGCTGCAACCTCTTCTTTTTTTCTGCCGCTATAATTTATGTTTACTATTATTATATTGGCCATACATTTCATTTCCTGCTCGTATGTCAAAATACTAAAAGCAGGGGCAGCAGCTAGACAGGCACAGGTGGTGCGGTGATGTAAAAACTTCCGCAAAACTTGAACTAGATCCATGAAATTTCGAAGCATGTAATAAATTATTAAATTATCATGCTAATCTGTATATTACAGAATAACGAGGTTAATTCGCAGAGCATTTAAACTAAAAAGACAGAAAAATTATTTGTTTGTTCCAAGCATCTAGTTTAAATTTAATTTTTGCTTATAAAATTACTATTTTTTTTAAACTAACACCACATTACTAATTTGTAAAAAATGTTAAAGGATATTTTAATTTTTGCAGCGGTGGGGGCAGCAATAGCAAGTTTAGCTTTAAAATCTAATGGAACGCTTATTTCCACCTTTAAAAGTATGTTAAATTCTTTTTTTATTTTTAAATACAAAAGTTCATTTTACTTGTTAAAATACCAACTGTATAAATTAAAATGTAATTCATAAAAATTTCCTACTTTAAAAAAAAATCTTTAAAAAATCAGGTTGGAACGAGCTCATTATTGCTGACGGAATTTTTAGCGACCGTTTAAACACTATTATATATAAGTCTAGCGGTGATACCATTGACCTCCTTGCAGAATTTAAACATCTGCTAACTGACGAAAAAAACATGCAAGATGTTTACAAGAATTACAAAGTATATTATGCCCCATCATATCAGGAGTGAAGAGTCAAAATGGTCCATATCCAATTTAAGCTAGAATCAAAATGAGCTATGTCATAAAATAAAGATATGTTGGATGTTAATTAAGTAATTTTAAAAAGTGTAAAATGTTCTATTTGCATGTGTTTGAAAAGTTTAAAATGTTATATTAAGATGTTTTGGAAAAGTGTAAAATATTCTTTTTACATGTTTTTGAAAAGTGCAAAATGTTCTATTTCCATGTTTTCAAAACGTGCAAAATGTTCTATTTTCATGTTTTCAAAACGTGCAAAATGTTCCATTTCCATGTTTTTGAAAAGTGCAAAATATTCTATTAATATGTTTTTGAAACTTGCGAAATGTTTTATTTAAAAATTTTTAAGATCATAAAATATTTAAATATTTTTGTAGATAGTAAATTTTGCTTATAACTAAAAAAGGATATATGGGTCAATTGGGTTCTTCACCAAAGATATATACATTTTTACACTGTGAAATTACTATAATGTAAGTAGGCTTGAACCTGAGTACTGCGTACGGTATAGGAAATATGCCATTTTTCAATTAATTTAATTAGTATGTTTTTAAGTACAAACTAAATTTACTGTTTTGAATTAATTCTGCAGACCATTTTTGGGAAATTGACCAAAGCCACAAAGTCTCGCTTGGCCACTTTTAAAGAAAATTTGGTTCAAATTGCTGCCCACAATTTAGACGCACGTGCCGGGAAGCATTTATGGTTCATGGGGGTCACACAATTCACAGATCTCGTAAATTAACGCCGACACAATTTTAAGACATTTGAGATAACAACGCAAAAATTTTATCAAAATACTTTTACAATTTGTTTAAAAAATCGACCATTAATTTGTACACATGTAGACATGCCGCGACCCAGAAATGATCAGGGCACCGTTTGCAAACGACATGGCGAACGATTTAAATTCTACACCTTACAAATCCTCTCACCAAAATGCCCCACCACCCCCAGCCTATCTCAACTACGTAACTCAAAATATCGTCTCATCCGTAAAGTACCAAGGGAAATGCGGGAGCTGCTCCATGTTTGCCTCCGCGGCTGCACTTGAATCCGCTGTTGCGAGGAAGTACAAAACTACCCCAGTAGACTTGAGTGTCCAGGAATTGATGGACTGTGCCGTTGTAGGCTTTAACTGCACGGAGGGCACGAGTCCAGCAGATTCTTTCAACTACTATCAGAAAAATGGTGCGACCACGTGTTCTGACTATCCGTACACAGGGCGGGTGGGTGAGTGTCAAGTGTCTTCAAAACCTATTGTGGCACATGTTTGGGCCAGTTATGTTTACTACAATCAGAGAGAAGCAAGTCTCATAAGTCTTCTTGCGGATAAAGGTCCCCTCGTCGTTTATTTCTATGCTAGTGACGAAATGAGAAATTATAAATCCGGAGTCTTCACTGGGCCGGATTGCGGGACAAATGCGAGTAATCACGCTGTTGAACTTGTTGGCTACGGTACTGATTGGATCTCTAATCAACCCTATTGGCTTATTAAGAATAGTTGGGGGAGTAACTGGGGGGAAAGTGGCTACTTGCGTCTTTTGAGAGCCAACAATCGCTTGTGCGATCTGGGGGCACAGACCTACTCTGTCATAGCCGCTTAAGATATAGAAAAAAAAATTTTGGACATCACTTACTAAAGTTGGACATCAGTTACTAAAGAAGCCCCCTTAAATGAGCTGTGTTGTACCTAATTGATGTTAATGTTTAAATAAAACCAAATTGTTGTATGAACTGACTCTGTCAAGTCAATTTAGCGAAATAATTAGATATCGTCAATGAAGAACCAAAATGACCCATATCCATTATTTTGTAGCTAAACGCAATATCTACGATCTAGAAAACCATTGAAACATGTCTTAAAAGCATTTAAATAGGACATTTTACACTTTTTAAAAACATGTAAATAGAACATTTTGTACAGTTTTGAAAATATGTTAATAGAAAATTTTACACATTTCACAACCAAGTAAATATAATTACCATTTTGTACATTTTTGAAAATATGTTAATAGAAAATTTTACACGTTTCAAAACCATGTAAATAGAACATTTTGTACATTTTTAAAGATATGTAATTAGAAAATTTTACACGTTTTAAAACCATGTAAATAGAACATTTTGCACTTTTCAAAAATAAGCAAAATGGAACATTTTACACGTTTCAAAACCATGTGAATAGAAAATTTTGCACCTTTTCGAAAACATGTAAATAGAACATTTTACACTTTTCAAAAACATGGAATTAGAACATTTGACACTTTTTAAAAACGCTTAATTAACATTTTCCGCATGTTTCTCATTTTGTTTTTATGACATAGCTCATTTTGATTCTAGCTTAAATTGGATATGGGTCATTTTGGTTCTTCACTGACGAAAATGCTCAATAATACCTTATAATAATATATTAGAAAAATAGATAGTAGGATAATAATTGAAGATAATTAGACCGACATAAATTGTCATAAGCACAGACGTAACTATACTTACTTTTAGTGCTATAAGGAATGAATTGTAGCTGAATTATTTTGTCTCTAGTTAGCAGAAAGCTGGCTGAATAGAAAGTTATTAGTTTTTGTCCGAATCAGATAGTACCTAGGAAGAGGAAGAACCATATTGCGTAATAAGTTCCAATTTTTTTCATAGTAAATTTTAATTTTGTGCTTGGAAACCATAAGTACATAATATTTTATTTTATTTTAACTTATTTCTGGCTTTGCTTTGCACGAAACTTTCACCGTAGGAATTTTAACTTTCATCGTACACACATTTCTTTGCAAAGCTTCGAAATACTGTAGTCCAACAGTAAATTGGTTTAAAATGCTAACTTCCCAAACACTCAATCTTCTTGCACGTTTCTTCACACGAGCCTCATTCTTGAATTCAATCCCGTTTTACTGGAACCCAGCACAACAATTGTTGGAAGTTCAAAATCGAAAGTTGAAATGGGTTTTGTGGGGTCTCAATTTTGCATGGCTTCTGGTCACACATGGGACTATCCTGTTAGGTTTTATTGAGGGACTACAAGAGCAAGATGTGTTCCGAACAGCTATTGACTTTATGTACGCTTCTAATATCAGCGTTCTAATTTTTTTTCAATGGAATATTTTCGTTTATCGACGGGAAATTCAAAAGTTTGTGAATAAATTGATTGAATTTGATCAGGACTACACAGGTGAGGAGAGCCGATTCAAATTAAAATATTGTCTGTGAAGAACCAAAATGACGCATATCTAGTTTAAGCTATAATCAAAATGAGCTATGTCATAAAAAAAAAGTATGAAACATGCGTAAAATGTTAAATAGGAGTTTTTGAAACATGCAAACTGTTCTAATTCCATGTTTTTGAAAAGATGCAAATTGTTTTAATTCCATGTTTTCGAAAAGGTGCAAAATGTTCTAATTCCATGTTTTTAAAAAGGTGCAAAATGTTCTAATTCCAAGTTTTCAAAAAGGTGCAAAATGTTCTAATTCCATGTTTTAAAAAAGGTGCAAAAATTTATAATTCCATCTGTTTGAAAAAAATAAAATGTTGTATTTACATATTTTTAAAAGGTGGATAATATCCTATTGAAATGCTGTCAAGACACATTTGAATATTTTTGTAGATAGTGGAAATTGTTTTTAGCTACAAATGGATATGGCTCATTTTAGTTTTTCACAGACGAAATACTAATAGGAAATCAAGATTTAGCTTTGAAATTTAGCAAGATTTGGCAGAAAATTCAAACCGCCTGATTGTTACAGTTAACACTGTTAAGGTTAGAAGCTTATAGCTTACTAGAACAATCGTAAATACATAATCACATGTCTTTCTGATTTCTTTAAATTAGAAATTTTATTTCGAGGCAAGAACCCTTTGAAAGATGATGGATGCAAATTCGTTCTCAAACTCTTCATGAATCTCAGTTTCTATTCCCCAATTCAATTCGGATGTGTCTTTTTAATCCAGCCAAACAATCATCGCTACATGTTTTACCTTTTACCTGACCCATATAAATCCTGGCCAACAAAATGTCTCTTCTTTGTTTTTGAATTCTTGAAAATTTTGAATTTAGCAAATCTTTATTTATTCTACCTATTTTTAATTTTGATATATTCAAATTGTACAACGTTTTGGGTCAGATTTGCGACCCAAAATGAACAACATTCCTTTGGATTGCGCCAACAAAAACTAAGGCAAAGCAATGCTTTAAAAATATATGGGGGTCTGCAAATCCTAAATAAAATGGGCAACGAGTTCCTCTCACAAATAATTTTGCCTGGTCTACTCCTCTGTATCGTTGCATCCCATACAGTTGGACTATATGGCACTGTGATGCTCTACCATAAATTAAATCCTATTCTTTTCCTATTATTTCCCATATGTGTCGTCGCTTGTGGGATAGTTGAATTTGTAATTTGTAATTTGGTAGGGAATATGAATTACTATTCAAAAATATTTTTACAGTCATGGAAAACCAATACAAATAAGGGGAGCAAGAAATCCGAAGGGGGGATGCAGGTAGTTGTGTGTGATTTTGAAAAAAATACAGCGCCGCGGCGGGTTTTTAAATCGCTGAAGCCATTAGGTGCTCAAATGGGGTCAGTTTTCGTTGTTAAACGTACAACGATTTTAGTTTTAACTGTTGTCGTTTCTAATCTGACTATAAATGCCATTTTGATACAGTAGTATTACAGTTTATCAATTTAAGTTATTCATTCTACTGTCACTTTTGTGAGTTACAATACTAATGTAAAAATTGCTTTGTGAATTAATTTAAATTAAAGTATTGTTTACTCACAGTAACTTAACAAGGAACCAATTAACAACTAACAATTTCCTGTTTCTTTTAACCTATCTGTTATGTATTAATTATGTTTTGGTGATAATTATCGTTAAATACAGTGGAACCTTTCTATAACCACTCACCTTATAGAGCCACCCTTGTTATAGCGTCATGTTTTGTACTTCCCCGGCAAACCTGCTATACTTTAGCATAGACATTTTCCAGGCTATAAGGTCATTTCTTATAAGGTCACCCTTACTATAGCCACATGGATCACACAGCCCCACACACTAATTTGTATGCTATTTTACCTTTTAATAGCAGCATGCAAAAATTTCTAGAAGCACAAGCCCCATCTTTAAGGCCAACCACAAAATTATTATATGTGGGTGTGCTACCGTGCTCGTTTTATAACTGGCATTTCATAAAATAAGCGACTTAAACAACAGTACTTCGTTGAAGACTAATTTCGGCTAATAATTCTTTTCAATCGTTACAAACTTTTTATAACGTCGGATGACGCTATAGGCTATAAGGCCACCTCACTATAAGGCCGTAATACACCCTTCCCCATGAGATGTGGTTATAACAAGGTTCCACTGTAATACAAAGCTGTTATGCGGAACAACATGGCGTTAAATTGACTTGGCAAAATAAATACTATTTATTCCGATAATGTAAAGAAATTAATCAGGGCCGGACGATGAAATTGATTCTTTTTAGGCAGCTGTGTTGGCTTCCAGACAAAAACAAAAAGGTTTTTTTTTAGTAAACTAAAATGTTCTATTTACTTGTTTTAAAAAAGTGTAAAATGTTCTATTCACTTGATTCTCAAAAGTGCAGAATGTTATATTAACATGTTTTGAGAAAAGTGGTAAATATTTTATTTAAGTGATTCCAAAATGTGCAATAAATTTGTAACTGCATGTTTTTGAAAAGTCAAAATGTTTTATTTACAAATTTTTAAAAAGTGCAAAATGTTATTTACATGTTTTTAAAAAAATGGAAAATCTATTTTTTAAGTTGTTTCAAAATGTGCAGTAAATTTGTAACTGCATGTTTTTGAAAAGTCAAAATGTGTTATTTACACATTTTTAAAAAGTGCAAAATGTTATTTACATGTTTTGAGAAAAATTGGGAAATATTTTATTTAAGTTGTTTCAAAATGTGCAGTAAATTTGTAACTCCATGTTTTTGAAAAGTCAAAATGTTTTATTTACACATTTTTAAAAAGTGCAAAATGTTATTTACATGTTTTGAGAAAAGTGGTAAATATTTTTTTAAGTGATTCCAAAATTTGCAATAAATTTGTAACTGCATGTTTTTGAAAAGTCAAAATGTTTTATTTACACATTTTTAAAAAGTGCAAAATGTTAATTACATGTTTTTAAAAAAATGGAAAATCTATTTTTTAAGTTGTTTCAAAATGTACAATAAATTTGTAACTACATGTTTTGAAAAGTCAAAATGTTTTATTTACACATTTTTAAAAAGTGCAAAATGTTATTTACATGTTTTGAGAAAAATTGGGAAATATTTTATTCAAGTTGTTTCAAAATGTGCAATAAATATGTAACTGCATGTTTTCAAAAAGTGCAAAATGTTATTTACATATTTTGAGTAAATTCATGCAGCGGGGGCTGCCTGCGCTGGCTGCACTATCCGTGCTCCGGCCCTGAAGCCTAAAAGAAAGGTTCGTAAGCACAGAAGGATATAATTATACTTATTTACTATTTGTGCTAAGGCAATTACATATTGCTGGTAACGTATTTTCTAATTATTCTACCTGTATAAATTAAGGATTATATAAGTGTTTATGTCATATTGGGCTATATAATTCAGGATAAGTTATTTCATTAATTATTATTTAATTAATACGTAGGTAATTTATTTGTTTAATGAATACATAATTAATATGCAATTATTGTAAATTGCCTTCCATTTACTACGTTCTAGCAAGTAAGCTTAGAAATAATAAGGCAAAATAATTGTGTGACATAGTACAGTAGAAATTGGCAATAAGGGTGAAAGAAACATCCAGCGCTTCGCATAGAATTTGTTTATCTTAGGACCAAAACAGATGCTGAGCCTGAAACGAATATCGGAGTCAACAAACTCTTAAAACATTTTTATAGAAAAGTTCAACTATTAAACACTACTAAAATTAAATAATTTTATTCAAGCAGCAAAAGTTATTTCAAAATTTGTATTCATTAGCACGTTTAAGAAATACTATAGCATTTAGGTAAAAACACTTGGATATGTCTGCTCTTTGCGGTAGGTGGGACAGATGTGGACATCTCTTTGTTGTATCTGAATTTAACCTAGTAAAATGCCACTTCTTCAAACAGTTCAAACCAGATGTTTTTGGTCCAGCACAAACCATGTATTTCCACCCCTATGTACAGTAACGCTTTTAATAGTATAGAAGGGTCTGACAGCTCGACACGTGTACGTGTGTGTCAAATCACCAAAGACGAGTCTCTATTATTTGTCAGAGAGCAGAAGGTCAAGTTGGCCTTGTAGGATTCGAAGTACTCTAAGCTGTACAGTAGCTGCATGCATTCGACGACTCGTCGTTTCTGCCCAATGGTGTAAGCAATAGCAATTTTTCTCGAACGTCATCAGTTGTCATAATTATTTGTAATTTCAGTTAAAGCCTTCGTGGTAGCCATCACTTTTAAATATGCGCCTAATAAATAAATTGCTAATTATGAGATGCTATTAATTTCGTCCTATTTAGATTCGTAGTAAGTGACAAAAACAAATAAATAATAGGGTTGGCCTAAATTGTAATGTCAAATGAAAGCTCATATATTTTCATGCTCATCCATTCTTTCTCAACTTATTTTTGGATTCTTGGCTTTCCACCACAGTACTCTCGCGGTGAGGCTTTTAGCTTTCATACTCCAAATATTTCTTTTCCCGCGCTTCTTTTAAATTGCTTAAATTTTTTTATTTACATAAATTCTTTCCAGTTTAAAGACATTATGATTACTGCCCAAACGCTTAGGCTCCTTAAAACGTTCTGCACACGAGCGTCACTCACGAATACAATCCCGTTTTACTGGGACCCGGACCGGCAGTTGTTAAAAGTTCAGGATCGAAAGTTTAAATTGGTTTTGTGGGGTCTGTTTTTTGGCTGGCTGGTACTGACACAAGTAAAAGCTGTACTGGGTTTCATCGAAGGGTTGCAAGATCAGAATGTCTTTCAAACAGCCATTAACCTCCTCTATGCTTATAATGCGAGCATTACTGCTTGCGTTCAATGGAGCAGTTTCATAAATCGACATGAAATTCAAAAGTTTGTTGCTGAGTTAATTGAATTTGATCGAGACAACACGGGTGAGATGAGCACAAAGTTTTCAACAATAAAATTAAAATTAAATGCAAATTCAGCAACATTAATTAAACGTGACGTTTTCTTTTAATTCTAGATATTTTATTTCGAAGCAAAAATCCTTTAAAGGACGACGGATGTCAACTTGTTCTCAAAATCTTCACATTTTCTGCCATCTTTGTGCCTTTTGAATTTTCAGCTCTATTCTTGCTCCAGCCAAACAATCATCGATACATGTTTCACCTTTTGCCAGATTCACTCAAATCCTGGCCAACCATATTTCTCTACTATTTTCTAGAAGTGTACAAAATTCTCACTCTGTTTAATAATTGTATGTTCATATTTTTTGTAATTTTGATATATTCAAACTGCACGACGTTTTGGGTCAGATTTGGAACTCAAAATGGGCAGCAATCCTTTAACTCGCAGCAAAAAAACTTAAGCAGAAGCAATGCTTTAAAAATCTATGCGAGTCTTCAAGTGCTAAACAAAATGGGAAACGATTTCCTTTCACAGATGGTTATACCTGGGCTACTCATTGGCACAATTGGCGGTCATACAATTGGGCTCTACGGCTCAGTGATGCTTTACAATAGAATAAGTCCCCTTCTGTTTGTCTTGATTCCAATGGTTGGGTTCGCTAGTATGATTTTCGAATTTGTCCTTTGTAATTTAGTGGGTAATATGAATTACTATTCTAAAATATTTTTGCAGTCCTGGAAAACTAAAAAAGAGGGCAAAAAATCTGCAGAACGGATGTCAGTGGCTCAAAATTTAGACAAAATAGAGCGCCGGGTGGTTACAGCTGTTAAGCCACTTGGTGTTCGGGTCGGGTCAGTCTTTACTGTCGAACGTACCACGGTTTTGGCATTACTTGTTATTGTGTCTAATCTGACTATAAATGCAATTCTTTTACAATAAGCTATTAGACATAAGTATGACTTATATTCACTTCAGCAAGTGTGTGGAGAGCATTGTTGGTATCAGTAGGATTAGTTTCTTATTGTTATTGTTTTATAAATTTGTTTTGTTACGCCGAAGAGGAGGTTCAAAGAGTATAACTTTTAGAGGTTACCATTGACTTTAAAATTATAAAATTCAAAATAACATGCTGTATTGTGACATAGGCAGAGGGGGGGGGGGTTACTTTCAAGGGTGTAGTTTAACATTAACATGGTACCTGCTAATTTAAAAATTTTATGTCCACAAAAATCGAACTAACTTTTAAATAGTTGAGACTCAAAGTAACTCGACTGCCTCTTTTAGTTGTTTGGTCACTGTATAGCCCGCGGAAGTTTTACAAAATTCTAATTTTAATACTTGGTGGCACTGTAACCTCTTCTCGTCCGATATGGACAAAATTCAAGGTTTTCTAACGTTTAGACTATTTTCTAAATAGAAATTTCGAGGATATTTTAAAATTTCTCCAGTAAATATGTAACATCTTTTTATATATATTAATTTTTAAATAATAATATTCCTGCTTATCTTTAAATTAAAAACGAAAATATATTCAAATTTAAATTCGCATTTCAAAATGGTCCAAATAAAGAGAATTTACTAGTGTCATTTATTTGCAAATTTTGCCATTTTTGTGATTAACCCGTCGCTCCTCTTAGACAAGCAATCCGACCCACCTTTAAATTTACACATTGATTTTCTATTCCTCGAATACTACATACTCATTAACTATGATACATCAACTGACTTTAGCAGTAGGGCTTGTAAAAGTCTGGACTTCAAAAGTCTTGACAAGACCAATACTCTTTAAATCAAGACTAGGGCTGGTCTTGAAATGTCAAGACTCTCAAAAACAAGTCTTTTGAAAGTCTTGAAAAAATCAAGACACTTGACAAAAATTTTTCAACTTTGTCTATAGTTTCATATCCGGATTATCCTTGGTTTTGCGGGCAAAGGACAAGCACTAAAATCTGTGGAGCTCCTAAATTTTTTACTCGAAAACTAATCAAAATTAAGAGTCAATAGTGCAAAACAGCTTAAAACCTTCATTACTTACACTAAATAAATCCTTCTAAATCAGAATCTGATCGAAGATTTAAGAAAAAATCAAATTATCAATATCAAAAGTGACTATAAAAGTTCGAGAATTTTAACTTTTGAAGAGAAATATATTAGTCATTCCCTTCTTACAGCAAGTACACAGTATTAGTTCACCATAATAAAATAGTGCATTAAAAATACTAATTAATTTACTCAAAGTCCTATCAAAACTCAAAAAACGTAACCACTAAAAGTTCCTCGACAGCCCAACTTCAAACAACTTTAAAAACAGGCAAATTTATTACGAAATAAACATAAATATTTTTTAGAGTCATGCATGGCATTGAGGTATCTAAGTGAAGCGACCGCTAATTGGATATAGCAGGATCAGCAGCTTGGCTTTAAAAGCGTATGCTAGAGCGCTGAAGCGACAGCTAGTCATTTTGAAATGGGAGGGTTATCAAAATTAGCAGCTAAGCTCTTAAAGCGTATGCTAAAGAGCCGAAGCTACAGCTAATTTTTAAACAGGAAAGTTAAAAGTTACATACTTATTCTATCAGAGATCGGCCACAATTTGCAAGTTACTTGTGTAATCAGTCATTTATTGTAAAACAATAAATCTACTCTACGCTAATCCAGCATCACCTTCATAGCACATCTTCGACAAAGGATGTAACCACCGGTGATTCAACCACCAGTGAAGTAACCACCGGAGATTCAACCACCAGTGATTAAACCACCAACGATAATGTTAATATTATGTACTACTGCACTTAGACTAAATAAATTTGATGTATAGATTACGTGTAATAACTATTAAGGAATCCGTAAGCGAAAACGTTGGCGTAAGCCGCTAGATGTTACATAGCAAATTTCATTAAAATCTCTGAGAGACTGATATATCTACCTCACCGACTGGACGGCAGCCGACAGACAACAGCGCAGAGAGTCAATTACACTGTGGGGCAGCATTCCACTTTAAAGATAGCCGATAGGGATCCAAAGGTCTCCACAGCAACAGCAGCCCATAGCAAATACCCAAGCCACAGGACAAACACCCAGAACTGCCAAAACTGCCAACAAAAGAGGAGGAGAAAGCGCAGACTCATCCCCCAGTGCTATTGAAAACACAAAAAAGACCAAAAACGAAGTAATAGGAGACGAGATGAGAGACCTTTAAGCGACAAGATGGACAGCCAAGCTAAGGCACAACGTGAACGTCTAGAGATTTCCATTAACAATATTCTACAGAATGTTCAACAGATAAAAACAAAGCTTGCAGAACAACAGCAATTATATAAAGAACTGCTTACACGCACTACAAAACTTGAAGAGTCTGTTACTAAACTTAATACGACTAACACTTTCCTGGAAGTTGAACTCGCAAAATGCAAGAAGCAGATTGAGAGAATTACAAATAACGCGAGACAGCTTAACGTCCTAATCAAAGGAATAGCCGATCCAAGCACTGAAACGAGGGAAGAACTAAACCTAACATTAACCCAACTTTTACATTCTGAACTCAAGGTTGAAGCAGACATTGAGACAGCTAGACGGCTTGGGCCTAAAAAAGAAGGTGAAACTCGAACTGTTTAAATCACCTTTCTAAAAACAACGGACCGAGCTGCGGTCCTTAAGACCAAAGGGAAGCTTAAAAAGAGAAGCAGTAACCCAGTATTCATCAATGCTGACCTACCCCTAGAACTCAGTAAGAAACGTTTTGAGGATTGAGAGAAGAGAAGAAAGGAGGAACCACGACCACAATACATAGACACTATCAACAATTTGAACTCATACGAACTCGGCAAGCGCATATAACATAATGTAAAAAATGTCAATAGAATTTTATACTAGAACATAAATGAAATCCAAAACGGCAAATATGACAATGTAAACACCGTTATACAAAATGACGTAGGTATATTTTGTTTATCTGAAAATTGGACAAGTGAAATAACTGACGACTTAGAAAACACTTTTCACAATTTTAAATTAACTGTCATACCTGAGGTAGGACACAGAGGAAGAAAAAGCGAAGAAATGATTATTGGCATCCAAAACAGCATATCAAAACACTGTAAAATGATTTACCTAGACAAATTCAAACTCTTAACCGAAGTTGGAATAAATGAAAAAAAAGTTATAATCTGTTTTACCTATTTACCGCCCGCAACGCAATATGACGAACAACTGGACAGTTTTATTAAAGCAACGTTAGCCAAAAATAACTTAAGGTACATTTTTATTGGAGATCTGAACTGCTGAGTAGAAAACTTTCAGAATCCTACTGACAACACGCTTCACTTCAACCAAATTAGAAGGACAACTGACAAAGGTGTAAACAAACGTGGCAAAAGACTAAAAGATTTAGTCGAAACGAACCAGATACAAATTCTTAACGGTAAAAGAACTTCAGACAGCTTAGGAAAACCCACATACATAGGACACAACGGACACAGCTTGATAGACCTTTGCATTAGCAGTAGCAATTTTATTGACGATCTGGAAGATCTGGAAGTAATGAAGTGTATAGAATCTGACCACCTTCCTATACTGTTAGGTGCCTTACAAGTTAACCGAGATGCACAGCAGATCTTGGCAAAACCTGGAAATAATATAGGATAGAGAAAAGAAAAAGCCTTGATCTTTCGACAAAATTTAAACTCTAACAGTACGAAACTTGACTTTAGCAATTGCAGCTACACACAACTACACAAACTAATCCACCAGACTTCCAAAAAACATGAATGGCCCCAAAACGACGTGAAAATAACAGAATAAACTTTAGTCCGAAATAATTTGACAAGAAATGCAGCAAAGCTAAAAGAACGACACTTTCTTGCCCCCATTATATTGATAAAACAAATGCTCAGATTACTCTGAAACTGACAATCTCAAACGTTTTTACAAGCCAGAAAGTAATACCGCAGTCTTTGCTGTGACAAAAAGAAAATTTTCCACAACAAAATTTAAGAAGAAATTTACGACAGCAAAGACTCAGCACATTACTGGAAGGCGATCAACACAATTAGAGAAAGAAATATGGATTCAAGACCAATGATATCTCAAAACTACAATAGCACAAACACTTTCAAACATTATTTGAAACAAGCAAAGATAACAAAGTAGAAATTTTAGACAATAAACAAGAATGCACTGCTTAAAACACTAAAGCACTCGACGCAACCATCACTATGACAGAACTGCTCAAAGCCACGTAAGCACTAGCTAATAATAAATCCCCAGGAGCAGACGGAATACCTAAGGAGATCTGGAAATCCCTGGACGAGACCTTCTATGAATACCTATCAAAGATTCTTAACACAGCTTCTACAGAATAAATATCAAAAGAATAGAGGGAAAACATCACTGCACCTATATACAAGAAAGGATTGCACTTATTAATACAATCACAAAACTTTACACCTGTATTATGTCAGACAGACTTAACTCCTTTTGCGACAAAAACAACATCATATCGCCAAAGCAAGCTGCTCATCGGAAAGGAAAGGGATGCACTTATCACATTTTTGCCTTATATGCTTGCACACTTAAGCAGCTAAATAGACCAGCGCTTTGAAAGAACGGAAAACTCTTTGCTCTTTTTGTAGACCTTAGCCAATCATTTGACTCAATCAGAAAAAACATACTGTGAAAAAGACTAAAAAAAGCCGGCCGGCTTTAGTGATCTTTTTATTGCCAAAGTCAAAAAACTGTATGACCAAGCCAAAACGAAGATCCGCTGTAAAGAAGGATATACAGACTTAATAAGCGTGATGGGTGGATTGCTGCAAGGAGAAACTCTGTCACCTACTCTGTTTACTATTTACATCGACAAGATTACGGAGATTTTCCGTAGCAGCGGCATTCAAGGAATACATATGTTTACTAACACTTTAAGTTTTTTTTCGAAAAAAATGATCTAACAGTCAATTTAGCCAAGACCAAAGTCATGATCTTCTGGAAAGGCAATGAGATACATATTTCAATCAGATTTTACTAGGATAGAAAATCACTGGAAATAGTAAACAAATATGTGTACTTAGGTGTTTCCTTTACCTAAAGCGGAATATTAAATGACGCTAAAACACATTTATTTAACAAAGCCAAAACTGCACAATCAAAGCTGTTTGAACTGTTTTATCGTGCTTAAGTGAAATAAATTGACATACACCTCAAACTCTTTCGATCACTAGTCAGCTCAATTCTTATGTATGCTGCACCAATATGCGAACTCCGCTACTGCGAAGATTTTGAGACATTTCAGACTGTATTCCTCTGGCGACTAATGAATACTACCAACTTAACCACTGGATTCTTCCTCCGCCTAGAAACGGGAGCGCAAAACATTAGGTTGGTTTTATTTAAAGCACTGCTTAGATTCCTTGAGAAGACGCTTAACGCTGAGGAAAACAATATTACCAAAAACTGTAACCTAGAAATTATGAACTCTACGGCCGCAGACCATCGATACAACTGGATGCTTCAAACTAAAAAACTTTTTGCGGATGCTTAACTAGAGCATTGTTTTGAAAACCTGAACCCTGCATTTCTTAAGAAGCACAGAAAAGAGATTGTTGAAAAATATCGACTAAACTGCATAAACAATGACGTTATGAGAATGCAGTGTTGTATTACAATGACACCCTATGCCAGTATAAAAACCCATGCGTTAAAATCGGAGTACTTCAAGATGATCATGGAATGGAACATGACAAAATTTGTACTAAATCTCAGAACTGGATTCCCTAGAATTGTTCTTAGAGGGAAGGGAACTAATCGAACGTCATGAATAAGCTATGAAAAAATGCGGAAGAGACAAATTGTGAGCTACGGGGAAAAGAGATGGAAGACCTTTTTTATATAATGCTTGATTGCCCGCACTATAAACCACCCCGGACAAAGTTTCTTAAAACATTAGCTACTAGCAAACCAACAAGGGAGAACCTCACGTTAACAATCTTCAACTGCTTTCCGGATGCAGAAGGTTTTGGACAACTTTTTAACTTCTGGGATGAGACTCTGAAAATTCAAAACTTCTACCTCAGCTGTTTTGAAGAAATATAACTCGTTTTCCCCACCCACCACTCAATAACAACACATAATATAACTAGAATATTTACCTTACAGATTATCACATCATTACTCTACCCATTTATTTATTATTTATGTATTTATGGAAATGAAAAGTATGCAATGTAAACCAAATACCACTTTACGCTAATTATTAACATATAATCATATTAACATGAACTAACTGCAGAATTAGAATTGCAGCTTCTAACAACTGGTTACAGAACAACACAGCAAGATACGTACAAAAAACATTTTTACCGACAATTTATTATCGATTACCAAGGATCTATTTGATCACTTTTGTAAATACCTACTTTGTAAAAACTTAACAATGTTGTATGGGCTGACGCCAAATCGACACAATGAATAAAATTAATTATATCCGGATTTACGATGTAGGGTCAATTTTTATAGACCACAATTTTGATTTTTACTGTTGTCGTTTCTGAGCTAACTATAAATTCTATTTTTTACAGTGAAGTAGGTGTGTTGCAGCTATTTAGGGCGCAAGTAAAAACAAACGTATGCAAGTATGCCTATAGTGCATGTCTTGTAGCGTGGTTCATAGAGCTTGGTATTCTATAGAATTCTTGTAACATTTAAAATTGAATTATTGGGCTAGGTCCTCTGTCTACCAGCAACGTTGAGAACCATCATTAGTGTAAACATCATTTGTAAATAAAATTTAGTTCGCGTAATTAAGCCTGTTCATATTTTGTTTGTTATTTTTAATTTATCCAGTGTTTAACGATACAATTATAAAAATTGCTTTGTGAATTAATTTAAATTTAAGTATCTTTTACCCACGGTAACTTAACAAGGAACCAATTAACAATTAACAATTTTCTATTTCCTTCAACTTATCTGTTATGTATTATGTTTTTATGATAATTATCTTTAAATAATACAAAGCGGTTATGCGGGAGTTGACTTGGCAAAATAAATACATATCTTTTAATAATTCCGATAAGCTTAATAAATTAATCAGGGCCGGACGATGCGGGATAGTTTTATTCTAGGCAGCTGTTGGTTTTCATACAAAAACAACAATTTTTATTTTACTAAATGTTTTTTTTAGTAAACGAAAATGTTGTATTTTTACTTGTTTTACAAAATTGTAAAATTTTCTATTTACTTAAATTTGAAAAGTGCAGAATGTTTCATTTACATGTAAATATGTTATTTACGTTGTTTCAAAATGTGCAAAAAATATTTAACTACATGTTTTTTAAAAGGCAAAATGTTTTATTTACACATCTTTAAAAAGTGCAAAATGTTATTTATAATTACATGTTTTGAGAAAATTCATGCAGCACGGGCTGCCTGCGCTGGCTGCATTATCCGTGCTTCGGCCCTGAAAGAAAGGTCTCCTAAGCATGGAAGGATATAATTAGATATGCTTATTTACTATTTGTGCTAAGGCAATTATTTCTGGTAAGGTATTTTCTAATTATTTTACTTATGTAAATTAAAGATTATATAAACGTTTATGTCATATTAGGCTTTATAATTCAGGTAAAGTTATTACATGAATAATTATTTAATTAATACGCAGGTACTTTATTTGTTTATGTATACATAATAGGTAATTATTGTAAGTTTGCCCGCCACTTACTACCTTCCAGTAAGTAAGCTTGGTAATTATTCAAAATAACTTATGACAATACAGTAAAAAGTAGAAGTCGGTTATAAGGGATAAGAAAAATTCAACGCTTCGCACGAAATTTCAAAATATTCAAATTGCACGACGTTTTGGGTCAGATTTGCCACTCAAAATGGGCAGCAATTCTTTAACTCGCAGCAGAAAAACTTAAGCAGAAGGAATGCTTTAAAAATCTACGGGGGTCTTCAAATTTTAAACAAAATGGGAAACGAGTTCCTTTCACAGATAGTTATACCTGCGCTACTCATTGGCACGATTGGAGGTCATACAGTTGGGCTGTATGGCTCATTGATGGTCTTTGATAGATTAAGCCCCATTTTGTTCGTACTTTTTCCAATGATTGGGATTGCTAGCATGATTTTTGAGTATGTACTTTGTAATTTAGTGGGTAATATGAATTACTACTCTAAAATTTCTTTGCAGTCCTGGAAAACTAAATCAGAGGGCAAAAAATCTGCAGAGGGGATAGGGGATGTCAGTGGTTCCTAATTTGGACAAAATAGAGCGACGGGTGGTTACAGCTATTGAGCCACTTGGTGTGCGGGTGGGGTCAGTTTTTACTGTCGAACGTACTACGGTTTTGGCATTACTTGTTATTGTGTCTAATCTGACTATAAATGCAATCCTATTACAATAAGCTATAAGACATATAAGTATGGCTTCTATGAAGGTAGGTGCTTAAGCAATAAGCATGTGGAAATCATTGTTGGCATTAGCAGGATTAGTTGTTTATTGTTTAATAAATTCGTTTTGTATCCCGGAGGAGGAGGAGGAGGTTCGAAATGTAAAACTTTTAGATTTTACATGTTATATGTTATCATTAGCTTTAAAATTAAAAAATTTTAAAACCTTTTCTAAACATAATTACCAACGACTTTTATTATTTCCTAACACTAGCGGTATTCATGATTCCACTTTATCAATTTTTGGCGCTAAATAGTTTCGCACTATAACGCGAAAGTCGTCTAGAATGTTGAACACCCCAACCTTTAATATTTTATAACGTTCGTGGTGGTTTTGTTGCTATTGGTAACAAATGATGCATAAATAACTTCGAACCAAAAACAATTATTATGAGTAGATGGTGTATAATCCCACCTAATGGTGAAATCCCTGCATTCTCATTAGTCGAGAGATTAAATGTAGGCTCCACCCCCTCCATTTAAATGGAGCAATAGGAAAATAGGTTTAAAATACTGCATTTTAATTTGACCATGCAATTTACGTATCAAAAATGAATATGCTAAATTTAAATATAATAATTAATGCCAACCACAGTGGCAGAGTAGTTAGAAGCTTAAATAAATGCGCGTTTGTAGACGGTGACCCAAGATCGAATCAGGTAAGAGTAAAAACGTTAACAATAAAAACAATCGTTTTTTCCCTGGTATAAATGGGGTTTTTTCTTTTGCATTTTATCATTCACAACTTGACACAGTAGAAGTAAACATTCATTATGGGTGATACGCATAGTAGTGATTCAGACATGCCAGACCTTGACAGTATTGACAGCAACGACGAGAGTGATAGTGACGGGCCAAATGATCTGGAGGACTATACACCCTACAACGTGAGAGAACTCAACGATGTGGATAGTGATACCGGGGAAAGACGCATATCAAATGTGGGGTTGTCACATATAGTGCGATACTACGGGGACTACCCTTCGCCATCTCAACAACGACCCAGTGGAAGGTTCAGGCGAGTTCGAGGTGGAGGGCGAAGATTCAAGATGCAAGACTGCAAAAGAGAATTCACACGTGCTAATGTGGATAGAAGAAGTATGCAACATCATGAGTACGGCACCCACTTTTCTGCATTTAGTTTAAAAAATGCAATTCGTGGCTACATTCTTGTCTCCCGGGAGAAAATGCGAGATGAAGCCCAAAGACTCGCTAGTTATAATAGTATCCCTATAGATCCATCAGCAGAAAGTATGGCTGCCGCAGGACTTTTCGGCGTCGGAGGATTTCATGTTGGATATGTAAGTACCCCTTTGTTGTCATCGATTAAAGTAGTCATGTGCAATTAAAGCGAATAACTTTTTAATTAATCTTTTGTTTTTTGTTTTTTAGTCGGCCTGTTTTGCATGCGGCTGGATTTTTCCAGAGCTAAGTAAAGGATTAATTCCATTTGTAGAACATGCAAGATGGTCTCCTAAGTGCCCACTTATCACCTTTGGGGACTCAGGCAACATCAAATTGGAGTCCACCAACATTGAAAAATACAAATCACTGGCCATTCCAATTAATCCTAAACCCCGCGAAATTAATTCTTTAACTTTAATGTTTTTTCGCACAGACAGCAAAGTTTTGTTTATGAATTCGAATGGTCCCAAATGTCCAGAGTATAAATATGAAGGTAAACGAAAACAATCTTTCGAAGATAACAATTGGGACGAGACTAAACGACCAAGAATCAGTACCATGGTAGATGCTGGATTTTACTGTACTGGAGGTGATTCTGCAAATTGTTATTACTGTGATGAAGGGTTTATACGATGGAAGCTTGAAAGCAACCCATCTGAGCAACACAGGTACCATTACCATACCTGCTTTATAAGCAAACTCAATGCCAATAGTAAAATGGCGGAAGATGAGGTAACAGATGATATGTGTGAGGATGAGCTTCGTGAAGAGATTGAAAAACTGGAGCAAAAGTGGAAATGTACGATTTGTTCATATATAAATGATGCTGATCATGCTATTGTTGCCTGTGGACATAGATTTTGTAGAGATTGTATTTGTAAAATTAAAGATTGTGCCATATGCAGAACATCAATTGAGCTTGTATTAAAAATTTGGTAAATAAAGTTGTAATAAAAAAATTTACTCAGTACAAATTTGTCTTTCACAATGAGTGCATTTAATATCACTCTGTTGAGTGACTCGTCCATGTCATATTTCCCACATAACACAATTTCAAATTTTAGGAATAAGTTTGTTAATAGAATACAATGTGATGGAAACCAATGGCAGGTAGCCTTAACCTCATGCTCATATACAAAGTCAAACATATTTATTGAGGAGGGAGAAATAGTTGCAACAGCATATATAGATAAGGAAAAATATCCATATAAATTACGTCCTGAAAATGTGATTTCACATCCTGAAAATATAAGCATAGGGGTGAACAAAAGAGGAAAGTGTTTGTCAACTAGCAAGATAGAAAGTGACATTGTATCCCCATGTAGCTTTAGTGAAATGGGTGAATTTCTATTGTACCTTTCATCACTTGGAGCTGATCATTACACTCTCAAACGAAGCTATGTCTACAAAATGCAAAACTATGAAAACACATCAGTTAACTACAAAATTGAACTGTATGAACGAGTGAAGCAAATTCTGGGTCTGCAAACTGGATGGAGACAAATACAAGACCCTCAAAACAAATTTAAAGATGCTCCTTCAATTGATATTCCAGAAATTGCTAAAATTATAAAGGGAAGTGACAATGTAGTAACTACACCAATTATAGTCGGTAAAGGGGATGCAATATCAAAACATATACCAAAGTGTAATAGTACATTAATTAATGTTTGGGATATAATAGAATTATTACCAGCTAAAATTAAAAACGTTGGTGTTCACGACGGATCATACTTTTCCTTCACTATAGATCATGAAAGAGAAGGTGAATATACTGAAATTTTACAAGAGATCGATCCATTTGTAAGTAAAACATTTGGTTTCAACAATTCAGCATATCAATATGGAATCAATAATAATGCTGCACTATTTCAAACAGCAAAATTTGAAGCTGTAGTTTATGCAAGACAAGGGGATTTTATTTTCAGTTATAAAAACAAAGAGTACAAGGCTGATAAAAACTACTCATCCTTTATAGAACTTATGAATCATATATGTGTACAATTAGATTGTGAATGGGAAATAGTTAATAATAGAATGAATATCATATCCCACGATGGTACAAATCCAATTGTGATGTGCAAATTCTCAGATAAAATAGAGATGTATATGATGTTTCAAAAAACAGAAGAAGTTCAACACAAAATATATAGAGAAGAAAAATATAAAATATTGCGAGGTAAAAATAGAGTAAATTCTAATTTTGGTTGCAGTTTATTATTTGTTTATGCTGACATAATTGCAAATCAGTACGTTGGTGATGTCTATGCGCCACTTTAAAAAAGTATGCCATTTGTGTTTAATGATGATAATGTATTTGAACACGAATTTAATAATCCAGTGTATTTGCCTCTAAAAAAAACCAGTTTTGATGATATTCATATGTATATCTCAACTGAAGATGGTGAACCTCCATCATTTGAGACTGGGACGTTCAAGGCTACACTCCATTTCAAGCAAATGTTCTAGAAACAAAAATGTATGATCACGGCAATCCAAATTCTTTATTCTGTTACTACCCTCAGCATGGTGGTACCAATGTGCCATTACTTGTGTACAGAGGTAGTCATGTACGTCAAAAGGGGAAGGGGATTGAAAGCTTCTTTGGTTCCATTTTTAAAACATTGATCCCGTTGGCCAGACAGTATATTTTACCTCATGCAAAGTCAGCGTTGAAAAATATTGCTGTTGACATTTTTGACAGTGGTAGACCAATTGGGGAGACTTTTAAATCGCGAACAATGGAAGGGTTAAAAGCTGTAGGAAGAGATGTGGTAAATCAGTCAGGAAATGGTAATTGACGAAAGCGCAAGCAATCTAAAAGTGTTCAGTCATTAAAAAAGAAGCGCAAAATTCAGAAAGGAAAGGGTACTAAAGTAAAAAAACCTAAAAGAAAAAGAAAACAAAAAGAGTGAAAAAATCAACCAAAAAGCGTTCATCCTTTAAAGGATTGTTTGATTAAAATGGCTGGACGAAAATTTAAGACATCAGTCCAACATTGCATGAGAAGTGAATTAGACTTTTTTAAACTAAATAAAGTTGATATATCAATTCAAAGTACTCAGGAATGTGAAATATATGCTGTCAATTCTACACAAGAAGCTTCAGCTCCTTTAACCTAGTGTGTTGAAGGAACGGATACCCACTATATTGATCCTGAAAAAACAAGAGTTTTATACCGTTTAAAAGTTACTGATGAAGCCAATGTGGCAGTGGCAAAGGAAATCCAATTAGCACCTGTCAACAACATATTACATTTTATGTTTAAAAGCTGTTCAGTATACATAAATGAATTTCATGTTACTCCAAATCCAGAAAATTATGCTTATCGTGCAATATTAGAACGAGAGTTATTGTTTTCAAAAGAGTTTAACAAATCACAATCAGCATTATCTGGTTACTTTAAAGAAAAAGACCCAACAAGCACTAGTATAACAACTGAAGATTCTTTCAAACTACGTCAAGAATGGACTACTGCTGGACAGGAATTTGAAGTAATTCGAAGACCTCACTTAGACATTTTCTCCCAAGGAGATTTTATACCCCCTGGATGTGATTTAAAACTCGTTTTTACACGAGCATCAGATGCATTCTGCCTACATACTAATGCGAATCCAAAAGGATCTTATAAATTACATATTGTTGGAGCAAAATTGATTATTGTTCGACATAAAATATTACCGTCAATTGCCCTGCAACATGCGAAATTATGGAGTAACAATCAACTTGCAAATTTTTACCTAAATAAAGTTGAAGTAAAAAGCTATGCACTTGCTAAGGGAAGTCAGACGTCAATTAATGAAGGATTAATCATAGGAGCAATACCATCACGCATTGTTATTGCTTTAACATCAACAAGCAGCTGTATTGGAACATATACCACAAACCCATTTGTTTTTGAAGACTTTGGTCTCAGTTACATAAGCGTCTCGGTTCGTGGGGATGAAAATGAAACAAGATCCTTGAGTGTTGATTTTAGAAAAGACACTAAACGTGTAAAGGAGGCTCTTTATAATCTATATGGTGCACTTGGGATTGCAAATCAGGATTGTGGAATTGACTTGACAGAAGAAAACTATTGCGCTGGTCGCAAGTTCTTTGCTTACGATCTCACATTAAGCACACAAACTCAAATTTTACCTTGATATGGGAATGTAAAAATAGAGCTCAAGTTTTGAGAAGGGATCAGTGAACCGCTAACTGTTCTTGTGTACACAGAAAATAGTAGTGTGCTCCACATTGACAGGGATCGAAACGTATTTTGGGGGGATCAATCACAAGGATGAATACCATGGAGGTTGCATCGTATCTTTCAAAAATCTGTCAAAATGGAAGATTAGCTCAATATGATGTATTATCAAGTGATGGTCTAACTGACTATAAAATCACGAGATATCCTGTATGCATAGTTGTAAATACTGACCCTAGTAACAGACCTGGCCATCACTGGGTCAGCTTCTTTATGAAAAGCCGCAGCGATTGTATTGAATTTTATGATTCTTATGGATTAGGAATTAAATATTGGTCAACATTTTTTGTAAATTTTGTATTTAATTCAGGTCATCAGCTCCTCGAAAATTGTAAAGTTCTACAAAATAAATTTTCAGATGTTTGTGGGTATTATGCAATATTTTTTTTATATAAAAGAATAGCAGGGTGTCCTCCATATGCAATATATTGTATGTTCACAAATAATACTAATTTAAATGATGAGAGAGTTAAATTGTTTGTTAAATCAAAACTTTATTTGCATCCTAAAAAAAATTGTAAGTATGTAAAACATCAAATATGTAAACATTTTGGATCAAAATAATAAACTCATAATGATTTCCAATTCTGAAACCACGGTTGTTTCGTTAAATGCATATTGCTTTTACGTAACTTACTTGCAGCATTTGTACCACCTTTTTGCCGTGTGTGCATTTTTTGTCCTTGAGGCCAGATGTGATCTCGAACAGCTTTTGTAAATGGACTCTTGGGAGATGTTGCTCTTAGGACTCCCATTACTTCATCAAGACCTTTTACATTATTTTTTTTACCTTGCGGGCATCTCCAAGCTGATTATAAATTTTGTTTATGTCTGAGTTTTCAATAACTTTATCATTTATTACAACTTGCTTGTTTACATCACAAGCAATATTTAAATTGTTAAGACAGCGTATTATTTGTTGTCTTCGTGTTAGTTTGCGATCACTCATATGAGATTTAGGTGTATTACCTCCAAATGAAATTGTTGATGCACCTGATTGCTCTTTAGTTAATAAATCCGGTGTATAAATAGCACTTGCCGTATGATAAGCATTACCAACTGGAACTGGGGTTTGATCAGGCTGCAATTGGCTTACAGAGGTTTCTCCTTTGGATTGATTGACATGTTTAACTAGAATTGGTTTGTTTAGTTCAAAATCCTTGCTACTTTTAAGTTGACGACGATAGTTTTCAAACAGAATTTGTTTGACATCATCTGGATATTTAGATGTGTTAAGAATGTCATCGCCAGCGTCTAAAGCATAATTATTTTCAAGCTGTCGCATAAACGTGTTGTATAAGTCTTCACTTATCAACTTCATCCTTTTAGACCCCATTACTTAAATAACTTGAAATTAAAGAGAAAGCTATTGTAGCAAGTAATGGAAAAAAAAAAGCACCTCCGCTTTGCAAAATCTTTTTCTTCTTGTGAATTGGAGTTGATTTCAAGGAAAGTATATTAAGTTGTTTTTTGAATGGTCTCAGTTTTGCAACTGTTCTGGATTGGATGGTTACATTACCATTTAAAATATTTTTCACACACTCGCAAACAGAACGAATTTCATCTGACGTTGCATCTTTTAAAAGTGTTTTACATTTTGACTTAGTTTTACATTTTTTTAAAAATAGACGGTTTGCAATAATCCGCTTCATTGTAGTCCCCTGGAAATTGAACTTCTTACTAATCACTCTTTGTTAAACAACTTACAGATATACTACAGTCAGTTCGACTATATACGCTTAGCAGGATGGACTTTAAAATAAAACGTCTATATTTAAATCCAAAATTTAAAGGCAGCTTTTCTGGGTTTCATACTTTTTCCAAAGCATTGAAAAATATATATCCAAAATCAAATATAAAGCAAACTTTAAAACACATCCAAACATATGCACAGAATAAACCAGCGCTTCACAAATTTAGAAGACGTAGAGTTATAGTTAACAAAATTGATGAGCAGTTTGTCATCGATCTAATTGATATTTCAAAACATGCGAGGCAGAATAATAACAATCGATATTTGCTCTGTGTCATTGACGCATTTAGCAAATATGCCTGGGTTCAACCAATAAAAACTAAATCATGTGCAGAAGTTTTAAGAACATTTCAAAAAATATTAAAATCTTCAAAGCGTTTTCCTAAAATTATTCAAGCTGATCGTGGATGTGAATTTAAAGGAGGGTTCAAAAACTTTTGCAAATCAAAAGGAATAGAAATATTTCATGTAGAGTCTGAACTAAAAGCTTGTATCGTTGAGCGATTTAATCGAACACTGTTAGAAAAAATTAGTCGATTATTACTTCATACAAATACAGTTAAACGTGTTAAAAGATTAAAACAAACCTCGTATAAGTTTGTACATGTTTTACAAAATTTAGTTTCAAATTATAACCATTCATTTCATCGTACAATAAAAATGTGCCCTGCAGAGGTAACAAAAGAAAATGAAATCCAGGTGTGGCTTAACATGTATAAAAATGAAAAAGTAATATTGAACAACCAATCAAAATTTAATGTTGGTGATAAGGTTTTGATATCAATTGATAAAAGTCTTTTTACTAAAGGCTATGACAAAAAATATCATTCAGAAATTTTTACTGTAGAAAGTTTTAATTCTTCTAACCCCCGCATGTATTTTATAAAAGATGACAAAAATCAAAGTCTCAAAGGGGGTTTTGATTCACAAGAACTATCACATGTTCTTTACGATCAGTGAGTATAAAAGTCGCAGGCGTTGCAGTTTTAATTTCATTCAGCATTTGTATTTCAAAGTATTGTGGTACCTCTTAAAATTATTTCTGAGACTTGTAACTTGGTAAGTAACTTTTATTTTTCTTTCAACGATGGATCAAGAGTATTTTGTTGGAGTTATTAAGTTAGCCAGTTCAATATTTTCATTTTTTAAATCATGTGTAAAGGTATCTTCAACAAAGGAAACGGCTGAACAATCTACTTTTGAAAATATTTTAAGTGCAGGCGAAGACAATCAAGACGATTTTAACTTTTTGGAAAAGGATTTTGATCTACAAGATTTTAAAATGGATTCTGGATCAAATGGAAATCATTCTGGTAATTGCTAGTTTTTGATCGTGTTGATTTTTGATTTTTTAAAATGTGCAAATCCTAATAACTTTTTTGTTAATAGAAAATGCAGCTTACAACTCAGGAGCTGAAAAGAATCGACAATTGCAATGCTGGAGTTCTGAATTTAGAGGGAGCGCTTACATTAACATGAAGCGGACATCAATCAACAATCGTGAGATGAAGTTTAATTTTGACATGAGCAAGGTACCCCAACTCATAAATTGTCTCGTTCACAAGTATATGCAGTCTGGATATCCGATGGAAGAAATTCAAGAGACCATTAGGGATTGTTATATTAGTTTTTATAGAACACATGAACACAGTCGTGTTCATGATAAAGTAGATACATTTTCGAAAAATCAAAGTGAAAATAAAGTAACCAATAAGAATTATCATGCAGATGCAAAACCTTTTGTTATGTAAATTGTTAAATTGATTGAAATAAAAAAAGTATAAAAGGTGTTTATAACTTTTAAAGTTTAACCATTCATTTTTATTCATCCTCATTGTCAACTTGCACCAAATCGTGTTTTTGATTTGCATTAAAAAATGGATCAGACGTTTACATCCGCGGAGGACAATATTACTGGAGTTTTAACTAATTCAGGTTGGTAGTTTTAGTTTTAAGCATCCTTTTTTTTTCTTAGAAAAGAATGGCAATTGGTATTCATTATTTTTTAAATATATTCATTTTTTTTTAAATTTTCCTGATTGCGTTTGCAGAAAAAATTTTGACGACTATTAAGCGTCCTACGGGAAAAAATCAGAGCATTTTAAGACGTACACTTGAGTTTCATCCTACTACAACTAAGAAAACTGACGCACGTCGTTCAAAGAAAATAATTAAAAGGAATCTGAAGATGGACATAAAAGACAACAATTTAAAAATTGAAAATATTTACGTAGGGTGTAATGATGCTCAATGCTTGGGTGCTTAAAGTTGTAAACCATTCAAATTTGTAGTAGACCTGACTGCTCGATGTAAGATGTGTTGTGAAAGGCATATTGTCTTTCTTCAAAACAGAAACATTGTAAGAATGGACTGGCCTGAATTTGTTAATATAGCAAAACATGTTTGTGAAAATCGTAAGGAATGTTTAAGAACCAATACATCCTATAAACGCTGTCGTGTGAACTTCTAAAATGTTTTTATTGAAATTACTTTTTTGTAAATACAATACAATTTTCGTCAGCAAATAAATTATTTCTTAACCTAAATCTGTCATCCTGTTGCTGACTGCAATCGATAAACAAATATCCATAAGGTAGCATAACACTTTGTTTGAATGCATCTTCTGTCACTGCGCATTTTTTTTCACAATTCATTTGTTGACCAACTCTGTTTACAACCTGGGTCTCACTTGGATTTTTAAACAGGCATATGTATTTTAAATTTGTTGTCAGTATTCGAAGTCCATTGTGAAAGAAATTTTGGGTTAGAAAAATAATGCTACAATTTCTATGATGTGAGCCTCTTACAAAAGCATTCATAACTTCTTTTGATTTAGACACTTCTTCCATGAGATCATCTAGAATATAGAGAAAAGATTCAAGTAGATCATTTCCATATTCTTCAGGTAGCCCACTTAAGAACTGGATTTGTGGATTGATACCTTTTAATTCATTATGAAGTTTTGCTTGTCGCACACCATAGCAAAACACAACATGCTTAATTTTGGGCACAATAATTTCGTCCATACGTGCAATGATCTTTTTAGTCAGTTGGCTTTTTCCAGCCTGAGTTGGACCTGCAATGACACAGGTAAATGGTGCATGCATAGCAGGATCAAAATCAAATGCTTCCATCTCCATGTCTCCGCAATAACTATTTATAATTATTGTATATTTGCCATTTTTAAGATTTATTAAGATTTTGTTAAATCCAAATTTATATGATACTTCTAATTCTTATCTGGTTTGCATGTCAGGTGGTGCATTGTGCCATATCAGGTGGTGTATTGTGCCATGTCAGGTGGTGCATTGTGCCATGTCAGGTGGTGTATTGTGCCATGTCAGGTGGTGCATTGTGCCATGTCAGGTGGTGTATTGTGCCATGTCAGGCGGTGTATTGTGCCATGTCTGGTGGTGCATTGTGCCATGTCAGGTGGTGTATTGTGCCATGTCAGGCAGTGTATTGTGCCATGTCAGGTGGTGTATTGTGCCATTTTTTTAAATTTTTAAGCCACTGTCACACTTTTTTTTGCCGAGCGGGGATCGATGTTAGACATTGTAAATATAGCCTAACATGTATACGTCATATTTATGTATAACGCGATCAAGGACAACGGACCGTTTAAATTTTACATGCATGTTAGTAGCACATGTTTGAGTACATAAGGTAAAATATGCCACTTTTTTACAATCTTTACAGTCTTGTCACACTTGTGTTTGTAAATGGGTGATCGATGTTAGACATTGTAAATATAGCCTAACATGTATACGTCATATTTATGTATAACGCGATCAAGGACAACAGACCGTTTAAATTTTACATACATGTAAGTAGCACATGTTTGAGTACATAAGGTAAAATATGCCACTTTTTTGCAATCTTTACAGTCTTGTCACACTTGTGCATGCCGAGCGGTGATCAATGTTAGACATTGCACATATAGCCGGGTATGTATACGCCATATTTCAGTATGACGCGCCAAAGGACAACGGACGGTTCAAATTTTATTGGCATTTCAATATTGCATTTTTATGAGTTCATAAGGTTATTGATGCCATTTTCCTCGTATTTACAGTCATATTACTGACGCATTATAGAAGGGAGGACCAATATTAGATACTGTATGATTAGCTAGACAAGTGTATTCTGTAATGGTGTACGATGCGTTGGAATTGTTTGGCCCCCCCCCATTCAATTTTTATATGCATTCTAATAAAGCATAATTTTTATTATTATGACACGTGTATACATATTTACATTTTTTGATTTTATTGTTTTTTATTTTACTTTTATTTTATTTACAATACAACAATCAGCTACAAAATTATAAATGCTGATACGTTTATTAAACAACTCTTATTACATTTCCAAATAACGATAACTTATAATTTACGATGATACAATTAACAATTTATTTGAAATATATTTTTTAGAGACATAATTATTACAAATAATTAGCATCATAGATACTATCACATGTATCATGATGTTTTCTAATACAAAGACCTTTGCAATGCCCGTCAAAACATACAATATTTTTATAACGGTCAATACGTTCAATATCTTTGTGCCCATATGCCAAGCTTTTATATTTATTTACATAGTAACGCTTGTCATCATACTGTGATAGTCCCTTCTTTGTGTAGGCTGCTGTGTACATTATGTGACGATGTGAGGCAAGTTTGACACCTTTGACTTCAGTTGTTATGGGAGTTTTAAGGACATTATCGTATGTATTATATTTGCCATGATTTTTCATGTAAATTTTATCAATTCCCTTGGCCCGCATGTCCTCCTGACCTGAAAATAATTTATAGGCATACATTTTAGCCTTCAGAAATGTCACAGGTTCAATAATGCCTTTGCTTGCAGTTTCATCTTTGAACCTGTATCTAGCTTTTTTATTTACAGCATTAAACATGAAATTGAAACGATTTAACGGGTCTTGTGGATAATCAGACATGTAAAACTCATCCCAGTCGTCTAGCATATCCTGATATACATCAAAGCCTTGTCTTAATCCTTTGCCAACAATATATGGTATCAAACTATCGGTATCTGTACCAAGCAACTTCACTCTATTTTCATATTTCCGCTTTAAATAATTATAATAAAATTTAGCCATGATACGTTTACTTTTTTCAAGCGTATCCATACCATCTGAAATTATTGTGTCTAAAAGTACGGACCCATTTTTCATAACAAAAAATACCACGTGTACACTGATAATAACTATATTGTCTAAATTAGAACTTCTGACAAAGTTGTCACTCCTGTTGCCAGATCTCCAATTCTTAAAATGTAAAGATGAATCTGTTACTATATTTATGGTTTTTCTATTTCGCTTTTGCTCCATAGATTTACCAAATATAGCATTCACCATTAGTTTCCAAAAATCTTTTTTAAAATCTGTTGTTGCATTTTGCCTTTCAATAGTGCAAAGATCAATAAAAGATTTGAGCCAATCTCCCTGTTTAAACTGCAAAACTTTATGGACTTTGTCAAGTACCATGCCCAATTCAAGATATGTTTTCAAGCTTGTAAAACTAGTTATATAGTTTTTCTTGGGCAACAAGTCAGCAACAAGCTTTTTTGTTTTTGCTTGCTTACCCATTCCTAGCTCAGACCTTAAAGACTGTTGAAAACATGATAATTCAACGTCTGATACAGTACGTTTAACTGGTGCTAGTGGATAATCGTTAAATTTATCATGAAGATGCTCTGGAATAGATAGGTCGCATTCAATAAAATAACCAAATTTTCCTTTATCGTCAAGACTTGCAATATAATCTGGATTTTGCCAGACATCTAATTTGGTTTCATCTAAAAAGTCATACCTATTCATAGAAAGGTGCTCAGACATTGCTGTAGCATACAAAGCATTTGCATCAAGGTATAAAATATATGACTCCAGCTCATCCTCTTCAAAATTATCCCCCATGTATCGATTGTTAGCTGTAGCTTGACGAATCGAACCACATCCAGCATACCCCCCACGTAAACCTGCTTCAATAAATAGGTAAATGTCTGGATCTGTGATATGGTCAAGCTTTACTTCACTATATTTCAGCGCTGACTGCCAAGATATAGATGGTAGAGAGACGTATTTAGATGGATCAAGTCGAAACTTTTCTAAAAATATTTTACGGAAGTTTTCGAATATGTCAGCAAGTAAGCATGTGTCCAGAAGGTTGTATAAATTTAAATACTCCCCTAAGTTCTGTATTTTGAACGTATCCCAAACCTTTTTTACATGTGCATAGTTCTCGTCACTAATCCCTGCTTCTGTTAATTCGGAGTAAAACTCACTCTGTAGAGGCATTTCAGTCCTATCCAAATCCTTTCTACATGTGATAGAATTATATGGAAAAACCCTTTAGCATATAACAACTTCATGTCCTCATCTATATTAGGATTTTGTGAAGTATACGTCTCCGAAAATATACTCTTTGTAACGACAAAACCATCCTTGTTATTCTTCCCAAGCATATTTGTGAGTTTTTCAAGAGATGTATTAAGAAATTGCAATGAGTCTATAAACTGAAGCGTATCATTTATAGTGATCGATATGAATTTTTCCGATGATAACGGAATGACACTGACAGACTTTACATCAGGATGATTTAACCCACGAATTATAGCATGCCTGTCATATCCTGTAAGGTTATGGAAAATGATAGGGACAAATGCTGTATACCTTGCCTAGGCATTACAACCACTACACGCATACGAAATAAAAGATTGAGTAAAGTGGTCGTGATGTGCGACCGGTGCTTCAGGAGCACCAGGCTTTGCATCATCGGGCAATATAGCATCACAGAAAAAGCACTTTTCTCCAGGCTTTTTTTCTCTTCAACCTATCATTGCTGGAATAAGTTTTCCATTTACTTTAATCTTTTTGTTTGCCTGCTTTTCTGACTCAAGCTGTTTTGCCTTAATATCTTTAATAAGCTTATCATGAACTTTAATGATGTCAGTTAAAAATGTGGACATAACATCTTTACTATCACTTTCTGCATGATATACTTTATGTTCAAATTTATCCCCCCCTACAACAACATATGAATAGCCACACACCTCGTGTGTTTTAAGGTATTGGGTGGATGTTTCTTCACCACCCGTCTTTGCTTCCCTAAACATATGATACCTTTTATCATTTATTTTGTTGAATGTTTGGGCACTCTTCCCAGGATTCTCTTCTAAATATGACTCAAAATCTGCATATATCCTGTACGGCGTAGGAATCATGTTTTTGTAGTCATGAAATGATAGTTGTGATTCATGCACTGGAAACCTAGTTGTTTGGGCTTTAAGCTGACCACATCTAAGTTTATGTGATTCCAGTTTTTTTTCATCTCCAAACGTGTTCAGACAGTGAAGACAAAGGCATTTGTGCTTGCATCCTAGCAATGAGTCTATGTCTTTGACCCATGCATAATGCTCATTTGTGATCATCTCATTTTGAAAATCGCGCTCACTTTTATTAATAAGTAACAAATTAATAACTTCTGTAGCCCGTTTATTTTTGGACAAATACATTGGAGACATACTGTGTTTAATGAATTTATTGATTCTGTCCCTTCTCTGCTCAATAGTTATGAGCTCTTTTACAGAGGGAGTTCTACCTAAATAAGTTTTCAGACGATTACAATACTCCTGTAAAAACTCATCAGGTTCTTGTGGATGACGAGCAATTATTTCAGAATGGTTGATTGCCAAATCATCTTTAAAAAATTTCTCCTTGTCAGGAAAATCCTCACACTCGTCAAATCCAAACACATTTATAGCAATGTGTTCATTAATCTTTTCAAATAATGGGATCTGATTGAGGGTCATTGGAAACTCTAAATCTGTAAACGTCACTCTGCTACTTCTGCTGTGATAATATTTACGCAGATTAAACATGGTATTATCCCGTTTTTTTTGGTAGTTACGAAGTGCTAAAAGAACTACCCATTTAAAGCATGCCTGAGTATCATCAGGAGATCTGTGAATGGATGCTGACAATGTCACTGGCTCATTCAAATATGCATCGGCGCTATTGTCTATGTCTACAACAACAGTTTTATGACAGTTTCTGTACTCTCACACCCATGGCAATTTAAGATAGGAACCTCCTGCTAATGGAATGTATCTAGCCATAATAATTTCAAAATCAGCAATTTCTTTCAAAATTAGACCTGAACGACCCTGTACAAACTTGTCTAACAAATGAAGTATTTAAGCATACATTATATTAATACATGGAATAATATTACTTGAATGAAGCAGTGTATGAGAAAAGGAGTTAATCCAATGAGAAAATGGAGGAGTATCTCTCTCATGCTCCTTTGTAAAAATGCAGTTCACATTCATGAACACTTTCATATGCTTATATTTAGCTAGATATTGTTCAAACAGTCTAACTATTTTGGATTTAAGGTTGGCAAAGAACGATTCACAAGACATAAAAATATAATTTGACAAGTCTAATGTACACTGTGTGATACTACCGTCTAAAATAGGAGTATTAATAAAATTTAAATTAGTGTCTTCCCCCCTTCCTACTTGTTCAGTACCTACGGTGCTATCAAAATGCCACCCATGGACATTAAACATATGTTGATCTAGCATTACCCTAGAAGCAAATACTATGAGACAGTGGTGACATGTATAATACCCATTGTCATTTCGATTTCGGTACGCTTCATTAAAGTTATTCATTTCTAACCTTTGGTGTTCACTTGTTGGCGTGTTGCGAACTCCCCGATTGGCTTGAGATGATGCGGCTGCTGGTTCACGTTCTACTTCAGCTGAAGATGGTACATTTTCAGATGCTGCAGGGGTGGGTTCACTGCCGATGTCTGCCGTGTTATTGCTTATCCCACGGCCTACAAAAAACAAATAAATATTTCTTTAATAGGATTGCAAATTAAAGATCAGAAACTATACAAGTTCAACACAATTATATGTTGTACATATATTAACATTATAGTTATTAAAAGTTTACTAACATTTGGAGTAAAAAAATATTAAAACACATATACATACCAGTTTGTACACAGAGGCATTGAGCATTTTCATCACGATGTAAAAGGCATTGAGGAACTACAGGTGCAGAAGTAAGTTCATCATCGCTACTGCTTTCAATGAACTCAGGAGTTTTATATTGCATAGATGGTTTGGGTAGCACAACTCTTGATTTCTTAGGCTTGGATGGTTGGGCAGGATTTTTGCGTGGACGTCCTTGCTTTTTTGGGGGGTCAGTAGAATTCTGTTTTGATTTCTTGACTCCCCTTGCTGCTTGTTCTACCAGTCGTTTTCTAGGAGCTAAAACTTCTACAAATGTATAACTTGTATTAGATGGAGCTAAAGAAGATGCGGAAGAGCTCAATAATGGTGAAAGTGAGTTGGTAGAGGATTGGACTGATGGTTTTGGAGCAATCCGTCTGTATTTTCAACTATTAAGAATTGGTATAGAGTCAGTTGTAGATTCTTCCATCGGTATGATGCGACAGTTTCTCGAGGAACCTTGAATAGCTACAGATTCTGAAGCTGACGCATTTAACGATTGTGCATGTGGTGCATTTAAAAAGCTCAGCAAATTGAAATCACTACCTGACAGCATTTGCGTTTCTTGACTGTCAGTAGGACTTGATTGTCTAGGTTCTGGAAGTAACAGGCTTGGAGATATAACACTATTAGCTTCTCCTGCATCTTGATTTATAATCTGTTGCGGTTGTCCTGGTGGCATGGTTAATTGATTATTTGAAGAATCGCTGCTACTTGATAACTCGCATGTAGTTGGCTGGACTTGGATGAAATCGTAGATATCTTCAAAAAGTTCGTCAAACGTCATTCCATTACCAAGGCTTGATCCTTGAGTAAAAGAGGTCAATTGGCTGTCAAAAAGGAGACTGTCAGAAATATCAATGGTCCCATGCTCACTACCACTGCTCAGTGTAACGGTTGCGTTATTAACTGAGTGGGGAAACTCAATAACAGGATCAGCCTGATTGATATTAACAATGGGATCACTCACAAATTCACCTGCAGGTCGCACATTAATGCCATTTTCAAACGCATTGTAATCTTCAGGACTGTTAGGGTTTGAACTAAACACTGGGGGGAGGGCAGGCATAAGATTTTCTTCAACTTCAACAATGGCAACATTTTGAGAAACAGCATCTTGAACAATATTTTCCTGGCCATCATCTTCTTGTTCAACTATGGGAATTGGGGCAGCAACTTCTTCCACAAACACTATGCTGGCATCAGCTTGCTCGGGTGGAGTTTGTTGCAGATTTTGCTCTTCTCTAAAAATATGTGGATTTATGGACGAACCTGGTGCATTGTTGATGTCCTGATGTAGATCGGGCATTTCGATATTCATAAAATCCTCATCCTCGCCATCGTCAAGAGGATTGGGCGAGACTGCTCGCTTAGCTGATTGTAGTGGCAAGATTGGGATCTCTGGGATGATTGCATCCATGAACATATCGTCCTTACCATCGTCTAGCGGGTCAGGAGATGGAATTCTGATGGCAGGTTGTACAGGCTCAATTGGCACAATAATCAGTGGATTTGGTCTTGGAAGCTCTGGTATAACAACGTCGAGAAAGAAGTCATCCTCCTCATCCCGAAACTGATCAGGTGATGGTGCGCGTCCAGCCATTTTTTAAATTTGAAGATACTAGAAAAATTTTAAACATAATTATTTTCTCAGTTTTATTTAAAGCTACAGCATTTTAAATACTAGTGTTCAATATGCCTTCAACTGCTACAACCTATATGTATAATAATAAACCTAATTAGAAGCTATAGTAAAACAACGTAGACTTACTTTTATCGATACTTCTTCTTCAGACTGGAAAAATATTACAGCGTAATACTCACGATTTGGTAGAAACGGTTGGATTTGAGTTTTATTGTCTTGGAATTTGAGTTTTATTGTCTTGGAATTTGAGTTTTATTGTCTTGGAATGAAAGATTGACAGTATTTGCTCAAGATAATAGATGCAAATGAAACTTTAACAAACTCTGACCCCCTCTTTTATAACAGAGGTCGAGTAACATGTTTGGGTTTAAACTTGTACGAGAATAAATAAAAGCAAATTTCATATGAAAAATGTATTAAATCCAATGCCCTGTCAAGTTTTCATTTTTGGTTAGTACTCATAATAGTACTAGCATATTGGAAGCCTCATTTTCCGTAGAGGATTTAAGACGGCATTAGCGTTTATGAGGAAAAGTTTATTTATAGACTGCTGCTGGTTATGCTTCTAGGCGTAAAGAAAGTCAATCCATATGAGCTACGGATGTCATTGTGTACCCTTCTAATCCGCTCGCATATTTTCTTAGAACAATACTTACTTTGTACCTGGGATTTTTATATCCAATTTTAATACTTACCTTTTACAAGTATAAATCATATGGGTCAATCAACGAATGAAAAATATGATTTTTAATGTGCTACCATTTAATGCATATATATTTTAAATCTATTTTCCCATTGCACCATTTAAATGGAAGGGGTGGAGCCTACATTTAATCTCTTGACCAATGAGAATGCAGGGATTTCACCATTAGGTGGGATTATACACCATCTACTATTATGGTTGTTTTTTATTTTTTGGTTTTCGACCGTAATTCAAATTTATTTGTTTGAAACATTGAATGTAGTCAAGTTGCCGTTTCCACGGCGACATATGATAGTCGCTATATCGCGCTATATCGCCCTTGCTTTTCGACACTATAGTGCGAAAGTGATATAACGCCAAAAATTGATAAAGTGGAATCATGAATACCGCTACTATTTATCTGACTTATGCTTACTGTCATTTGTAAGCCAATTTCGTATCAGGCATTAGCTAGTCGTTTCCTATTTTAGTTTTAGTGAAATCATAAGTAATTTATTTATCCTTATTGCTGGGCTTTCATAATTACTAATTACGGTAATATTATAATGTGTATTTCCTTATTTCCATAAGACAATTATCAAATTAAGCCAATGTAAAAAGTTACAGCAATTATACATACAGGAAGGGCCATTTATTTCGGAAGATTCTAACAGGCTATGAAAGCCAAGTTTATCATTCGAATATAACGTTTAATATACCAAATGAAAACACACACACAAACATATCAGAAACACATAAACAAAATTAAACTTAATTATTAGGAGAATACAAATTACAAATCAATTTATTATTATTATACTTGCATAAAACATATATAACATATTGAAAGAAAAAATTGGAACTCCAAAATTGATAGATTACTAATATAATATACTAATAACTTTGAAAAATAAAAGGGCAATGGGACAAGTCCCAAGAGCCTTTAGCAATTGAAAACTAAACTAAACTACCAAATGAAAGACAATTCCTGGGAGATTTGTTTGGCCCTACCTCATTCATTTAATCGGCTAAGAATAAGTTACAAGATGGCCTAACTAGCAAAAAACACAGTTTTTATAGATTTGTTGGTCAATCCTATATATAGTATAGGGATATACATATATAATAACTCTGGGGGAGGGTCCATAAATGATGTCTCCAAAATTATGATTCATTTATTAAATCCTCACTCCCATGCCATTAATTAACTTCAGGGAGGTCCATAAATAATGTTACCAAAATTATACTTTTGTCTGTCTTTCAGTTTGTCTGTTTGTCATTTTGTGTGTCTGTCTGTCTGTCTTTCAGTCCGTAAGTTGCACGCTCCGAGAGGAAATGCTAAGAAATGTAACTTGACGAGAATAGGTTTAATTTAATTTAACATTAGGAATAGCCTTTACTGGTTTGATATTAGACTGGTTATCCTTAGATAATAGTCTTTTAGCGTTGATAAAATAATGTAAATAACTTATTTGTTGAAGTCAAAATAGCTATTATTAGCTCAGCATCTACTTCTCGGGCACGTATAAAAACCAGCAACTTACACATATCGTTGACGAAGAATGAAATATAATCTGCTCCATTCAACGCTAAAAGCAATTCTGATCGTCACCATTTTCCAAAAAATATGGCTAATGTGACATGTTAACGATTAGTTAGGAGTTTATTAATTCAAAACTGGGTACGAATGGGATTATCCAGAAATGACGTCATTTAAAAATATTCATTTTAGGTCCCTATGACCCTCCTGTCATCAGGTATCCCGTTGTGTAAGTTTAAATGGATATCATTAGCATGCGACACCAAACATATCCAAATAAGGCTGCTTGACCATAACTATGACGTCATTGGTGGGCGATCCCCTGGCCAAATCACGGGTCATCCAGGAGTTCAAGCTGCAAGTCCATCTCACTTCTCACACTTAATAACTAGCAGCTGTCCCCAAGTGAGAGTACCAGTGAAGATTGTCTGCAAACCTAATAATCTTTTCCACCGAGTTCAAGCGCCCTGCGTCATACGCTGTTTGAATGAAGCGCGGGAGATAGTGATTAAAGCCATTTGCCGTCTTGACTGAGATGGTCGGGAATTTAGTAATGTGACTCGTTTCCTGGGAATTTATGTTACGCGCCCAAGTGCTGCAAACATCGTTGACAGCTTGGTTCAGTTTAGACTCTAGGTTTCGAAGGCGGCTCTTTTCATTTGAACCAATAGCGCCCTGGGCGCTTTCTGAAGAGTTGATTACGCCGTCAACTTGGTGCGCAAGAAGTAGGATTTGTGGGCTACTCTGTTGCCCCAGTTTGCGCATCTCTTCGTAGACGGCCTCAAAAGCGGTGGTGACCTCATGAATTTTTGAAAGTTAATTTGCAAAGTCGAGAAGTTTTTCTAAATTTGCAAGATTTTTGCTGTAAGCGCTGGTTACAACGTCCCAGATAAGTTGTTCTAAAGCGCTGGTTGAAAGCGGAGAATTAGACGCCCTTAAAGTGCTTGTAAATCTTTCATGTACGAACACAGCCCATGTATTTTCCTTACAGTGAATAAGCTGCGCTGCAAATTGAATAGTCCAGCGCTTTTCCGAACTGCGCAGGTTTTCATTCTGAGTGCGAATATCATTTACTTCTTGCTGTCGAGCTTGCAGTATACTTTGATGTGTTCCCTTTGCCTTCGCATCCTTTTGGTTTAAACTGAGCTCAAAATCGTCTTTTTGCTTCGTCAGTTTTTCAAATTCTTTTTCACGAATACGCGTCAGGGTAGCGCTGCGCGCTGAATTCAAATCGTTGCGCCCAGTGACAGCAAACGCAAAGGCACCCTTAAGTTCCGCTAGTTTGCTTCGGAGACTTTGGGTTCTGTGAGCGCAGGAAGTTTGGCTGGGCGACGAATGCTGCGCATGCACATTAGCAGTAGCAGAGTCGCGCAGAAAGGTTTCGAGAATTGTGTGTGTGGATGACTGAAGAAGCGACTGGAGTTCTACGAGTCGTTGAGGTTGAATATCGCAAATGGTAGGGACTGAAAATAGGTCCTCAAAATTTCGTTTTTTTCGCTTAGAAGTGGTACAGCGCCGCATAGTTTGAAGCCATCCCCCGCGCACCTCTTTAAAATCAGTTAGCGGTTTTTGTTCAGCCTGTGCTACGTTCCTTTGCCTTGTTAATCTATTGATCTGGCCGAGAATCTGCTGAATTTTTGGGTTGTTCTCATTCTTGCGCTGTTCCAGGCGGTTTATTTGACTTTAAATTTCTTTAGTGAATTTTTCATACCTCGCTTTGAGCCTGTTGTAATCCGCATCCTCTGTGTTTTGAGCCTGCGATACCGCGCTAACCTGCGTCTCAAGGTTAGATGCGGTGGTAATGATTGTTTGGAAGCCATCGGAGCAGTCCATGTCAAGAAAATTGGTAATTTTGCTGACGTGCGTTTTCAAGGACAGGATTTCGTAAACAGCTGAGTAAAATTCGTGGAGCTCATCCTTAGACATTGCGCATGCGCCTGAGGAAGATTCGGACCGGCGCCTTCTTGCCCTTTGGGTCTCGTTTCTTCCATGCGAATTTGCAGTTTGGTTTTCGCCATTGCTAAGGAATAAATCTTGTCGGCTTGGTTTATCGTTGATTTTGTCTGTTTTAAATGTTAAAAATTGTTCACAGTTTAACGCTTTTTGCTCTCAAAATAAATTACATGACAGCTTTTAAATTATTGTTGTTTCCAAACATTTGCAAGGTTTAAAATTGTATGTGTGCTGAGCTTACCTTGGTATTGGTCAATTGATTTGTTGCCTGTTATTAAATGCCCGTCGACAATTTTTCCTCCTGCCGCGATGTTCATCTGCATAACGACATACAGAAAAATAAATCGCCATAGCAACGTTTGAATGTCTGCAATGGCCATTTTGAGTATAAATTACCCACCCACCTGCTTAAACAATGAAATTTAATAGTGAATCTTTTTCAGAGCAGTCTGTGGAACGTCTGTGGATAACGTCTGTGGATTGTGCTGAGCCTGTAATGCCCTTAAATAGAATAACATTCACCCATTTATAAAACCGTACGTATTTGTGACCCGCGTACGATACTGTATTTCTAAATTTGTTTTCCTCTTTGTCTGTCTATTCTATGTGGTTTTATTGATTGAGGTGTAAGACATCCACGAGTTTTCCGGCATCCATTGGATTTACGATATCCTTGTGTTTTTAGACAAACTTGGGTTAGTAGACATTATTTGGTTGTACGACCATCGTGCAAATTTAGACATCCTCGTATTTCCCGACACCCTTGGGTTGATTTGATAGACATTCCAGCTTGTTAAGGGGTCCAGGACGAAACGTCGCCGCCGAAACGTCGCCGTCCAAAACGTCGCCACCGAAACGTCGCAAGGCCAAAACGTCGCCAGCCCAAAACGTCGCCTACCAAAACATCGCCAGGGACAGAACGTCGCCAGGCCTAAACGTCGCCAGGCCAAAACGTCGCCGGCCAAAACATCGCCAGGGACATAATGTCGCCGGGCCAAAACGTCGCCAGCCCAAAACATCGCCGACCAAAACATCGCCTGGGACAAAACGTCGCCAGACCAAAACGTCGCCGACCAAAATATCGCCAATCTTAAATTGCAAAACTCGTTCAGGTAAATGTTAACTATCAAATTTTTAAAACTGAGAATTGCACAGCCATAGACATTTAAGATGTTTTCACCTGCGGGTAATATGAACAGATGAGTCAAAACTAGCCAATAATTTAAAAATTACACGTTTGGCTAAATTTACGATGTTTTCACTTACAGCTAATATAAACATCCCGGACAGTTCCTAACCCGTTATTTTCTGCCCTAAAATTTCTTACCCGCGATCAAAGACTAAACCAAGGAGATTTTCACAAAAAAAAGTAATTAGTCATTGCGTGAGATAGTAAAATTTTATTTACAACTGACGCACTATTACGCTTGCCATTAAGACACAGTAAAAACAAAACACATTATTTACAAGTTAATTATGATTTTTGTATAACAAACAATAACATTATTTTGAATGATCAAATTGAAATCAACTATGGGATAAATTCATATTATATAAATGATTGTGGGCGATTTGGCATGATCCTCGAATTGTAGCAACTACGATTTCTTCAATCATATTTCCTAACTTACTCTATTTTATACTAAGAATAACGCCAAATCAAATATACTTGCTAGGAAAGTAACATTGTTCCCGTACCATTATTGCAGCATTTTGGTTATACATTTGACATGGGTTGGAAATGTTCTAGGTTTGGACGTGGATAATAATTAATGTTACGGTAGAAATAGTTCGGGTAGGGAATGTGTTCGCAGAAAATGTCTAAGTCGAAAATGTCCGGTGTCCGGTATCGTCTTACGTTGCCCCTCTTATTTTAAACCCTTAACACTTGAGGTGTACGCAGCACGTATCATATAACAAAACTGAGCTAGCGACGCTCATTAATTGTGTTACTTGAGGAAAACAATGAGTCCCTAAAAGCTAATAGAAATTAAAATCCTTGGCACAGTTGAATAGCTCCTGTTCCTGCACAATACTGCTGATCAGTATACTAAGCAAAAGAAAATTAAACAGCTATAATTTACTATTATTTTCTGTCCGTAGGACAGGCCGGGTTACTTGTAAACTTACATTTAGTAAAAAATTTAGTAAATAGTAAATTACTATAAATATGCCAAATAATGCGGAAAACAAATTTGCTCCAATGGATTTAACTTTAGTAGAGACATGCATTCATGTTACTTTATGTTCCAGCCTAGGTGCTGGTTTTTGAATGTTATGATTTGCTGTGTTTAAAATAAAACCGAAATGGTACACTCCCCCGCTTCGGAGAGCGGGTGGGAGGCCATCCCCGAGTTTACCTTACCTCCTCATGTTTGCACCCCTCGGATGTTGAGGGATTTATTCTCCCTCGTGGTTATTGATATCCGCGATTTATTTATTTACACCCTTGATAGCTGAACTATCATAACCCACGTTTTTAGATTTTTGTATAATTAATTTAAAGTTTACCCACATAGAATTCTAGATTTTTATTTTATTAGTTTAGTTAATGTCAGATGGTAGATATAGTTTATAAAGGGAGGTCCACCACTCCGAAATAGGTCGGAGGCCTATGAGAAAGGAGGAGAAGCTCAGCTGCTGCAGACTGCCAAGTATCTCCTATGATTCTGACGGTGAGTTAAGGTTATTTGATTTTAAGCCATTTACTTTACGCTCATTTTAAGTTTTCCTCACTATTTGAGGTTAATTTCGTCTCGTAAGATTTCCAGTGGCAAGTGGCTCGGTGGCAGAGGACGGGGTGATGGGAAAAGCATCCGTTTCCCCGGCTTCGCCACCACGAGCTTCCGTATTCCCGAGGACCGGATGGAAACCGTCGACGGTGCGGAGCTAACGGAGCATTGGGACCGCCGACGACCCAACCAAGGCTCCTCGGAAATAAGGTCTGCCACGGAAGTTTTTGCCAATTTACATTTTTCCAATATGAATGGGAAGTTAATTTTTATTTACGTTTAATTTTTACTTTGCTCTTAGGAGGGCAAGGCGGTGCAATGGTCGAGGGCCTGGCTGCCCTCGAATCCAATGCTGTTGAGCAGGAGGCAGAGGGAATTGGATACGGTCCTTGGTTTGGTGAGCGTTTCAAGTGACAAGGACCTCCTTCTCCCCGTCCTCCCGCACAACGCGACGCCTTTGCCTTGAATTTTTGCATTTATTTAAATTTTTATTTTAATATTTTATTCACATATATTTAATTTTATCTACTTTGGCAGAGGGACTGAGCGGCGTGAAGGTTGCAGGCATGGCCGCCCGCAACTCCAGCCTCGCCGGATAGGAAAGTCAAAGGCGAGGAATTGGCTCCTGGGACGCCTAGTATTCTGGGTGGCAAGAGCCCTCCATTGCCGGCCTTCCTGTTCCAGCAATTTGCTCAGTCCCTAATCTTGCGAAGTTAATTAGGTAAGTTTTTAGTTTTAGATTAAGATTTATTTCATTTTTATTTTTATTTCAGGGGGGCATGTGGCCTGACGCTGGAGGTACCAGCTCCCGCAGTCAGGCCTATCCTGGAGATTGGGATGAGACGTCAGTGCGCGTGTCTGATTCTCCTGGAGCCTCGGCTCCCAAACACCGTCTGAGCCCATCCTGTAACTCCAGGACAGCCACATGTCTTGAATTTCCAATGCCTTATCAGGTAAGTGCGTGAATTTTTATTTATTTATTTTAATTTTAATTTAGGATATTTATTTTTAAGTTTCTATTTTATTTAAATTGCCAATAAAGGAAGTTGGGGAGAGCAGCTTGATGGTGGACAAACCTGGGACAGCGAGACACTGTCCGGAGTCCAGACGGTCCATCAAGATCGAGGAAGGAGGCGAACACCAAAAACAGCCAGAGTCGCGGGTTCGCTCCCTCGCTCTCCCTTCAATTTTGCCTAACATTTTCAAGGTATTTTGACACAGTATCTAATTCATAATTTTTAAATTATTGGCTAGTTTCGACTCATCTGTTCATATTACCGGCAGGTGAAAACATCTTAAATGTCTATGGCTGTGCAATTCTCAGTTTTAAAAATTTGATAGTTAACATTTACCTGAACGAGTTTTGCAATTTAAGATTGGCGATATTTTGGTCGGCGACGTTTTGGTCTGGCGACGTTTTGTCCCAGGCGATGTTTTGGTCGGCGATGTTTTGGGCTGGCGACGTTTTGGCCCGGCGACATTATGTCCCTGGCGATGTTTTGGCCGGCGACGTTTTGGCCTGGCGACGTTTAGGCCTGGCGATGTTTTGGTAGGCGACGTTTTGGGCTGGCGACGTTTTGGCCTTGCGACGTTTCGGTGGCGACGTTTTGGACGGCGACGTTTCGGCGGCGACGTTTTGAGCGGATACCCTTGTTAAGACATCCTTATTAGCTTTCCTGACATCCTTGGATTTTTAGTAACCCTTGAGTTGTTAGACATCCTTGAGTTTTCAGGCATCCTTTAGCTTTACGCGCCTAAAAACCTGACATCAGAGCCCGGATGCCGTAGTTTTGATTTTATTATTATGTAGATTTAGTATTTGTTTGTCTACATAGCTGATTTGGATTCTAGCTTTGAATGCAAAGTTATAAGCAGCCCTGTAAAAACCAAAATGGCCCATATCCAATATACCATACAGTTAACATGAGCATTGTCATAATAACAAAATAAGAAACATGTGTTGAAAAAATTTTAATTTGAGGAGTTTTTGAAAATCGAGAAATGCTCTATTTTTATGTTTTTCCACAATGTTAAATGTCATATTTACATGTTTTTGAAATAGTGCAAAATGTCTAATTCCATGTTTTCGAAAAGGTGCAAAATATTCTTATATCAAATTTTGGTAAAGGTGCAAAAATTTCGTAAAAAAGAAAGCGGTTAAAGTAGCTTTAGTTTCAAGGAGTCAAGTGTTTCAAATCATTTAAGATCTGTTCTCACAACACGGACCCCTGTGTGACTAGCTTACTCCGTACTAACACAGAGCCAAGTAAGCGTCGTAACTTCATGTTTTCGAAAAGGTGCAAATTGTTTTAATTCTATGTTGCTGAAAAGGTGCAAAACATTTTAACTTTATGTTTTCGAAAAGGTGCAAAATGTTTTTATATCAAAATTTTAAAAAGGTGCAAACATTTTTAACTTTATGTTTCTGAAAATGTGCCCAAAATTGTAAATTCATGTTTTCGAAAAGGTACAAATTAATTTAATTTCATGTGTTTGAAAAGTATAAAATTTTGTATTTACATATATTTTGAAGGTGTTTAATGTGTTTGATTTAATTGCTCTCAAGATATATTTTTGAATTATTTTGTAGATAAAAATTCATATTATTTTTGAATTAAAATAATTATGTATGTATGTACGGGGCTTTATTTGTATACACGGTGGATATACGGCTCATGACTACAATCGCATGAACATAATTACATACACGGAATTTACATGTAAATTGATAACGCTATCGCTATCACGTGTCGAATAAATATTGTTTCTATTTCTAAGGAATGACCAATGTCATAAGACTATATAATGTCGTGATCCAGTGTTTATCACCCAATAAAAAATTGTTCAACTGATTTAATTTATTACCAATACTATACAAGATTACTAACTTTTAAGACTGTTTTTTATTTCTTTAATTTAAAAAACCACGTGGTACATTTGGTATCCAATTGAAAGCATAATTACTATATGTAACTTTGATGCTAACTAATTTCTAGTTCCAACGAACACCAATTTATTTTAATAATGTATAAATTACATAATTACTAGGTTTCTACATTTTTTTCTTGTTTAAAACTAGTAAATTAAAATGGTTTCTGTCAGCTTTGAAGATTGTCAAATAACCTATGCGATTTGGAAAAAAGTGTAATCTTGTGATTGTGATGCGGACTTCCATGGAATGGAAGAGATAATTATGTCGATTATGATTTCTGACAATTATACTACGTTACATCCGTCTTGCGAATATAAAATAAAAACAATAATAAAAAACGTGCAGTTCACCACTCGACGGCAACCGGCACCAGTACCAGTACCAGTACCAGTACCAGCAGCGGCAACATTCCAGAAAAACAGCGCGAGTTAAAAAATTTTCAAGCAAACAATTTAAAGGTAATTATTATTCTATTAAAATTAACGCGATAATTATACATATCGTCTGTGAAGAACCAAAATGACTCATATCCATCTGCAGCTAAAAACAAAATTCACTATCTTAAAAAAATATTGAAATATTTCATGATCTTAAAAGCATTTAAATAAAATATTTAGCACGTTTTAAAAACATATAAATAGAAAATTTTACGCCTTACAAAAACATGTAAATAGAACATTTTACGTCTTACAAAAACATGTAAATAGAACATTTTACGCCTTTCAGAAACATGGTAATGAAACATTTTGCACGTTTCAAAAACATGTAAACAGAAAATTCCACGCCTTTTAAAAACATGTAAATAGAACATTTTACGCCTTTCAGAAACATGGTAATGAAACATTTTGAACGTTTCAAAAACATGTAAACAGAACATTTTAATATTTTTAAAAACATGCAAATGTTACATTGTACTCTTTTCAAAGACACCTAATTTACCATGTTAAGCATATTTCTTATTTAGTGTTTTTATGACTTGGCTCATTTTGGTTGTAGCTTAAATTGGTTAAAGGTCATTTTAGTTCTTCGCTGAAGATATAATTATTTATCCAATTAGGTTGAATTTAAAAAACAAAAAACTTGAGATTGTTGTATATTGTTACAGAAAGGACAGAAGCTCATCAAACCTAATAATAAATTTCAAAAAAGGGCCGCATATCCAAATCCAACAAATTCGCCTTGTTTACACAGCGCTGACGCCTTTGTTACTCCTACTGATGACGTCACTTGCTGTCACTCAGCCCTATACGTCTTGTAAGTTTAACACATTTATTCACCATAGGCCATTGAAATAATTATTACAACATAAATTCTATTACGATTAAATTATGAAATGGATTAATTTATTAATTATTGTGAAATTTCTGTAACATTGTTTTGTATTTTAGATGAAAACAATAATTGTGCATACCCAGGGCACTGTGATTTACCGAATTCAATTTTGGAGTGTGGCGCTTGTGCAGATGGCTATGTCAAAGATCCTGTGGACGATAAAAGGTGCAAATCTGAAAATGTGACTGGATCCCTTTTGATTGCTGCATATGACGAATTTATACAAATTTCATTAGATGGACTTAACGTAAGTGTAAATATGATAAAAATTTGTTTAGTTTAATTACTTTAAAAATTTGGGGCATGGCCGGATATTGCGGTGCGGTCAGCGTAGGCAGCTGGCTTCGAATTGCCAAAAAATATTTTAAATGAAACATTTTCAACTTTTCAAAAGAAAAATGCAAATAAAAAGTTTTAGCACATATCAAAAACATTTAAATAAAAGTAAAATATTTACAAATTTCCTAAGAATATGTAAATAGAACATTTTGAATTTTCAGAATAATGTAAATAGGAAGTTTTAAAACGTTTCAAAAACATTGAAATAGAATATTTCTTACTTTCCCTAAATTATGTAAACATAACCTTTGTCATTTTCAAAATAATGCAAAAAGAAAGTATTTGCACGCTTCAAAAACTATCAATAGAATATTTACCATTTTTCTCAAAACATGTAAATAGAACATTTGTAATCTTCGAAATAATGCAAATAGTACTTTTTAGCACTTTTTAAATACATTGAAATAGATTATTTACCACTTTTTGTAAAACATTTAAATAAAACATTTTGAATTTTCAAAATAATGTAAATAGGAAGTTTTAAAATGTTTTATAAACATTCAAATAGATTATATACTACTTTTCTCAAAATATGTAAATAGAACATTGTGAATTTTCAAAATAATGCTAATCGTAAGAGGAAGTTTAGGCACATTTGAAAAACAATCAAAAAATACATTTTTAACTTTTCTCAACACATGTAAAAACAACATTTGTAATTTTAAAAATAATACTAATAGGAAGTTTTAGCACATTTCGAAAAATATCAAATAAAAAATTTACTACTTTTTTCAAACCATGTAAATAGAACATTTGTAATTTTCAAAATAATGCAAATATGAATTTTTAGCATGTTTCAAAGACATTGAAATAGAATAATTACCATTTTTTCTTAAAACATGTAAATAGAACATTTTAGCTTATCACAAAAGCCCTTTATTACAATAATTCAAATTTGGTTTTAGTTAAAAATGAAAAAGCTGCCTAAAATTGAAATTACTGCCTAATTACAACTAGTTATCACCTGGTATTTACTTAAAATAATTTCAGAGAACAATAAAAGGACAAAGCAGGCCAAGTATTTCAGGCGTCGACTTAAATTTCCAGGCGAAAAAATTGTTTTGGTTTCAGACTGATGACTCCAAAATTTACAGTAGGTCACTTGACAATGAAGGAGATACTCACATTGTTGCTGTGACCGAGGAGCCGCTTTCAGGCCCAGGTATCCTTGCAATTAGTTATGACTGGATATACGAGAACATATACTGGACAAATGTGAGTCAAATATGTGTCACTAATAAATTGGGGACCGATACGAAAATTCTAGTCAACGATGGACTTTCCTGGACATTTTCAGTTGTAGTAAATCCATTGAACGGGTACCGTGTGATTTAAATGTATTATTTTTCATTTTTGTACTCAAGCTTGTATGTTTGAGCCATTTTGTCTGTGAAGCACCAAAATTACTAATTAAGGTGCGAAATGTGCTAATTTTATGTTTTCGAAAAAATGCAAAATTTTCCAATTTAATTATTTAGAAATGCTGAAAAATGTGCTAATTTCAGGTTTTCGAAAAAATTAAAAATGTTTTTATTTAATTATTTTGAAAAGGTGCAAAATGTGCTCATTTAATGTTTTTGAAGGAATGCAAAAAGTACTAATTTTATTATTTTGAAAAGGTGCAAAATGATCTAATTTCCTGTTTTTGAAAAGGTGCAAAATGTTTTAGTTACATGTTTTCGAAAGGGTGCAAATTGTTGTAAATTCATTTTTTCGAAAAGGTGCGAATTGTTCTAATTTTATATTTTTGGAAAAGTGCAAAATGTTCTAATTTGATGGTTTCAAAAAGGTGCAAAATTTTTAATTTCATGTTTTTTTTAAAAAGGTGCAAATTGTTCTCATTACATGTGTTTGAACAGTGTTAGGTGTGTTCAAGTATTACATATTTTTGAAATGTAAAAAATGTTCTTTTTAAAGGCTTTCAAAACATAATTAGTATAATTAATTATTATTAATTTTGAAGATAGTTTACAGTTTTTAGCTAAAAATGGAGATGGATCATTAGGCTTTTTTACAGGCGTTATGTCACGCATTATCACTGACTTTGTTTTAATTGAATTATCATCAAGCTGGATGCATTGGGTTGACAGTGACCACCACCGCATTGAACGATCAGGAATGGAAGGCTCAAGAAGGGAAGTAATTCACAGCACAGATCTAATTTATCCAGGAGGATTAACAATTGACTTTGACGATAATCGAATTTACTGGACACACCATGAACCGGGCTCCGTTTCCTCATCAAACTTTGACGGCTCAGACAGGAAACTTGTTTTTACAGGAAATGGACCTGCATTTAGGGGCAGCCTTTTCACCTCAATTACAACCTTTGAGAACGCAGTCTATTGGATTGATTTTTCCAAGTACAGAATTTACTCAGTAAACAAATGCGATGGTTCAAACTTTGTTGTGGAAAACGACGTGAGTTCATCAATTGACAAAAAAAATGCAATTTTAATTTTTAAAAAAAATTAATTTTTATTCTTAATTAAATCTTCATTAAATAATTTTTTTTAATTTTTAAAATGTTTTTCTAACGTAGGACCTTATTTCGTGGGATATCAAAGCTTTTGACGTATCAAAACAGCCACTTGGCGAAAATCACTGTTCAAAACGGGTTGACAAATGCTCACACTTTTGCTTTCCTGTTCCGGTTTTTTCCGCTTCCAATATTGAATCGACCGTCTCTACCACTTGTGCTTGCCCTACTGGACTAAGTCTTTCTACTGATGAGGGCATAAACTGCATTTTGCAAGACAAAAATTTAAAACCTGTAAATTCAATAGAGACTGAATAAATGTAGAAACATGTGTCGTCAATCCTAATATGATCTAATTTCAGCAAATTTAATAAAATAAAACAGATTTGGTGACATTGCTTAATAATATGCCATGATATGCCATTAACAAGCGGTAATAAAATAACTTTTTGAATTTGGCGGAAATTATTCTGAGAAAAATGTGTTCTTATTTTAGCCAGTAAAAGCTACCTCCGCTGCCTGAATTTTCATAAAGCATGTAAATGGAATGCTTTGCACTTTTCAAAAATATGCAAAAAATATTTTTTTGCGTTATAAATAGGAAGCAAGCTTCAAATTCTTAGCTTTTTTAAGAAAAATATGTGAATATAGTATTTTAAACTTTTTAAAATTAGGTAAATTGACCAATTTAAAATTTTCTAAAACAGGTAAAAACAACATTTGGCTACATAGTAATCGAAATGGTCCGGTCTGGAACAGAAAGATCTAGTCTGGTCTGGTCCGAGGGTTTAGGACTAGACCAGATTTTATCAGACCAGACCAAACCAGACCCTAACATCTTCCTTGTCCGACCATACGCAAAATTTTTAATGACATTAAAAAAGAAAAGTCTGTTTTCTGGGTTTGATTGGTAGTCGTCCCCTCGGATCTCATACTCTGTTCATTCGTACCCTAGCTGTCGTACCGTATGTATTCGTACCCCAATAAAAATACGCGGTCATGAACATTCCAAAACTTGTGAGGAATCAATGGGCTACATACAGCAGCCACAATAATTTCATTCATCAAGTATGCGGAAATTGAATTTTTATCCATTATAAACCACCTTCAACCTTACTTTCATCTATCAATTAAAAAGTTATTGTGGGTACCAACTGGTAGAGTACAAATGCGGCCAGGGTACAAATATATATGGTAATATGGAACGTCCGCTAGGGTACGATCAAAGAGAGTACGAGATCTGAGGGGATGACTGCCAGCCGAACCAAATTTAATGTGATGCCTCTTTCCAAGCCATGTAAATCCAACATTTACCAACTTTTAAAAACAAGTAATTAGAATATTTTCTGCATTTTAAAATATAGTAAATAAAACAGTTTGCACTTTTCAAAAGCATACAGATACATTGTTTTCCGTTTTTTTAAATATTTAAAAAACTGAAAATGTGAAAAAATGTAACTGAAGATGTTAAGTTATTCAACGGAGACCCTATTCTGTCTTTAAAAGTTAGGAAAACAGTTAAATATCTGGGAGTTGATTTTAACTCTGACAAGGGAATGGTTTTACATGTTACCCGTCGATTTCAAAAAGTTATATCTACAAAACTCAGGCTACTTTTGAATAGTGGGGATCCAAAGTAACTTGAGTGCATTTTGCGTTGTTCGGTCACAATAGCCCGCCAAAGTTTTAAAAAATTCAAATTTTAATATTTTGCCGCCCTGTAGCTTCTACAGTTCTCATCCGATTTTGATGAAATTTCGGTTTTTGTGATCCTTAGGGTTTATACTAAAAAGTTATTTCAGGATTTTGAAAAATTCAAAAATTTTTATATTTTTGAAAAAACGGTGTTAAAAAATTGGGCCTCAAATATACTCATTTCTTGGATTTTTTTCAAAAAAATAAAAATTTTCGAATTTTTCAAAATCCTGAAATTTGCTTTTCAGTAAAAAGTGTAAGGATCCCAAAAAACGAAATTTCATCAAAATCGGACAAGAACTGTAAAAGTACTAGGGTCGCAAAATATCAAAATTTGAATTGTTTTAAACTTTGGCGGGCTATTGTGACCAAACATCGCAAAATGCACTTGAGTTACTTTGGATCCCCACTATTCAAAAGTAGCCTGATTTTTGTAGATATAACTTTTTAAAATCGACAGGTAACATGTGAAACCATTCCCTTGTGAGTAAACATTCATTTCGTAAAAAATAATAAAAAATTTAAACAAGATGCTAAACAACCTTGTATCAACGCCAATGTTACGTCCACATCAGAAGTTTACCATTATTAATGATTATATTTGGCCAGTTTTAATTCACCCGCTTCAAATGGCACCACTGCACAAATTGCCTAAATCATTTCTAATGGATGTAGATCGAATAATACGTAGTGCTGTGAAAGAAATTTTAGGAATTCCCACGGATACTCCTAATGCTATGCTGTACACTTCAAAAAATTTGAGGGGTCTTTCCATAACTAAAGCGGAATGGGAAGAATTTCTACAGCATTATAACATATGCATGGTTCAATTAGGTTCAAATGATGTGTTTGTATGTACCATATTCAAAGGACATTGAAGCGGAATAAAAACAGTGTGAGACGGCTCTAACTTTTACTGAAGAGGAGTTAGAAGAGTTGAATGACCCTGAGGGAAAAAGTAAAATTACAAAAAGAATGCGTACAAAACTTCGAGAAAATGAATTTTAATCTTAGTGCAAGATAAAATTAAGGGGAGCTGGAGTTTGCCAATTTAAAGATAATCCAAACAGAAATAAGCTGTTGATTAATAAAGTTGCATTAACCACTTCAGAATGATTAACTAGTTTAAAAATGAATGCTAATGTTACTAGTGTTAAAGTAATTCCAGGGAGAAGCTTAGATGGAATCCAGTGCAAACATTGCTGCGCTGAGAAAGAAAGTCTTGGTCATGTCTTAGGCTCTTGTGTCCGGCGGGAACGCATACGTAACAGTTGCCATCATGGAATTCGTGAAATAATTGCTAACACCCTTTCTAAGCGTGGTTTTGAAGTGGAACAGGAAGTTCACTGTGTTTCCGAAAATGGTTCTACAAGGAGAGTGGATATTCTTGCTTATGACAAATCATCAAGAATTGGATATATTTTAGATCCTACAATGCGGTTCGAATTTGGAGACAGTGAGGAGCAATCGGTTGCAGTAGACTTAGAAAAGAAAGAAATTTATGAACGTTGTGCTAAATACTTCATGGAAAAATGGAACTTGAAAAGTGTTCAAGTAACGTGCCTTTACATCGGGGCACGTGGCACGATAACGCAACATTTAAAGACTTGGGCTAAAAATTTTGGCGTATCGTCGGCAGTAGTGGATGACATTTTATTATGTGCTTTAAGGGGATCAATTCAGATTTATAATCATCATCTATATACTTAAATTTTATATAATTACTTTTTCCTAGTTTGAATGTAAATATTTAAATTCGAATGTAACATTTTTGTATTGTATACTGAGTTGTTAGGCTATTGCAATTGTGCAACAGTGACCTAATATAGTTTTTCTCTTCATGCCATGGTACGCATATATTAGAGTCACTATTATTTTGCCTAAGCCTATTGTGTAGCTTAAAAATATATTTTTAAAACGTTCTATTCTATTTTTAGGATTATGAAAAGTGTAAAATGCTCTATTTCAAGTGAAAACAGCTTTATCTTCAAGTTTTTTGAAAAAGCAGAATGATATATATGTATAAGTTTTTAAAATTCCAAAAATTCTCAATGCCTATTTAAATATAAAAAACATTTTTCACGCCTCGAAAACATGAAGATAAAATGTTTTACGTTTTTCAAAAATACTGAAACAATTATTCTGCAATTTCAAAAAAATTAAAAAAACAAACATCTATGCTTTTAAGAAGCTTGCTGTCAAAATAATGTGAATCTTTATTGTTTTGTATTATTCTAAAACTATTTGTTTTGGAAACTTTCTTGAATATGATTTGGACTATTTTAATACTACACAAAAGATGCGTACGTTCTCACGTTCTGCCTAAGAACGTTGGTGGTATCTTCGATAGTATGTGGTTTCGCTATGAAATATGCGGCAAAAAGGACATGTATCTAAATGCTACACTAAAGATGCGCACGTTCTGAAGTAATTTCTAATAACGTTGGTAGTATCTTGAATTGTTTGTAGTTTCGCTATGACATTATTTATGTGGCTAAAAAGACATGTATCTATTCAATCAAGATAATAGACAAGCACAGTTTTGGAATCGAAGAATCAAAGTAAACCATTTTAAATTTTATTTTTCAACAATATCCACCTGTGCTTCATAAATCCCACAAAAATGATAGAATTTTTTGGACCAAAATAAAAGTGGTAATTAATTATTGATAAAATTAATATGTATGATTTAAAAAGCAGTTACAACGTTTAAAGTTAACAAAAAAACTTTCTACTTTCTTGTGCAATAATTTAGGAATTTTGAAACTAACAAAGACTCAAAGAAATGAACCTATAAATGTATTGGGAACTCTTTTTATTTAAGTTTTGCACACGTAGCTCATAATTTAACTATTAATTAATAATTAAATTCATTGTAATAGAAGAGCAATAGTATACAACACATTTCGAATAAGCTGTCTATTTAATTTAATGCTGCCGTAATAAACGCAATAAAATTATAAATAAGTTTGAAGTAGTTTACATTGGTGCGCGTGGTACTATTTCCAAATTTTTTCTCAACTTTACGAAATCACAGTGTCTACCTAGTACCCTGATTGAAGACATAGTTATCTCAGTTTTAAAGAAATCAGCTCAAATCTGTGTACACCATTTATATTCTTGTGTGCCAAATGATTAATTTAGGAAAAATATTGTTATTATTTTATCATGCAAACATAATCCGTTTATAACAAAATTGTGAAACGTATACTGAGTCCTTTGGGCTATCGTCGTTGGACGACAGTGTCAAGTTTATTTTAATAAAGTTGTCTTTCTCTCTCTTCCAGCAGTAATTTGGTTCGTACATTTAACGTCGAGGACAAAATTAATTTTTAGTTTTGCTGAAACTGAAACGCTGTATATGCTTTTAATATTAAATTGTATTTTAAGTTGTTGTTTACTACTCCGCTGCATCCAGTCGACTCATATATCAACTATAACCCAATGAAAAGATACACTTTAACACCATTAAGCTTTATATATACATAACATATGGCTCAAAATGAGTCGTTAGCGATACACGTAAATTATTATTTAATTCAGTTGCAAATTATTTTACAGAAAATATCGTCTGTGACCTGGGAAGAAACAAAATGACTCATATCAATTTTTAGTTTCAAGCAAAATTCACAAAACATTGATATAGCACGTTCATGAAAGCATGTAAATAGAACGTTGTGCATTTTTCAAGAAACAGGTAAAAAGAAAATTTTGATCTTTTCAAATAACGTGTGATTAGAATATTTTACACTTTTTAAAAGCATGCAAATCGAATATTTTACACTTTTTAAAAACGTGTAGATAGAACATTTTGATCTTTTTGAAAACATGTAAATAAGACATTTTACACCTTTCAAAAACGTATAAATAAAATATTTTTGCACTTTTCGAAAGCATGTGAATGGGATATTTTACATATTTAAAAACATATAAATTTGACCTTCACGAAAATATGTAAATTGGATAACATAATGTAGGTATATAGTATATAGAACAATTTGCTAATTTTAGAAAATAGAGATTAGCATTGTAAGCATGTATCCTATTTACTGTCTTTTTTTACATAGTTCATTTTAATTGTGGAATAAATTGGAAATGGGTCATTTTTGTTTTTCACACACGATATGTGTATAAATGTTAGTAACAACTAGAGTAGTGAATTAAACAATACTTAAATACATAATAATTATTAGGAAAATTTCATTAAAGTCGACTAGTCGACCACAATACATATTCGCACAATATTGCTATCCTAACATTATTTATTTAATTTTTCTTATACTATGTAAACAAATTACATAATAATTTATAAATAACTTACTTATATTTCTGTAATGTTTTTTAATTCTAATTTGGATGGTGAGTTTAGCGTAATTATGTTTTCATATTTGTTAAAATCAATATAGTTTTATTCATTAGGTAATTAGATATTTAAGTAGTAGTAATTATAAGTGTAGGATATTTACATGGAAAATAATTTATTCGTTGTGTATTCATTTGTCATGAATGTAGCACTAATAACTTTGTATAATAACAATGACCCAAATTGTAAAGATAAGCACATCTACAATCTACACGTCGAAAATAAATAAACTCTATGAGTCTATGACACCTAATTCAAGCTGCTATACTTCATGCAAATAATATACAACTACATATTCAGTTTTGTCCCTTTATTTTATTTCAAAATCCACAGTCTTCATAACCTATAACCAAAAGAACTTGCTGTGTGCTAATCTTCTCGAGGTGTTTCCATTTTCTTAATTATAAAATTCAGTCACATAAGTCAAAAATTTTACATTTAAAATGTTAACTTCCCAAACGCTCATCCTATTCGCATGCTTCTTTACACGAGCGTCCTTTCTGAATAGCATCCCATTTTACTGGGATCCAGACCGGAAGCTTTTGGAAGTTCAGAATCGAAAGTTTAAATGGGTTTTGTGGGCTGCCAATATTATATGGCTTATAGGCACACAAATAACTGCAGTGTTGGGTTTCTTTGAGGGATTACAAGAGCAGGACATGTTTCAAACTGCCATTAATTTTCTGTATGCATTCAATGCAATATATCCAATTTTATGTCATGGGAGCATGTTTATGAATCGACACGCAATTAGGAATTTTGTAAATAAATTAATTGAATTTGATCGAGACTACACAGGTAAGATTATCAAACAATATTTACAAAAATAAATATATACCGCGTCTGTATAGAACCAAAATGACCCATATCCAATTTAAGCTCGAATAAAAATGAGCTATGTCAAAAAAAATGAGAAACATGCGTGCAATGTTAATTAAAAGGATTTTTTGAAAAAAGTAAAATGTCCTATTTACATTTTTTTGAAAAGGGGCAAAAATTTATAATTCCATGTTTTCGAAAATGTGCAAAAATGTATAATTCCATGTTTTTGAAAATGTGCAAAAATGTATAATTCCATGTTTTTGAAAATGTGCAAAAATTTATAATTCCATGTTTTTGAAAATGTGCAAAAATGTATAATTCCATGTTTTTGAAAATGTGCAAAAATTTATAATTCCATGTTTTTGAAAATGTGCAAAAATGTATAATTCCATGTTTTTGAAAATGTGCAAAAATTTATAATTCCATGTTTTTGAAAATGTGCAAAAATGTATAATTCCATGTTTTCGAAAATGTGCAAAAATGTATAATTCCATGTTTTGAAAAGGTGCAAAAATTTATAATTCCATGTTTTTGAAAATGTGCAAAATTGTAAAATTCCATGTTTTTGAAAATGTGCAAAAATATCCATGTTTCAAAAAAATGCAAAATGTTCTGTTTGAATGCTGTCAAGACATATTTTAATATTTTTGTAGATAGTGGATATTGTTTTGAGCTAAAAATGGATATGGGTCATTTTGATTTTTTTTTGACGATATGTGTTGTCTAACATAAACCATGTTTTTTCAGACATTTGTTTTCGAGGCAAGAATCCACTAAAGGACGACGGATGTCAACTTGCTCTCAACTTTTTTATAAAGTTTGGCATTTTCATACCTTTACAGTATGCAGCTCTATTTTTGATTCAGCCAAGCAATCCTCGCTACAGTTTTAACCTTTTACCAGAGGATTTAATCAAATCCTGGCCAACTATAATTCTTTACTTTTTGTTAGAGTACAATAAAACCATTAACCTATGTAATATTTGCATGTTCTACATAAATCTATTTTTGCTCCATTCAAATTGTACGACATTTTGGATCAGATTTACATCTCGGAATGGACAGCAAATCATTACAAGGAAACAGAAAAATCTAAGCAGAAGGAATGCATTAAGAATCTACGGGAGTCTTCAAGTTCTTAACAAAATGGGAAACGAATTCCTTTCTCAAATGGTTTTACCTGGGCTACTCTTGATTTTAATCATGGGTCATACAGTGGGGCTTTATGGAACCGTGATGCTCTACAATAAAGTAAATCCAATTTTGTTCCTTGTGTTTCCCATGTGTGTGGTCTCGTGCGGAATATTTGAGTTTATAATTTGTAATTTGGTGGGTAATATGAATTACTACTCGAAAATATTTTTAAAGTCATGGAAAATCAAAGGAGAGGGCAACGCACTAGGAGCGTCAGTGTCGGTGGTGACTGTGGTGAGTGATCTAGACAAAGTGGAGCTCCGGGTTCTTAAAGCTCTCCAGCCATTGGGTGCTCAAGTGGGCTCAATTTTTATAGTGGAACGCACCTATTTATTGGTTTTAATTGTCATTGTTTCTAATCTGACTATAAATGCAATTCTTTTACATTAACTAACTAAACTAACTTGTTTGTCTATAATGACATATATATGAATAGTAAAAGTAGTTCAAGTTTAAATTTTAATAACCTTAAAATAAAATAATGTTCATGTGCTTGAGGAAATTTGCTTTAAAATAAGCAATAAATTCATTTTGCATTGTTCTGGCCTTCTGTATTTCCAGTAAAATATACAAATTATTAAAAATTTTTTTCTTAATTAGATTATAAATATTTTTATAAAAATACAATTATTCCTTTATTCAAATTTACGTATATAAATGGTGATTATAAATCTTGATTGATCCTTTAAGAGCAAACATTAAAATATCATCTACCACCTTTGATGGTATGGCAAAAGATTTAGTACACGTCTTGAAAAAATAAGTTATCGTCCCCCTTGCTCCTACATAAAGACCTGTCACTTCGATTCTACGCAGATCCCACTTTTCCATAAAAAATTTAGCACAAGGTTCGTAAATTGATTTTTTCTCTAAATCTTCTATAACCCCTTGGTTTCCTTGTTTCTCCAAATTCAAATTTTATGGAATGATTCAGAATTTGGCCAATTTTTGAAATTGGATTAAATGCAATAATATTTAATTTTCTAGTAGACCCATTTTAAGCAACACGATGAACTTTTTCTTGAACAACAAAGTCTTTTTCACCAAGAAGTTTTTGCCAGAAGTTTCCGAACACCATGATGACAAACGTTACGCAAAAACTCTCCCTGGGCACAGGAACCTATGATATGACCAAGACTTTCTTTCTCAGCGCCGCAATGCCTGCACTGGATTACGTTTAAGCTCCTCCCTGGAATTACTCTCACATGATAAATAAATAAATAACGATTAAATTTTGCATAGGCTAAAAATTACAGTTGATCATCTGTACTTTAGCTAAACGAAGGTAGAATATAAAAGTCAATACCATTCAACACTACACATCTGGCTGAAAATTAGTTGTTCGAATTACACCTAAATTATTATTTTGCGAATTATTTTATATAGCATATGTATGTAAATGTTAATTGCTAGTACTACTACTACAGTATTTAAACAAACAAAAGTTAAATACATAAATGATTGTCAGGGCAACATTAAAGTCGATCACAATACATTTTCAAGCGCCATTGCTTAACATGGTTTGTTTATTTTTGCCTAATTATATTATACAATATAATCAAATAATCACCTACAATTACTCAATTATGTAGCTCCAATGCTAATTCATCATATTGTTCTTTAATTTTCATGTATATATCCATATTCGTGAAAAACAATATATTTTTATTAATAAAGTAAATAAGGGATTTAAGCAGTTAAGCTCAGGATAATTAATACATTGAAAAATATTTCGTTCGTTTTGTACTTATTCAGAAATTCAGAAATGATATAACAGTAGTAACTTTGTATAATAAAAATGACCTAAATTGTAAGGAAATGCCTAATTTATAAGTCCAGAACAAATAAACTCCGTAGCACCAAAGAATATGAATGTACGACTTGAAATTTTTCACTATATATCATTCCATACTTGACAGTATTCATAGCGTACTTAAAGAAACTTGCTGTTTGCCAATCCCGTTGTAGTAATTCTATCCTAAATCCTAACTATATTTAAAAGCCAAAAATTCTTAAAAACTTTAAATTTCAGATGTTTACTTCCCATACTCTCAGTCTACTTGCATGCTTTTTTACACGAGCATCGTTCCTGAATGGAATCCCGTTTTACTGGGATCCAGACCGGAAGCTGCTGCAAATTCAGAATCGAAAGTTTAAATGGGTTTTGTGGGCTGTCAATATTATATGGCTTATTGGGACACAGGTAACTGCAGTGTTGGGTTTCTTTGAGGGATTACAACAAGGGCAGGACGTATTCCAAACTGCCATTAATTATCTCTATGCTTTTAATGCAAGCTATCCAATTTTCTGTCACTTGAGCATGTTTATGAATCGGCATGAAATTCAGAAGTTTGTAAATAAATTGATTGAATTTGATCGAGACTACACAGGTAAGTTTATCAAAAAATATCTACAAAAATTACAATATAAAATGCCTAAAAATAAATATAAATTATTTAGGTAGGTACATGTATAATTTATTTTTTTAGATATTTTATTTCGAGGTCAGAACCCGCTAAAAGACGACGGATGTCAATTAGCACTCAATATCTTCACAAAATTTAGCTTTTTCATACCTCTAGAGTTTTCTGCTCTATTTTTGATCCAGCCAAACAATCCTCGCTACAGTTTTTATCTTTTACCAGAGTCACTCAAATCCTGGCCAACTATAATTCTTTACTTTGTGTTAGAGAGCAATAAAACCATTAACCTATACAACATTTGCAGTGTGGAACGTACTTATTTATTGGTTTTAATTGTCATTGTTTCTAATCTGACTATAAATGCAATTCTTTTACAATAGTTCATGATTGATGTTTGCTAATCGCTAATACGTATCGTGCTGTTTTGTTAAACCATAACGTTAACAATAATAATGTATATAATATGTTATGAATAATAATGTTAACAATTAAAAAAATATAAAACTTTTTAGTAAAATGTAAAGCTAAACCTTCAAATCTATATTATTCCCAAGAAACTTTAAATTCAGATTCCACAGAACCTTCCGTCAAAAAGGTGGCAAGTATTGGATGCTGTGAAGTGTATCGTACCGGAGATCTTATACTACCGCACAACCTACATAAAAAAATGTAAAAAAAACAATATTTATACAATGTGTTAATAATACAAATATTATAATACTGATATACCGTTTTCTCAGATTGCAAAACTACCTGCCAATTTTTCGAGAAGCATGTCGAGGTAATATTTCATAAATATCTAATGTATCCGCCAGGCTACAGGATCTTCCTTGTTTCTTAGAATCCAAATAATGTACTGTCAATGTGGTCCTTGATTGATGTGGGTTCAAAACAAATGAGAATTTGTCGTTGATATTGTATGGTCCAAAAGAAGCATTTCCATTAAGTGCTGTGGATGCAAAGTTATGCCCAGTGTATGACTTGACTGTGTCCACGATTTCTACAAGCGCCAAAAATCCAGTGCCAAATCCATCCTTGTTTGAAGAGTAACTGAGAAACAACTTTTCGTCCCAAGAGGCTGGTTTGTAGACAATTTTTGAATTGCTAGCAACACAACAAAAAAAAATGAATTTACATTTACTTTACGTTTTAAAATTTAACAAAAATGGTAACAGCTTAACTATATCGTGAGTGTGAGTAAAGAACCAAAATGACCCATATCCAATTTCAGCTAGAATCAAAATGAGCTATGTCATAAAAGCAAAATGAGAAACGTGCATAAAATGATAATTAAGAGTTTTTGAAAAGTGTAAAATGTTCTATTTACATGTTTTTGGATAGGTTCAAAATGTTCTAATTCCATGTTTACGAAAAGTGTAAAATGTTCTAATTGAATGTTTTTTGAAAAGTGCAAAATGTTATAATTCCATGTTTTTGAAAAGGTGCAAAATGTTTTAATTCCATGTTTTTGAAAAGTGAAAAAAATCTATTTACATGTTTTTTAAAACTTCAAAATGTTCATCTTACACGTTTCTGAAATATGTATAAACTGTTCTATTTACATATTTTTGAAAATTGTAAAATGTTCTATTTAAATCGTTTGAAGACATGATTCAATATTTTTGTAGATATTGGATATTGTTTTTAGATACAAATGGATATGGGTCATTTTGGTTCTTCACTGACGATATTAATTAAACGACTGAAATTAGGTAATAATATAAAGTTATACATCAATTCAGTTTGATACAACACCATGTCATTTCCTTTTATGCCCCAATTTAGTACAGAAAGGGAGCCCCCAGAGTTAGAAAACTCTGCACAAAGCAAAGTTATGACCACTTTTAAGTGGTAATGATCGTTATTATGGACCTCGTCGAATGTCCACAAACACTCGTCTTGATATCGGTAGGTCATATTTGCTTTGTAGTCGATGAAAAACAAAGTTGGCGTTTTTCCTCCCCAAAATTCTGTGTGTAGAGGAAATTCAGGGATTGAAATCAACCCACCGCAACCTAAAGTTTACAAAAATTTAAACAGTTATACTAAATAATGTAGAAATTTTAGTGCATATAAAACGCCTGTGGCCTGCGCCTTGCTAGTTCTTGATAGACGTAAAATGCACTTACCAATTGACACGGAACTCAAGTCACTCCGAATCGACCTTTGCAAAGCTGGACAAGTAGGGGCTGTAACAAAAACAAATATGGTTAAGGTTAAGCCACTGTTTAAAGTCGGTATTTATAAGCGTCAATTTCTTAACACTAGTGGATAGCAAGAAAATTACTCACTCTGACAGTATGCCCCAGTAAAGCCTGTTCTACAATGACAAGAGTAGACGTTAATTCCATCCTTACAAAGAGCACCATTAAGGCAGAGTTCATTTCCTAAGCAGTCATCAATGTTGATCTCACAATGTGTACCTTCAAATCCTATAGCGCATGCGCAGGCGAAATTGTTCACTTGATCAGTGCACGTCCCACCGTTTTGACACACAGCCGGATCTGCGCAGTCGTCAATGTTGGTCTCACAGTGTACACCGTCAAATCCAATCACGCATGCGCATGAATAATTTCCAACTTGGTCTATGCAGGTACCGCCGTTGAGACAGTTACGGTTTTCTGCGCAGTCATCGATATCCGTTTCACATGTTCTGCCTTCAAATCCTACTGCACATGTGCAGGTAAAATTTCCTACATGGTCTATGCAGGTTCCATCATTAAGACACAGATTGCTGATTGTGCAGTCATCGATGTTGGTCTCACAGTGTCTGCCTTCAAAACCTAATGCGCATGCGCATGTGTAATTTCCAACTTTATCTATGCATATACCGCCGTTCAGACAGTTATTGTTTTCCGCGCAGTCATTGATATCGGTTTCACAGTGCTTGCCTTCATATCCTACTGCGCATGTGCAACTATAATTTGCGACTTTGTCTATGCAGACACCGCCGTTCAGACAGTTGCTGTTTTCTGCGCAGTCGTCGATATCCGTATCACAGTACCTGCCTTCAAATCCAACTGCACATGCGCATGTATAATTTCCCACCTTATCTATGCAAGTACCGCCGTTTAAACAATTTCTGTTTTCAAAGCAGTCGTCAATGTCCGTTTCACAGTGAATGCCGTCATATCCTGCTGCACATGCGCATATATAATCTCCCACTTTATCTATGCAAGTACCGCCGTTTAAACAATTTTTATTTTCTGCGCAGTCGTCCATATCTGTTTCACAATGGAAGCCTTCATATCCTACTGCACATGCGCATGTATAATTTCCAGCTCTATCTATGCAGGCACCGCCGTTAAGACAGTTTCTGTTTTCGGCGCAATCGTCAATATCCGTTTCACAGTTTCGACCTTCAAATCCCACTGCGCATGTGCATGAATAATTTGCAACTTCATCGGTGCAGACACCTCCGTTCAGACAGTTTCTGTTTCTCTCGCAGTCGTCGATATCCGTTTCACAGTTTCTACCTTTAAATCCTAAATCGCAAATGCACAAGAAATTGTTGATTTGGTCAACACAGGTCGCACCATTTAGACACAAATTGCCATCGGCGCAGTCATCTATATTAGTTTCACAGTTCTTGCCTTCGAATCCCATTGCACACTGACAAGTGTAATTGCTGACTGCGTCTATGCAGATTCCGTCGTTTAAGCAAATATTAGGTTCGGCGCAGTCGTCAATGTTAATTTCGCAGTTGGTCCCTTCAAATCCGTCTACACAGGTGCAGCTGTAATTGTTCACTTTATCAGTACAGATTCCACTGTTATGACACACAAGCGGGTCTGCGCAGTCGTTAATGTTGGTTTCACAGTGTTCGCCCTCAAAACCAATCACGCATGCGCATATATAATTTGCCACTCCATCTATGCAAATACCGCCGTTCAGACAGTTCAAGTTTTCCTCGCAGTCGTCGATATCCGTTTCACAGTGTGTGCCTTGAAATCCCAAAGCGCAAATGCACGTGAAATTGTTAATTTGATCAACACAGGTCGCACCATTTAGACACAAATTTCCATCAGCGCAGTCATCTATATTAGTTTGACAGTTTCGGCCTTCAAATCCCATTACGCAATTGCATGTGTAATTGTTTACTGTGTCTGAGCAGGTACCGCCGTTACTGCATATATTAGGTTCCGCGCAGTCGTCGATGTTGGTTTCACAATTTGTTCCTTCAAATCCTACTGCGCATGCGCATGTATAGTTTGCAACTTTGTCAATGCAGGATCCGCCGTTAAGGCAGTTAGTGTTTTCTGCGCAATCGTCAATATCTAGCTCACAGTGTAGGCCTTCAAATCCTACTGTGCATGTGCATGAATATTTTCCAACTTCATCGATGCAGGTACCGCCGTGTAAACAGTTTTTATTTTCTGCGCAGTCGTCGATATCTGTTTCACAATGGAAGCCTTTATATCCTACTGCACATGCGCAAGTATAATTAGCAACTTTATCTATGCAGGTACCGCCGTTCATACAGTATCTATTTCCGGCACAGTCGTCGATATCCGTTTCACAGTGTTTGCCTGCATATCCTACGGCGCATGCGCATGTATATTGTCCAATTTTGTCAATGCAGGCACCGCCGTTTAGGCAGTTATGGTTCCCTTCGCAGTCGTTGATATCTGTTTCACAATTGTAGCCTTCAAATCCCAAAGCGCAGCTGCACGTGTAATTGTTAATCTGATCAACACAGGTCCCACTATTTAGACATACATTTCTGTCGGCGCAGTCATCTATATTAGTTTCACAGTTTCTGCCTTCAAATCCCATTGCGCAGCTGCAAGTGTAATTGTTTACTGCATCCAAGCAGGTTCCGCCGTTAAAGCAAATATTAATTTTTGCGCAATCATCGATGTTGATTTCACAGTTATTGCCTTCAAATCCATCTGCACAGGTGCAAGTATAATTATTTATCTTATCAATGCAGGTTCCTCCGTTGAGACACAAATGGCTTTCTGCGCAGTCGTCAATATCAGTTTCACAGTTTCGACCTTCAAATCCTATTGCGCAAGCGCAGGTGTAATTGCTTACTTCATCTATGCAGGTACCACCGTTATAGCAAATATCAATTTCTGCGCAGTCGTCAATATTAGTTTCGCATCTTGTGCCTTCAAATCCTACTGCGCATGTACATGTAAAATTACCAACTTGGTCAATGCATGCTCCACCATTTAGGCACAAATTGTGGTCTGCGCAGTCGTCAATATTTGTCTCGCAATGTGCACCTGCAAATCCAACCGCGCATGCGCAAGTATAGTTTGCCACTTGGTCAATGCAGACTCCTTCATTTAGGCACAGACTGTTGTCCGCGCAGTCATCAATATTCGTCTCACAGTTTAAACCTTCAAATCCTAATGCACACGAACAGGTGTAATTGTTGACTTGGTCAGTACAGCTCCCGCTATTAAGGCAAGGGTTGATTTCAGCGCAGTCGTCAGTGTCTGTTTCACAGTGACGTCCTTCATATCCGTCTGCGCATGTGCAGTTGTAGTCATTAGTTGCATCGACACAGGTGCCGCCATTCCAACAGAATGCATCGTCACTAACGCATTCATCGATGTCAATTTCACAATGGTTTCCCTCGAATCCTGAAGCACATACGCAACTGTAACTGTGTACAGCATCCAAGCATGATCCGCCATTGAGACAGTTGTCGTTGTCCTCACAATCGTCAATGTCAATTTCTAGCAAAATTACATTTATTAGTTGTCATGTTAATAAATTACTTTTTGAACAATTTTAAAAACTAATACAATTTTTTGTTTTTTATTTACCACATAGATCTCCAATGAACCCAGGAAGACAGTTGCAAGTAAAATCTAAATAATTTTCAGAATTTGAGCAGTTGGCCTCATTCTTGCAGTCGACAGCTTTGCATGGATTTAATTCATTTTGACAAAATTTTCCAGTATAAGGGAGACGGCAGAGGCAAGTAAAACCACCATGGTCATCCACACAAACGCCACTATTCTGACAGGGGACTTCTATGTCAGCGCAAAGCCGAACTTCCGTAATTTTATCTTAAGATACAACAACCGCAGATTAAAATAAGTTAACTTTCTAGTTGATGTGTGAAGTGACCGCCACAATAGATGTTCAATAAGCTAAAGTTCAGCCAATTAAAAACAAGACAAGTTTAAAATTGAACTCACCAAGTTCACTAGCTAAGTTTTTAATTTGTTGTTGAACCAATTCTCCATCTCCTTTAGCTGTGAAACAACATAACGATTTTTACGTAGTAACATTTGACGTAATCATTTAACAGGGCCGGACGAAGAAATTGCTTCCAGGTAGCAGTTGATTTTAAAACAAGAACAACAATTTTTATTTTATTGATGGCTTTCGTTGGTAAAGCAAAATGTTATATTTATATGTTTTAGTAGTCAAAAATGCTTTTTTTTGCTTGATTATAAAAATTGCAAAATTTTACATTCTGAGAAAAGTGGTAAATATTCTATTTAAGTGGTTTAGAAATGTGCAAAACAATTGTTATTGAATATGTTGTTGATACGTCAAAATGTTTTATTTACATATTTTTAAAAAGTGAAAAATGTTTTATTTACATATTTTCAAAAAGTGCAAAATGTTTTTATTACATTTTTTCAAAAAGTGCAAAATGTTTTTTTACATATTTACAAAATGTGCAGAATGTTTTATTTACATATTTTCAGAAAGTGCAAAATGTTTTTATTACATTTTTTCAAAAAGTGCAAAATGTTTCATTCACATATTTTTAAAAATTTCAAAATGTTTTATTTACATATTTTCAAAATGTTTTATCAACATATTTTCAAAAAGAGCAAAATGTTTTATTTACATATTTTTAAAAAGTGAAAAATGTTTTATTTACATATTTTCAAGAAGTGCAAAATGTTTTATTTACATATTTTTTAAAAATTTTAAAATGTTTTATTTACATATTTTCAAAATGTTTTATCAACATATTTTCAAAAAGAGCAAAATGTTTTATTTACATATTTTCAAAAAGTGCAAAATGTTTTATTTACACATTTTCAAATTGTGCAAAATGTTTTATTTACACATTTTCAAATTGTGCAAAATGTTTTATTTCCATATTTTCAAAAAGTGCAAAATTTTGCATATTTAAATGTCTTTTAGAAATTCAGGCAGCATGGGCTACCTGCGCTGGCCGCAGTATCCGGCCCCGGCATTTATTCAAGTTTATGCTGTTGTTTGTTGGTGACAATTTATACAACATAAATAAGTAGGTACTAAAACTTGCATTTTGAGAAGAGCAAGTAGACTGAAATCCCACTGACAATCATCAAAAGTCTAAAAAATATTGCACAGGTAAAATAAGGTTTAACATAAGTCCAAGCCGCGACAAGTACAATAATAGCAATGTTGATACAATCATCTTCTTCCTCCTCTTCCTCTTCTTCTACGCTGAGGTCATCTGATTCGTTTTGGAATTCATCGGACGACGAGTACAAAATGTAAAGGCTAGAGTCACTGTCACTTATATCTTGATGCTCCATTCTATCAACAAAGTTATTTATTTTTACTTTTATACAATTATACTGCAAATTCAAATAATTCGAATACCAAGACAGCTAAAATAATACATACAACCTGACACGTGGGTAATAATAAAATTTTAAAACTCTAATTTTATGTGTTACAAGTATAAATTAGAAAATAGAAAATTGAGCGGAAAGAAGTAGGCAACTTATTTGGGATGAAAAAACGAGCGCAGCTACACTTGAAAAATGCAAGAGTGGCTCAGACACAGTTTTTAATTGTAGTCATTTTTTGCAATTTAGCACTTTACAAATTCAATGGATGGGATTTAAGATTATAAAGGTCTTATGTCGCTCACTAAACGACCCAAAATAAATATTGCGAAAAAAAAACAAAAGTATTATGTAAAGCAATAGTAATGATTATTTTCTATCATTTAATGGGAAAGCAATCTGACCTCCAGCTAATGATACAGTGAAGGTCAAAGGTTGCGCAAAAAATGCATTTTATCTTACAGCACAGCTATCTTGTCTTTTATAATTAATGCATGCTTTCCATCCTGGTCGTTATAGAACAAGATGAATTTTAATACGTTGGCATAAATAAGGCAGTATAAAAATCTTAAATTAAAGGTTTAGATATCTTTTTATCGCCTTGCCATGCATCTTTGGCATAATTTCATTTTATAACTAAATCCTACAGATCAAAATTGTAATGCATATGGTAATATGTAGGAATTTGTATTGCATGATTAATAAAAGGGAATTATGCTGCTTTTGATTAAAATAATTTTTAGTGCCAGACACACAGACTGCAATTTCTTAAGCTCTTCGCTTCCACATCTGTGGAATTAATTGAATAGCCGTATCAGTCTGTGTTGTTGAGGATCTTACGCTCCTGACGATGAGATAAATTTTCTAATAAGCGTGATTTACACTGACAATTTCCCATCAGACATTTTTACATTTTTTTAACTTTAAAACTGAGATCAGACGGCAGACGGTGAATTGTGTTGGCTTGGCATTTTTAATCACAAAGATGTGCTCGCTCTGTTTTACATACATTGACTAATTACTATATACCTACAAATCGTCTATCAAGAACCAAGACCACCCATATCCATTTTTCGTTAAAAACAAAATCCACTATCTACAAAAATATTGAAATATTTTATGATCTTGATAGCGTTTACATAAAACATTTTACACTTTTCAAAAACATGAAATTAGAACGTTTCGCATCTTTTCAGAAATATAGAATTAGAACATTTTGCATCTTTTTAAAAATATAAAAATAGAACGTTTTGCATCTTTTTAAAATCATGGAAATAGAACGTTTTGCATCTTTTTAAAATCTTGGAATTAGAACATTTTGCATCTTTTCAAAAACATGGAATTAGAACATTTTGCATCTTTTTAAAAACATGGAATTAGAACATTTTGCATCTTTTCAAAAACATGGAATTAGAACATTTTGCATCTTTTCAAAAACATGGAATTAGAAAATTTTGCATCTTTTTGAAATCATGGAATTAGAACATTTTGCATCTTTTCAAAATCATAGAATTAGAACATTTTGCATCTTTTTAAAAACATGTAAATGGGACATACTACTCTTTTCAAAAACATGTAAATAGGACATATTACTCTTTTCAAAAACATGTAAATAGAACATTTTGCATCTTTTTAGAGACATGTAAATAGAACATTCTGCATCTTTTTAAAATCATGGAATTAGAACATTTTGCATCTTTTTGAAAACGTGTAAATAGGGCATAGTAAACTTTTCAAAAAACATGTAAAAGGTACATTGTTGAGTAACATTAAAATAGAACATTTTAAGTTTTTCAAAAACTCGTAATTAACATGTTACGGACGGTTACGTATGTTTCTCATTTTGTTTTTATGGCATAGTTCATTTTGATTGTAATTCAAATTGGATATGGGCCATTTTGGTTTTTCACATACTGACGTTATGCATCATTTATGATCCATTCGAAACACTAGGCCGATTTTGACGATTAATATGCCATTTGTACAGTTTTTATGAGATTTAAAAATTAATACATTAAATTGTAATTAAGAAAGTATCGTTGTGTGTACTGACTGAGCTGTACGGCTATTGCAATTGTGCTATACAGTGACTTAATAAATATTTTATCTCTTACACTCTACAATCAGACTTTTGTTACTAAATTAAATACTAAATTAGTCGTTGTATGTGTACATGTACATTGAAGGTAGAGAAATAATTAATCAACACAATACTGTCAAAACCGCTTACAAGAAAATACCATAAAAAATAGAAAACCGGTTTGATGGGCTTTAAAATATTTAGTTGGCCAGCAATACTTGAAATGTTAAAATTATCCGGGTTTAAAAGAGAACCAAACGGTTAAATACTTGTACTGGTTATAATAATACTAATTTTGATTTTCAACATTTTTTAATGAGCTAGTCATGCCATAATACTATTAATTTTAAAAAATCTTCAATACATTCAAAATTTACAAAGCACAAATTAATACTCTCTAATAAGTTAAATAAAAACGCATAGTACAAACAGCAAATATTTAATTTATGAATTTATGTGAACATATCCGTTATTTAAATTTATATAACAACTGCGTAGTTTCGTTTTGTATAAATAAAACTAATTTTAATAATAGCAATAATAATTATTATATATATATATAATAGTATTTTATAAAATATTTCAAAAGTTTAAAAAAAAATATATTCTTTGCATATTGTTCATCACATGCAAAATCAAAAGAAAAAATAAAAAACATATCGCAATAGAAAAATTATTCAGGTATCAATTGCCATCATCACTTGTTTAAACATGAGTATGTCCTAAAGTAAAGCAGTTAGCAGGTTAATACACCATTTAATTTGTTACACTTTTACCAAACAAGCTAATTCAAATTCAATGGTGATGACAATACGTGGCTAATTACTTGCACAGATTTCTCTGGCTAAACAAATTATTTTATTTAGGCAAATATAACATGCTAATTTTACTACATATTTTATATTTATACGATATAAAACTTATGTTTAATTTCACCTGCTCAAACATTCATTTTAAATTACATTATTTAAATTTTTAAGTTCGAAATCCTTTGAACTGCGGTCTGCTTAAAAAATTTCATTTGATTGGTATTTAATCCAACGGCATATTTTCCACTGTGTACTATAATATGTGCGCTTGTCAAAAAATAAAACTGTACAACAAAGCTGAATCTGCATCAGCTGTCATTGTCCTTGAAACTAGACAATATAGTCCAAGGGCAGAGTGTAGTATAAAAAGTATGACTGAGTCTCACTGTAGATCACAAGCTGCTAGTTTCACTATTTGGCAGGACCCCGACATTTTTTTGTCTCCAATTTCAGTTTCTAGTTTCAGCTCGAACACTTTTCTCTTCAACATGCAAATCCAAGTATTTGCCCTTGCGCTGCTTCTTAGCTGTGCGGGAATTTTTAAATTCACTGATGCTTGCAGCGACCACGCTTGCGTCTCCTCTGGAAGTAAGATACAACAATGTCAGAGTTAATTTTAGTTATAAGTTATTAAATTTAAAATTTCATCAATCTTTTTTATTTTCTATTATTTCACAGTTTCAAGCGAGGTTGGTTTGGCTGCACACAATGGCTTTAGGCAAGAGCTTGGAGTTCAACCCTTGATGCTTAACTCAGAGGTAAAGCCTTACATAACCATGGAATAAGCACTATATTTGAATTTAAAAACTTTTCCCGCTGTTTTTTGCATTACATTTCTAAATTGACAATCTTAGAACACTTGAAGTCAATCAATACAATTTTGTTTTAATTTTCATAAATTCCAGCTTTCAACATCAGCCTCCAAATGTGCCCAATACTACTGCAAAAACCAGGATTCCTTCATGTATGGGATGGTGGGCAGTTGTCCGTTCAAAGATAATAGCACGGGTGAAAATATGTACTTGAGTTACTACAACGAGGCGATGGCGATGCCGTTGAATGCCCCTGAAAATTTGACTTTGTCGGCGTCAAACTCGTGGGAAGAAGAAGGGCGACTCACGGCACTGTTTTCCCTCACACAACCCAATTATCTCCATGCTATCACGACCTACTCACAAATGATGTGGGCCGCCGCCTCCCAAGTTGGCTTTGGAGTTTGTACCTGCGAACAGTACTACCAAATCGTCATTGCCCACTACGACCAGCCCCAGACTATTTTCAACCAACAAGAAGTTGACAACAGCAACAACAACTGCCAACAGAATTACACTGAATATACTACTGAATTCCCCATGACGACGACGACTACGGTGCCTGGAATCGGGAATTTCCCCGAGGGCGAAGACTATGTCAGCTTCAGTGTTTTCCAACACGCTCATTTCTATGGGATCAACAATACCATCTGGCTTCCAAGAAACCCAGTTTTTGACGGCTGTATGAATCTAGGGGAAGACCTTAAAGCTGAAATCTCCGCCATTGACACGAACGGACAATGCGTAGTGGGATTCGATGGTGCAGACTGTTCAGGAAACAGGATTTGGTTCCAAGCCTACCCTGGAGAACCCGCCGAGGGAGATTGTGACTACCGCGATTTCAGTTTCTGTAATGACGATAGCATTCACACAGATTCACCATTCCCTGAAAGCTGGAATGACCGCATTGTTTCGCTACAACTTTGCTATCCACACTAAGGCTTTGCTTGTTAAAAGTAACACTTGGTGGTATTAAATTGGCCCATTCTCACTTTACCCCAACATTGTCGGTATTTAAAATGACGTTGTTATAGGTCAAGTTTAATTATTGGAAATATTTAAAATTAGACCATTAAAAGAAACATTAAAAGTTGAATTCCAGTTAGTTGTATTTGTATTATATTGAATGTCAAAATACTAGGAGAAAGTGAGAATTGTGGTCCTATCTGACAATTTCGAGGTTCGAGCTCGTCATCACCTATACACTATTAAATTGTGAAATAAACGGAAACTGCTTTGTTTAAGCACAATTTTGCACTTACGCGAAAAAAAAACAAAAAAAATATGTCACTTCATTCTCGTTAAAACTTTGATTACTTTTGTGTTGAAAGAGAAATAGAGCATATTGAACAAATTTGTAGTTACTAACTTTATTACTATCTAAATTTCATAAATATGATATGGCATGGCATGTCAATACGTATGTAGGTACCCACTGAGTTGGCACAGGTGAGCATAATCACAATAAATACAAACGAGTACGGTGTGGCGTTGTGACGTATTAACATGGAACATTTAGCAGTAGATGCTGAGCTTTAAAAAATGCGCAACACAATTTATGTTACGCTAAAAGATGATATTAAATTTATGGAAGCTCCCCTACCATCAATAAGCCATATACGAATGTGCGTAGCATGTAGTTAAATATAGCTGAATAATGTGACAAATTGCACCATTCACAAATGACGTCATTTATAGAGGCTCTTCTACCATCAATAAGCCATATATGGAAGTACGTGGCATGTAGTTAAATATAGCTGGAAAATTTGTAAGAATTGCCTAATTCACAAATAACGTCATTTATAGAGCCTCCTCTACCACCAATAAGCCATTTAAGAATGTACGTTGCAAGCAGTTAAGAAAATAATAATACTTAGATAAAGGTATTTATTATTTATAAACGATCTGTGTATGTATTCTTGTAACACCCCTGCGTTCAAAGTATCTGTTTGCCTAATTTTTTTTATACAAATGCAGAGCGGAACCCTAAAATAGTGATATTTAGATGACGTCATTTATGGGCGATTAAAATTGGTTTCAATTTAATCGCTTAAAAAATGCGACCTGTAGCGTGCGACTGACACCCTTGGGACAGACAGACAGACAGACAGCAAACACCAGACCAATAGATGCTTGCTCAGCATCTAAAAAACGTGTAATTTGAACATTTTACACTTTTAAAAAACGTGTAAATACAACATATTGCACTTTTTCAAAACGTGTAAATACAACATATTGCACTTTTTCAAAACTCAGAATTAATTATGAGAGCCCTGGTGGTCCGGTGGTGCCGGGCGAGACATAGCGTCTGAGGCTCTTTATCACCGTCGACAAGGCGTGGGTTCGATTCCCACTTGCCTCGGATCTCTTTCGTGAGAAAGTTGATCTTAAACGCCGGGCTCTCCACATGTGTGGCGACCTATATCATTAAAGGCTTACTTGGCTCTGTGTTAGTACGGGGTAAGCTGGTCACACGAGGGTCCATGTTGAAAGAACAGTCTCAAGTGATTGAAACATCTGACCCTTGCAAATAAAGCTACCCTTAGCTACCCTTACCCATAACATTTTACGCATCCAATTAGATAAGTGATTTTTATTAAGTAGCTCATTTTAATTCTAGCGTAAATTGCATAATTATAGGTCATTTTGGTTCTTCACAGACAATATATTATGTTTATGATTGTTGTGAAAAATACTCAAATTTTGTGTTAGAAAAATTGTGCAAAATAATACTAAATATGCACTACAAACGTGAGCAAAATAAATTTTAAATTACACAGGAAAATACTCCATCTCAATAATAATACATTATTATTTTTGCTTACTGTTTTTGATAACTGATTTTTTAAAATTTATTTTTTATTTAATTTTGTTTTTAATCATTTAATATCGTATTAAATTAAATATTTTTCACTGATGCAATACCAACTCTCTCTGAAAAATAAATTATTTTTTTTGTTGTAAAAAAGAAAAGTAATTTGCTAAAAAAACATCAAAAATTGTCTCGTCTATAGATTGAATAAAAACGCATAGTACAAACAATCAGCGATGTCAGCATCCGTTATTTAAATTAATATCGCAGGTTCGCTTGTCTAAATAAAGCTAATAATTTTGATAATAATAATAATTTATAGCATTGTATAAAATATTTTAAAAGATAACAAAAAATCTGTTCCCTGCACATTGTTCGTGAAAATATGCAAAACCAAATAATGAAGAGAAAATAAAGAACCTAATGCAATAAAAGATTTATTGAGATATTCGAGTAACATTTAATGAAAACGGACAGTTCAGGGCGGGTCATATTTCAAAAGTGAACAAGGTATTTTTTTTCAGGTGCGCCATCCCCTAATTAGTAAGAATCAACGATTTTAGTCGAATACATGCATATGGTGTCCTGTAATACCCGGGTAAATTCTAAACAGTTTTTATTTTTTAAAACAGCTTGCAATTAAAGTATAAAAATTCTGCTTATCTTATAATTTTTGAATGAGTATTTAGCACACACCTGATTTTTTTGAACTCGAAATTCGTAAAGAATAGTGATTAACCCGATTTTACCCGTGTTATTTGGTTTTCGGTTATTTACGATTATCTCCGGTGGCCAAGCTAACTCTACTATTTTTCAAAGCTCAAAAAATTGGGAAATAAATTAGCTCCATGCATGATTTGGAATTTTGCCAGAGTTTCTTTGGCCAAAAAAGTTATAACCAGTTAAACTTTAATTATTTTTAACGTTAATGGCCTATGTTGAACTATCCTTGGCATTCCTTGGGCCAGGCTTGCTACAGGTCGGAAGTTCAAATCTCGGTGACGGCGACACCTTTTTTTGATTTTTTGCTTTCTTACTTGACTAAATTAAAAACTGATTCGACAGATGGAATCAGCTCGCCATAATGTATCAGATAAGTATGTTTGTTTATTTTTTTGAATAATTTTGCTCGCGGCCTTGTGTCTCCTTTTTGACTAAGACGTAGTCTTCATTAATTTCCAATACACTTGTTTAAACATCCTTAGAGTGTGTTGGAACAAAGTATAATATAGCAGGCTTAATAAATATTATTTTCAGTTAAGTTTTCATACATTTCGTCAGTGAAGAACCAAAATGACCCATATCCCTTTGTAGCTAAAAAGAAAATCCCCTATCTACAAAAATATGTCTTAAAAGCGTTTAAATAGAATATTTTGCTTTTTTCAAAAACATGTAAATAGAACATTTTGCACCTTTTCAAAAACATGTAAATAGAACATTTTGCACCTTTTCAAAAACATGTAAATAGAACATTTTGCACTTTTCAAAAACATGGATTTAGAACATTTCACACTTTTCAAAAACTCGTTATTAACATTGTACGCATGTTTCTCATTTTGTTTTTATGACATAGCTCGATTTGATTCTAGTTTAAATTGGATATAGGTCATTTTGGTTCTTCACTGACGATTTATCACACAATTTAATTGAATGGTGATGACAGTAGCTCGATAATCACATTATTGCACAGATTTGAATCTGCATAAATTATTTAATCCAAGCAATTAACACACGCTACTTTTACTTAATTTTACAACCTGATGAAATAGAATCCACTTCACCTGCTCAAACATTAATTTTAAATTACAATATTTGCGTTTGCATTTTAAACTTAATTATGAAATACTTTTAAAGTGCGGTCTGCTTAGAAAAACTTTATTTGATTGGTATTTTATCTAACAGTAGATTTCCCATTGTTTATGTTATTCTGCGCGTCTTCAGTCTCAAACTGTCAAAGAATAACGCTGTACTATAAAACAAGCTGATTGTGCATCGGCTACGTTTTTGTAATTGTCGTTTAAACTAAAAATTAAGCAGGATATAGTACAAGGACAGTGTTTAGTATAAAAATCTCGACTGAGTTACACTGAAGATCACAGACTGCTAGTATAATCAATTTGCAGAAATCCTAAGTTTTATAATCTCCAGTTCCAGTGAACAGTTTCTTTTCTCAACTAGAAAAACTTTCCTCTTCAACATGCAAATCTAAATATTTGCCCTTGCGCTGCTTCTTAGCTGTGCGGGACTTTTTGAATTCACTGCTGCTTGCAGTGACCACGCTTCATAGCTGTCCGCACTCATTGAGTGGAGTGCAGAACTCAAGCTCAAAATTGCACTCAACTCCACTCCACTCAATGAGTTGAGTTCGAGTGCTCAAAATTTTGACTGCACTCAGAGTTTCTGAGTTCGAGTTCCAAAATTTTGTGAGTTCCATTTACGAGTGGAGTGGAGTGCATATTTCTTGAACTCATGAACTCAGGCACTCGCAGACGAGACAATGTAAATGCATACACAAATTATAATTTGAAGTTTTTGAGCTAGAATTCATCATTGGGAGAAACAAGGATGTCAGTTTTCAACAATGTACTAGCTCAATGTGAATTTTAGTATACTCATAATTTACTGAGCTTTACCTCTATATGTAAAAAAATGTAAATTTTTTCAAATATTGTCGCGCGCGAATTTTTAAAAACCCAATTATACAAAATATTGACTTCATATTGTTAACCTTTGCTGACCTTCAGCTCCTACAATTTCTGTCCAATTTTCAAAACACTTGAAATTTTGTGATCTCTAGAACAATATCTAAAAATAAATTTTTACGTTTTGGAAAATTCAAAAAAATGCTTGTTTTATAAAATGTGGTATTTTTTTATCTTGTATAATAATAGAAAGTTTTTAAAAATTTATATTTAAGCTTAAAATTTAAAATTTTCATTATTTTATGATAGCCCTTTGAAAGATAGCGGACATTCAAGGATTACTTTCAAAAAGTAATTGAGTGCACTCATGAGTGCGAGTTTGAGTGCCAAAATATTTTGAGTTCACTTAAGAGTTTGAGTTCGAGTGCAGAAAAATTTTGAGTACAAAAAATGAGTTGAGTTAGAGTTCCAGACCGATTGCAGAATTTGAGTGGAGTTGAGTTTGAGTTCCAATCAAATGGCCACCTCTGCCACGCTTCCGTGTCGTCTGGAGGTAAGATTCAACAATTTGGAAGGTAATTTTCGTTGTATAATTTAATAAATTTCAAATTGCATCAAACTGTTTTGTTTTTTATTATTTCTGTTTCAAGCGAGGTCGGTTTGGCTGCTCACAATGTCCTTAGGCAAGAGCTTGGAGTTCAACCCTTGATGCTTAACTCAGAAGTAAAACATTTACGAAACAGTAAAATCATACCGTCTGTGAAGAACGAAAATGACCCATATCCAATTTAAGCTAGAATCAAAATTAGCTATGTCATAAAAACAAAATGATAAACATGCGAAAAATGTTATTAAGGAGTTTTTGAAAAGCGTAAAATGTTCTATTTTTATATTTTTGCAAAGGGGCAAAATGTTTTAATTCCATGTTCTTGAAAATGTGCAAAATGTTCTAATTCCATATGAATTTAAAAAGTGTAAAATGTTGTATTTACATATTTTTTTAAAAGTGCAAACTGTTTTATTTAAATGCTCTCTGGAAATATTTGAATATTTGTGTAGATAGTTGATATTGTTTTGAGCTAAAATTGGAAAAAGGTCATTTTAATTCTTTACAGACGATATAAAAAATTTTCCCGCTCTGTATTTTGCATTTATTTTATAAATTCACAATCTTAGAACACGTATACTCAGACAATACAATTTTTTTTAAATTCCTTTGAATTCCAGCTATCAACATCAGCCTCCAAATGTGCCCAATTCTACTGCAAAAACATAGATCTCTTCATGAATGGAATGGTGGATAGTTGTCCATTTAGAGATAATAGCACGGGTGAAAATATGTACTTGAGTTACTACAACGAGGCAATGCCGTCGAGGGCAGATCTCCTCCATTGACACAAACGGTCAATGTGTAGTGACATTTGATGGCGCGAACTGTTCAGGGACTGGAATTTATTTCCCAGCCTATCCCCCTGAAACACCTACCGGGGGATTTTGTAACTACCACAATATCAGCTCATGCCCAGGTGAGAGCAGTCACCCACACTCACCATCCCCTGACAGCTGGAAGGACCAAATTACCTCACTCCGACTTTGCTATTACAACTAAGGCTTTACTTGTTAAAAAAATTTGGAACAAGGTAGTAATAAAGCGGATTAGTCTCACTGTACCCCAATGTTGTAAGCATTTGGAATGACGCTATAGGTCAATTTAAATTAATGGAAATATTTGGAATTAAATCATTAAAAAAACAATATTAGTTGAACTCAAGTTAGTTGGATGCGTGTACGTATTTTCGTTATTTTTTATACCTTCAGTTTTGTGATTTTCATATTTTTATCTAAAAATTTATTTCTAGAAATTTTTAAATTCAACTTTCTATTTTTTTCTCGAAAAACCTTAATTAAAATTAGGTATGAAAAGTACCTAGGATACTTTATAAATTTTTCAGAAAAAGTTTAAAAAATCGAAATTAAAAATTTCCAGAAATTATTACTTTATAGAGAGTCTAAACATCACAAAACTGCAAGTTTCATTGGAATCAAACAAAAACTGTAGCAGTTACAGCGTGGCAAACTTTAAAAAATTCAGTATTTTTGAATTTTAGCGGGTTGCTGCTAAAGCATTGCTCTAAATGCACTCGAGTTACTACACGTATTATGTAACATAACGTAATAAATAACGGAATAAATTATGTAAAATACACGTACTAACATAATTATGAATTAGCTAAAAGAAAATTAACAGTTTCATTGACAATCCCGTCAATCATAGTCAAAATCATGCCTCTATCAATATGATAATACGATCTGAGAGTTACAGTTAATGGCCTAAAACTTCTTAACATTTTGTAGGACCACACATTTTCAACATTATAACGATCTCTCTGCCTCTGCTTAAACACTAATTCCTTCCACCCTTTCAAAACAGCTGAGGACCTACTTTGAAATTCAGCTAACAAGCTAAATATAATGATTACAAAGGCAAAGCAGAAGACGCCTATGAATCCCAAAGTGAATGCAACCACACCGCTCATGCGCATACCGCCGTATGTACATACGACAATAAATATGATGAGTATCAGTTTTGTAGCGGGGAGTAGAAGCGACGAATACGTTTCGATGAAAACTTGAAGGATAATTTTCAGAGCGTTGAACATCCAAAATGTTTGAAAGGTTTCTCTCGTTAAATTGGATGTCAGTTTTGTTGTATTGTGGCTGCAATCAAAAATATATTTAAAGAAGGTAATTTTCATAGCGCCAATAGTTTTTTCAAATCAAGAAATCCACTAAATGTAAATAATTAACTTACCTGCTGAACTCATTTAAAACCAGCAGGACGGGAAATGAGAATCCAAACGCAATAAAAATAAAAGCAAAGCAATGTGCATGGTACAACATCTCAATGTACCCAAGAAATAGCATGAATGGGATTTTCTGAAATAAATTAAGTTCATCTGGATTTTCCATAAGAGACGAGAGATGCTCTGGGGAATTCGGTCTGAAGTATACTCCAACAACCATGAGAACTGTCATACAATTCAGACAACAGTATGTACTTGCCATCATGAGCTCGCAAAACCAAATAATCATTGGTTTGCTTTCCCCTGATGAAATTGTCATGTAGGTTCCTTGCCAAAAATTTAAAAAAAATTGTAATTTAATTTTGCAATAATTTTTAAGTTATTACGCTATATGATTATTACAAACTTCAAACAAAATTCAGCTTACTTTCAAATGTTTGGAAAAACTGTGTGTATCCTCGTAGCAGGGCAGGATACTCGGGCCCATACAAAACAGCAGCAATCTGCATAATGGATGTGTACAGGAAATACACCGTCATGAATTGCATGTACACTATTTCACCATTTGTCTTTGTTTCGTTCCGAGTTGTTTGAACACAGCGAACGATGACGTAGGTGGAATAAGCCAAAGTTAGGAGGACGTTCAAGTACCAGAGGTAGAGGCGCCATTTTGTTGTAACGTATTCAAGAACACCCTGCTTCCTGTTCCATACGTAAGGGTGCATTTGGAATAGTTGCCCCATTTCAATCCCTTTCTGGATGTAGGAAAGCATCACGGGAGTAAATAGCTTCCCAGTTCCGATTTTTTTAGTTAGTTTCTTGTATTTTAAATACTGAGGGTTCTTTTTGCGTAAAATTAATTCCATCTGATTTTCCTGATCTGTGCCAGTTTCCGTTTGTGCAGGAATCATTGTAACGACAAAGGAAGAGTTACTTTAAAATTTATTTAGTTTATTTTAGTATATGGTTGTATTGAGAAACTGAAGGAATTATATTTATTTTATAATATCTAAAGTTCACTTCTACGCGACTTTCCACCTTTTCTGTTCTTCTCCAACAAAAAACTAAATTAAGTACAACAAAAGACAAAAGTCAGAACATTTGAATTCTGTTTGTAGGGTATGACGTGGCCGTGGGTAGCAAGGGTAAAACGTGTGCGCGTGGAGGAACTTCAATATTCACTCAGTTAGAATTGATATAGCGAGCTTATATAGTTTATGCCACATTACGTATTGCACAAGGTTTAGATTGACTTTATTAACAATTTAGGAATTGTAAAAATTTAAAGTAGTGAAAAGCTTTCATCTAATAGAAAGTTTATAAATTCTTAATAAGTTTTGCCAGTTTTATTTAAATAAAACATTTTGATATGCTGGCTATGATTCAATTTTGCTTCCTGTAAATGTCTTAAAATATTGTCTAGCACTGACTAGTAATAGTAATAGTAATATACATAAATACTACTCACACATGTTTCAGACAATAGTTAGAGGCCAATGCTCGGGCGAAGTGGTAAATTACTACAAAGATGGAAACTTGCAACAGCATACCTAGAGCTAAGCCTATCGTTTCGCAAAAACATTATTGTGCCTATCGCCTGGCCAATTGTAGTGATATTTTTATAAGGAACATAGTACATACACATAAAACTACATACATTATAAAAGCAATTTTTTTAAATACAACAATTACTAAACATAATAAATAGACGCCTTAAAAATTTGACTGCTCACTTAGGTCAAAGGTCATTTCAGGTTAATGACCTGAATTTGTGCGTAATAGTTTGATTTTAAACATTTATACAGGAGGCTATTTTCAAAACAGTTTTGTAATATTAGATTGTATTTTACGTTTGGTGGATTAGTTTGTGTCTAGTTGGCTTTAATTTCGTAATAAACTATCCAAGCCCAGTCTTTCACTCATGAATTTATTCCAGCCTGCTCAACACTGACAAGGGAATGGTTTCACATGGTACTCGCCAATTTCAAAAAGTCATGTCTACAAAAATCAGGCTACTTTTAAATAGTAGGGATCCAAAGTTACTCGATTGCATTTTGCTTTGTTTGGTCACAGTAGCCCGCCAAAGTTTTAAAAAATTCAAATTTTAATATTTTGCCGCCCTGTAACTTCCACAGTTCTCATCCGATTTTGACGAAATTTGATTTTTTCTAACGTTTAGACTATTTTCTAAAAAGTAATTTCAGGATTTTTCAAAATTCGAAAATTTTCATTTTTTTGACAAATTTTTGAAAAAACATTATTTTTAAGGCCTTATTTTATCGACCAATTTTTTCGAAAAAATGAAAATTTTCGAATTTTGAAAAATCCTGAAATTACTTTGTACAAAACAGTCTAAACGCTAGAAAAAACCAAATTTCGTCAAAATCGGTTGAGAACTGTAGAAGTAACAGGGCGGCAAAATATTAAAATTTGAATTTTTTTAAATTTTGGCGGGCTACTGTGACCCAACAAAGCAAAATGCAATCGAGTTACTTTGGATCCCTACTATTTGAAAGAAGCCTGATTTTTGTAGATATGACTTTTTGAAATTGGCGCGTACCATGTAAAACCATTCCCTTGTGAGACTATTTTCCCGACGAACAACAGTGCATCCTAACTTACTTATCGGAAAGGTTTTAGCATTTCTGCGAGGCTAGGCTTTGACCTTTGCATTAACAAGTTCTTGAAGCTTTGTAAATTCAGGTTAACTACGCCTACCTGGTTAGGTAAGAAGCTTATATATGTTTTAGTAATAATTAAATGCTTTTAGCAGGAGAATATGGTTATATAGCAAAAAAATATCAAAGACTGAATTTCATTTATCTTAACGAAAATACCTGCTTCCGTATCTTTTACTAAGTAAGTATATACAATATAATTATAACTCAAACTCAGTAAAGCTCAGTTGTGCTTATACAACGAAAAAAAAATCAGTTAGAAAAGTATATATAAAAAAACTTTATTTAACGTCCGATAGGCAGCTAAGGCTCTTACTACGTACAGTTTATTAGGACACACGTGTTGTATTGATACCTTTCATATCTCTTATAAGTAGTCGAGCATCCTTTCCCCAACTCTGGTCACTCCACTATATAATTACTCACTACACACTACTCTCATGAACAGTATATGATGATTCAAATAATGATGATTAACTACAGCAAAAATTATTTTAAATTTATTCATTATGCGTACTAGAGAAAAATGCTACATTTGCATCTACTCATACCTTATAGTTATAATACCCATTAGATTAGAATCATTATTATCAAATCTATATATCATATTGTACCTAAGCTTACTGCATACACAATTTGCAGTTGCTATCAAACATATCGTCTGTGAAGAACCAAAATGTTTATTAAATTTAAGCTAGAATCAAAATGAGCTATATCATAAAAAACACGAAATGAGGAAGGTGCTCAAAATTTTAATTTTAGAGCTTTTAGGAAGCGTGAAATGTTGGATTTTGATGTTTTTAAAAAGTGCAAAATGTTCCATTTTCATGTTTTAAAAAATGTGCAAAATGTTCTATATTTGCATATTTCTAAAACTGCAAAATGTTTTATTTGTATGTGTTTGAAAATACATATCGTTACTGAAGAAGCAAAGTTGCTGATCTCCAATTCTCACTGACAGCAAAATTTCCGTTCTCCAATGCCCGCTAAAAGAAAAGTTGCCGTTCTCCATTTAATAGGAACGCTACTAATACGTTACTACTAATAAATGGAGAACGGCAACTTTGCTTTTAGCGCGCATTGGAGAACGGAAATTTTGCTATTAGTGAGAATTGGAGACGGAGACTGGCAACTTTGCTTCTTCCGTAACGATATATTTAATTATTTTTGTAGGCAGTGGATATTGTTTTTGGCTAGAGATGGATATGGGCCCTTTTAGTAATTAACTGAAGTTATAAACAATGCTACATGAGGATTATATAGAACACAACAAACTTTTGGGGGAACTTGGAAAAATCAAAAGTTCAGAATTGTCCCAGAAGGAATAAGCCACAACACTTATTGCTTTTAGAGTGTGGCCACAGGGCACGACATGATTATTTGGGTTGGGTCATAAAGTACCGTATTTAGTTGAAAGTTTGTATTAGTAGGAGGGGTTGTAATAGTGGAAGGGTCTGGGAAGTCGGAATCAGCCTTAATTGCTTTTAGATCCTATCACTATCACAACTTATCTAAACTTTCCAAAGAATTAGAAGTAGTTCCGTCGTCAGCTACTGAAAATAAATCTGGGGACAGCGTAGATTCTTTTGGCAAAAGGGGATTATAATGTTCTCTACTCGTTGCTTCGCTTAGCTTTAGCTTTTTCCAATTCGCAGAGGTGTCTTCTAAAGCCTTGAAAACTTCAGTATAACTTAAAATTGCAGTTACAGTCGATGTTGGCAGTAGTTGTAGTTTGTTCTTCTTTTTAAGTGTGATATTTGAAAGTCGAACGTAAGCGAATCGGATGTTTCTTTTTAACTGGACAGGGGGTTCTTCAGACTGGATTAATATCAAATTATAGAATGTGGAAAGGCTTTCGAAAATTTCAGTATTTGACCAAAACGGTGAAGTTTCCTGCTTGCTGGAAATTAATAAATACAGTCCGTTATTAAAACTCAAACAAGAACATGCATGAATTTTTCAATAAAATACAATTCACGTTAAGCGAGAAAAGAAAAAGAAATAAAAATACAGCAAAAGTTTTCAGTACAATAAATGGTTATTGCCTTACGTAATATGGCGTAGACGCTTACGAGTATAACGAAATATATTTTTCAAGAAGACGTCTTCCAGCAGCACGGAAAGTAGATATTTTTGAAAATGTACAAATACTGTTTTGCCACAAAATTTGGAACCAATAATGGAAATGAGAAGATTTAGCTGGTCATCTGAAATTTTTGCTTGGGTAATAAATTGCTTAAAATGAATTCTTTCCTCATACATTAAATTGAAAACTTGATCAGCTGGCATTTGGCTGATTTGAATTAAATGCTCAACTGTGAAAAGGTCAGCTGTAGGATTGGGATTTACAGGCTGAGTGTTGCTGCTGGAGCTGGATTTAGTATCACACTGTCGCGGTATAGATTTAGTTGCTTCGGTTCTTTGTGCTTTTGAAGGAATTTTTTTGAAACGCACAGTCTTGGCAGTCTTTGATTTATTTTTTGAGCTCAAATACACATTTAAACTGTGTGCAGTTTTCTTAAATGAGGTTTTGAGCTTCGTAAAGCGTTTACGATTGTTTTTGGAAAACTTAAGCACTTTGCCTGTCGTCTGCATTGCGTGTAAGAGAACACAACCCGTATGAACGCTGTTAATAACTTCTTTCCAAAGTCCTTGTCGTATTTCATTCGTAACAAGAAAATTGTAATATTGGAGAACATTTTCAAAGACTTCCATTGAAGAACACGAATGTGGGTTTTTAGGGTCTCTGTTAATATAAAAAAAAGGTTAAAAGTGAAAGCAATATTTAGGTTTCTAAAAAGTATTATATCGTCTGTGAGGAACCGAAATAACCCATTTCCAATTTATGCTCCAATCATAATGAGCTATATCATAAAAACAAAATGCGAAACATGCGTAAAATTTTAAATAATAAGTTTTTGAAAGGTGTAAAATGTTTTATTTACATGTTTTTGAAAGGTACAAAATGTTTTACTTGTATACATATTTTTGAAAAGTGTAAAATGTTCTAAGTATTTAAATGTTTTTGAAAGGTGAAAAATGTTTTACTTATATACATCTTTTTAAAAAGTATAAGATGTTTTATTATCATGTTTTTGAAAAGTATAAAATATTCTATTTGCATATTTTCAAAAGTATAAAATATTTTATTTGCGTATTTTCAAAAGTGCAAAATAATGTTCTATTTAAATGCTTTCATGGCAAGTTTCAATGTTATTGTAGATAGTGGATACTTTTTTTAGTAACAAATGGATATAGGTTATTTTGATTCTTCACAGACGATAAATACCGGAATATTTATATTTTGCAATTTACAAATTTCAAAAAAAGTGATTATTTACAGAAGGTTCTTACCTTTCAGGTTTCTTTGGGACTTGAAATTTCATACCACGTTTGAGATTTTTCTTGTACCTTGAAAGTTGCTTTAAAAATTCGGTAGTAGTTATAAGGAGAATCAGTTCGTGTTGGAGTTGTTTAACATGCTCAGAAACTGAAAAGCATATTTTGGAGCCAAGAATTTGAATGAATAGATTTAAGCTGTTAAATTCAATTGAGTTCGAAATTGAGGCTGATAATTCATCTCTTCGATCGTGAACCATTTTAATGACTTCATCTGACTCCTTTGTAATCAAAATTGACAGATATGGGATTCCAAAGATATTTTCTGTGGATGCGCTTTTTCAAAAAAGAATCAAAATTTAATTATTACTTAACCATAGAATCAAATCTTTACTGGATTGCTTTTTTATGCCAAAAATGATCGTAAAGAGTCAACATTAATTACCAAAGTTGTACCAAAGATCTGGACTGATTAAATATTCCTACTTAAAAACAAAATTCCGCAACCTTCTTCCAACAGTATGCTTAAGTAGGTGTCCCTACTAAAATTGAGTTTACTCTATCATAAAATATAATAATATGTCGTCTGTGAAGAACCAAAATGACCCATTGGCTCATGTCGAATTCAAACTACAATAAAAATTAGCCATGTCATACAAAATACGAAATGCGGAAGTAAACTGCTAATTTAAATGCATTTAAGAAGCGTAAAATTCTCTATTTGCATGCATTAGAAAAGTGCAAAATTTTTGATTTATATGTTGTCAAAAGTTCAAAATGTTTCATTTCCATGTTTTGAAAAGTGCAAAATGTTTCATTTGCATGTATCGAAAATATATTTCGATATTTCATTATTTTGTAGATAATGGATTTTGTTTTTGGCTAGAAATGGATATGGGTCATTTTGGTTCTTCACAGACAATACCACACTTTCCATAGAACGAATTTTTAGAAAAATACAACTTACTTGCTGGCACAGCAACTTTCCGAATCAGATATTGAGCATGAACTTCCAGTAGGAGCCCTGGATTTCGTTTTAATATTTAAATAATCATTCAAGCAGCTCGCAGTTTTCTCATATGAGGTTTGGAGCTGCTGAAAACGCTGATGATTCTGATTCGAAAATTCAAGTATTTTGTCAGTATTGTAAACTAAATTTAAGTTCTGACGCGCTGTCTGTATAATTTTATCAAGATACTTGAACGAACGATCTGGAATGGCTTCACGTATTTCATCCATAACAAGAAAATTGGAATATTTGAGAATATTTTCAAGGACTTCTATTGCGCAACACAGTAGTGGATTTTCAGAGGTTCTATTAAGACACAAACAAATTCAGAAAAAAACATCATTTAAGATGCTACATATCGTCTGTGAACGAACAAAGTACCCTAAATATAATTTAAGCTACAATCAAAATGAGCTATGCCATAAAAACAAAATGAGAAAAATACGTAAAATGTTAATTAGAAGTTTTTGATAAGCGTAAGCGTACAGTGTTCTATTCAAACGTTGAAAAGAGCAAAACGTAATATTCACATGTTTTTTAAAGGGTCAAAATGTCCTATTTACATGCTATTTAAAACGTGTAAAATGTTCTATTTAGGTAATTTTGGAAAGTGCAAAATGTTCTATTTATGTTTTTTGAAAAAAGTTAAAATGTCCTATTTACATGTTTTTGAAAATGGCAAAATATTCTATTTACAATTTACATGTTTTTGAAAGTTTCAAAATGTTCTATTCACATGTTTTTTGAAAAGTGCAAAATGTTCTATGTGAATGTTTTTGAAAAGTGCAAAACGTATTACTTACATGTTTTTGAAAATTGTTAAATGTTCTATTTAAATGCTTTTAAGATATGTTTTAATATTTTTGGAGATAGTGGCGATTGTTTTTAGCTACTACCACTTTGTACATGGCTCATTTTGATTCTTCACAGGCGATATATACATATATATTATACATATGTACCTACACCAGAATTTTAACTTAAAACAGCATTTAAATCACTTCCATTATGTACTTACATGTGTGCAGTCACCTCCGGGTACTGCCGTCTCCTATCCCGCTTATTGAGAGATTTCGCGTAATTTGAAAGCTGACATAAAAAACGGGCAGTAGATATGATCAGAAGCAATTCTTTTCGAAGAGTTTCAACCATATGCTCGGAAACTGGAACTGGAGCGCATATTTTAGAGCCAATAATTTGAATAAATACATTCAACTTGTTGAATGCCATTGAGTTAGCGATAGCAATTACAGCACACAACTCATTTTTTCGATTGTGTACTAATTTAATGACATTACTTGGTTCTTCCGTAAATAAAATCGACAGGAATTTGTTCCCTAGCAGACTTTCAGTTGCCGTTCTGTAAGCAGAAACGAAAGGTACACACATTTTTAGCAATATTGTACCAAAGCTACTTAAGTAATTATTAATTGTCCCGTCTATTCTACTGTGACATTATGTACTTACACAAGTTAAATATTACATAGCTACAAAACGCACTTACCTTCGGGCAGAGCAATTCAACAAGTCATCTCGTGAAATGAATGGAACATGACCTGTACGTCTTGAAGGAAGACAAGAACTTCGTGGAATAACTTTGGTTGATTGATGATCTTCATTGATTTCACAGCTACTGAGTATTAGTTGCTGTAAAAATGTGAAGGTTTCTTCGAAGTTGGCTGTAGTAGTAGTAGGCTCCTTAATGTTGTCTTCGACAAATGTAAAGTACGTTAAAAGGTGCTTCAGTGCACTTTCTCGGGTGCAATAAGACATGTTGGAGTTATGTAATCTGAAGAACACAATATAGCATTATATTCAGATAATTCAACTTGAAACAATATTGTTTTAGATGAAAACATTAATGTATTGTATTAATTAAATATTGTTTTAGCAACCCAAATTTTACCAAACTAATTTCCTATAACATAGGTAGTTGAAAAATAAAGTTGTCAATCAAGCATACATGCGATTACGCGATTACCAGCTAAAAATATAAATAGTCTCTAGAGTCCAGACTGTGAAGAACCGAAATTACCCAAATCCAATTTAAGCCGGAATCAAAATGAGATATGTCATAAAAACAAAATAAGAGACATGCGTAAAATGGTAATTAGGAACTTTTGAAAAGCGTAAAATGATCTATGTACATGTTTTTGAAAAGTGTTAAAATGTTCGATTTACATGTTTTTGAAAAGTGTTAAAATGTTCGATTTACATGTTTTTGAAAAGTGTAAATTGTTTTATTTACATGTTTTTGAAAAGTTTTATAATGTTCGATTCACATATTTTTGAAAAGCGTAAATTGTTATATTTACATTTTTTGAAGTGTAAAATGTATTATTTAAATGCTCACAAGACATATTTCAGCATGTTTGTAGATAGTGGATATTGTTTATAGGTAAAAATAGATAAAGGTCATTTTGGTTCTTCACAGACGATAGGTATGTAAATGTTTTAAAATAGGCGGAAACGAACCTTTGGCAAAAGTTTTGGTTGGCTGTGTCATCAAGGAAAGGCGCAAAATTGTCAATCATATATCGTAAAATGTTTCTCAAAAAGTGTTTGTTTGTCGCGATGCTAATTAAGTGCTTTTGTAAATTGGGATGCAAACTACTTAAGCAGAGATTCTCAATGACTTGAATAAGGATACTGAAGTGTTCATCTTGGATTGATTTTTGATTTACGATCGCATGAAACTGACGGACTTGACTTCCAAAAAATCGGATTGCTTCGTTCGTTCGCAGATTTGCGGAGTAGCTGAGGAGGCTGAGCCTTACAATTTCTAAAGGATCTTTTTGTGGCTTATTAACGGTTTCACATGTAGAGTTTCTGGAAACAAATATTATAAAACTAATTTAAATCATTACTGACTTATAGTTGAAGGTTAAGGAGATACCTACTTTAGGATGCAGGAATATGAAAATCATTATTATTTACAAGAATTGAATACAGTCTAAAGCTTGAAAATAATAAAAATAAGCGATGTGATATGTGATTATAAATATTTGTAACTCACTTGACATCCAAAGTGGAATTTGTCTCGTCGAAAAGACCTTTAGCCGAAGACTGAACTACCACTGCCATGATCTCTGTAAATTTGAAAAGATGAAGGCTCATACACTCATAAATTTTGTGTCAGTGACTGTCGTTCTGTCATTTGTAGGTGTAAATGTATAAACTTCATACAGTATTTAATGTTAATTATGCCAACCAACTAAACTCGTAACTAATAAATAAACGATGAATATTACACGATTTAATATTTGCTTGAGTGACATAGTTAGTATCTAGTCACTGCGGTATAGCCAGCTCAACAACAATGTATTTTACTTAAAAGAATTATGTTGAAATTGTATTTTGTATTAATAAGCTCTGCTCGACACAAAGCTCAAAACTAGTTTTATAGATATTACGTTGTATAGTACGTACTCAAAATATTTAACCAGACATCAGATTTGTGATAGCATTATACTTAGGTATATTTATACAGTAGAAAATACCTTCCGTTGTCCCGTTTGTTGGCATGATGAGACAAATCCCCTCTTCTTTCCTTCCTAGTTTCCACTTTCCATCGTACAACTTACGATTGTTTTACTTCCAGAGATAATTAAATAAGTCGTACGAAATAGTAAGCCTAATTAATTAATACTCACCTACTAAACTACTAACCGACTGAGAAGTGATATTTAATCTGCTTAGGTCAAGGTCACTGTTCTGTTCGAATACGATAGTAGAAACATGAACAAATAATCGGCAGCATGCATGCACTCAGTACTCAGTCAGTTCGGAATTTCAGAGTTCACTGGATTATTTCTGCAGGCAACCTTTAAGCATTGCACACGACCAACGACACAGACAACACACACCGGACACCGGTGCGGTACTTTAAGTAAGTAGTTTCTATTTCCCACCAACAAAACTATTTAACCAAGGACAGAATTTAATGTTTTTTCATCAGTCATTTAAGTAGTATTTTTTTATTCAGTAATTCAGTGCAGTTCCCGTTTCCAGTACATGCCAGTATTCAGTAAATCAAAAATTTAAATATTCACTAGTACATACTACATTACTACATACTCAAGTTTAGTGTTGTATTTTGTGCGCAATTGCTCGGCCTTAATTGCTCACAGGAGATTTTAACTGCGCACAAATTAGGGTTGCGCACAGCGTTCGAGCAATCTGTTTTCCCAAATTGCTCGCAATGTAAATTGCGCACAATTTAGAAAAAATTCTTTTAAAACGCTATTGGACCACGTGAAACACACTTTAAGTATTACTGCACAGGAATAAGACAGTATTTCATGACTAACCAAAACAAATCAAGAGCAAGACATACAGTGTATTATCGATATTGAAGCATGTTTTTGGTTTATCGGATAGTAAAATAAACGTATAAAAGCCCATCAATACAGCAATATAAGTTGCTAATTTCTAAGGGAGTGCTTCAATATTTCAAACTTTCAATTACATTTCAACTTCGCACGTTCACCATTTCACTATCACTATTTATAGGTTACAATATAATTTACATGATAAGGTCAGTCAGGTCAGTTGTCAGTATCAGTTGTCAGTCTTAAGATGCTAAAACTTTTTAGTTGTGAACTGTAACGAAGGCGAGTTGCAATGACTCCCAACAATGTGTTGTTAATGAAATGTAAAACCAACCAAAACGGACTGTCAACTGTGACTGCCGTATATTTTGTCAAAACTAATAAATCATAAATTCGTACTGCAGATTTCAGTATGTAGTTTTCTACTAAACAGTGTCCGCCAAAGCAGTTTAAATACTTTGCACGTGGGAACATAGGAATCAGACTATTGTAGTACTGAGGGGCGGTCCATAAATGATGCCTAAAAAATGATTGCTCGTTTAGAACCCACCCATCACTAACTAGTCACTTTAAAATTGCCTTAAGCCAGCTATCCTTATGTCATGTATGTCATCAACTCCTGACTAGATTCAGTCACCCTACCCATGACATCATTTATGGACGATTCTTCATAATACTGTAGAATCGTCGGTAAATGACATCATCGGCAGTATCAGTTAAGGTCTGGTTAAGTTCAAAATCGCAATTTACGTAATGATATAGGTGGCTTCAGTGGGGGCCCCAAACGAGCGACAGTTTAGGTAACATCATTTATGGACCATCCCTACATTCAGCACTGATGACTGACTGACCGAGAGTTAGCTATGACGAGTGTTAAGGGTCGTAGGGAAGGTGAATAATTTTCAGGCTGACTTTGCTTGTATGTTGCTCAGCCAAAATTACTCGCTCATTGCTTTGCGAGCAATCAGTTTTAAGTTGCTTTGCTCTTGCTTTGCTCAGGAGCAGGAGCAAAGCAATTAAGCAGTGTTAAATTGTGCACATAATACAACACTACTCAAGTTAAAATATTGTTTATTTTAGTTTGCAACTTCTTAGGAAAAAAATGTGTGATAAACTATTTCTTACTTTCCTGTCCTAATACTTCAGCTCTCTGTTTTTGGATACTTTTGAACTAATTTATTTTTAGGAGCGCATATAAGTAGTACAACCCAAAACACATTTTTTTTGTGTTTGTAGCACTTCATACTGTATTGTGTAAAAAATGGTGATATGCGCAATAATGGTTTTTATTCTATTTCAGGTCAAAGTTTGCCAGCGCAGGTGTCCCAATAGATATGCTCCCCTCTGTATGTTACAGCTAGGATTATAAAGTAAAAAAAGTTATAATTAGTTATATCGTTATAGCTTTGACACTGCTATGCTCATATATTTATCCGCATGTCGTGGCCTAAGCTGCCGTCCGAAAAGTAATTATGTATATAATGGTGTTAAAAAGATAGAATTTTGTAATATGTAATTGTGTCAGTTTGTAGGTATCAGAACTACGCTATTTTGCAATGTAATTGTGAATTATAGTTTCCAAAACACAGCAATTTACTAAATAATGACACATATAAAGCATAATATGGAATCGTTCATAAATGATGTCATTGCAATATGTCTGTCTGTATGACCCTATGGGACCCGTCCGTGTCATTAGCTTAACCATTGTGGCAATGACAATATTTAACATGGGATAATAATGCCTGTATCCAAGCAGAACTATTAACTCTTCCCACGTCGTCATTTATGAACGACACTTACAAGAGAATGGCGCGACATGTAATTTTAGGTATTTACTTAATTCACGCGAACGTTTAACTTAAAGTACGTTATACAGTCAACATTTCAAAATCATAATGAGATCATAAACTTCTCATAAGCACATAAATAGCTCATAATATTAAAATGATAATTTACGGATATCATTTTGATGGACTGAAACTAAGCTCTTTTTGAAATTGTATCATTATTACCTTATAAATCCGTCCGGTTAATGAGTGAATATCATAAGCAAATAAGCATAACATAAAGCCATTCCGTATCTGAGCTGGTCGCGCGCATGGGCAGTCGATATCATAAAAGGCTTACAAAAACATCAACAGTATTATAAATCGAACTCCCACCGCGCATGAGCACCAGATATCCTAAAACTTTCAGAAAAGCATCAAAAATTCTCATTAATGTAGTCAGCTTGTACGTGACATTGAAACACGAGTTTAGCGGCAAAGCAGGAAAATATTTAACCGAAACTGTAATTCTCAACTCACTATAGTCAGCATCTTCACCATCCGCACGATCATACCAAATACTACAGTCAAGTTTTAATTTTCAAGAATAACTTTGCTGGTAATTGTGAATAGCAAAACCATAGGTTTAATAGAAGTTTTACTTTACTAAATAACTAATTTTCAGTTTGAATACATTGTGTTTTGTGAGTAAGTTATTTATATATTGTGAGTGTAGTGTGACCAACAATTAACAAAACTAAATTCAAACGTCTCTCTCGTAGTGAAAATAACTGCAATATTAAAAGCTTTTCGTCGTTGAATGTACAACGTGGTCGTCATAAGTCATAAGTACACTGTAATTTGTCAAGTTTTACACTAGAATTCACTCCATTGTATCTACAAACTGAAAATTAGGACAAGGTATTAAGTGGAATAAACATTCGTTTAAACTTATAGTTTTACTACTTACAGTTAGGTGTGAACATTCCACCAAAATATACAGCAGTCAAACTGCAGAAAAATAGTTTCAGCTTTAATAAAATAAAATTATTAATAGAATTATTAATTCAGACTTCATATTATTCCGAATTTCCGAAGTGCTCTGTAACATACACGTACACATTTACTGAACTTTTGTTATGAAGAAGTTTACGAGCTCAAACTAATTTTCTGTGCACAGTACTTTCATATAAATTCCTAACAAAAATTAAGTGTGAATTCTGAAAAACTAAGACTGCCTGAAGTAAGTCAGCAAATGTTATTTCACG